>OX451740.1:1194573065-1195135437 GCA_948472305.1 Vicia faba | reverse complement strand
ATATATATATATTATATATATATATATATATATATATATATATATATATATATATATATATATATATATATATATATATATATATATATATATATATATATATATATATATATTAAATATGTACTCTTATTTTATTAGATATTTTAGAATAAAAATATAAAATATTACACTTTTATTTTTATTATTAAATATACTTAAAAAAATAATTTTTCTAAACATATTTTATTTTTTACACATACTATTTTATTTTTATTGTATCTAAATATAAATAATATAATGTATTTGTTTTCTTAAAGAAAATTAGGGTTTTACCCTTAACCAAATAAAATTAATCTTTTATTTATTTCTTTATTTTTACATTAAATATTTTTACATACTTAGAAAATAAACATAAACTTTTTGCATAATTCATATTATTTGATATATTTGTTTATTTTGTTTATTTAAATATTTTCCATTTATTTATGCATTTGAATTCAATTTGGATGTAATAGTAAATCAGGGTTTATATTTCTTGTCAAATACACCCCCATTCAAAGATTGTACCTCCATCCCCATAATCATGTTGTAATAGCTTAGACTTTTAATTCTCGCACTTTATGCTTTCAATTATGCCATGATTAGAGATTAGGGTTTGTATGCAAAAATCAAAATCAACAAGTAGCTTGACCTAATAAAAAGACAAAAATGCATGAAAATCAATACACAATGCACACATGCACCCCTAGGGTTACAATCCACTTGTTGCCTTAAAAATGGGACATGTTATGCATGTTGGATACTTTGGCAAAACAAAAACAAAACAAAAGATCATAGTCCCTCGATGACGCTATCTTGGTTGCCTAAACAAAAATGATCAAGTCCCTCAAAAATTTGCCAAAGATACTTGACACAATTGCTATCATGGTCTATACGATGACCCTCGTATGTCCCGTTTAACATCCTAATACAAGGTTGTTCACCAAATACAATGGTGAAATAACACTGTCAAAAGGGTTAAAAACACATAGGAAAGATCTTTGAGTAAAATAGGGTAGATAACTCTTAGTTACTTGATTAAAACTTGCAAAAACACCCTTGCTATTTTCAAACACACTTCACAACACAATTTCAAAACATTCCCCAAATCAAAACTTTCAAACATTGAAACCTTTTTTTTCAAAAAGATAAAAACACCTTTGTATACATTCAAACAAGAATCATTACAAAGGTTGCCACAACGATGGCCTCTTTTCAAAATATCTTTCAAAACCATACACAAAGCACCATTTCAAACAATTGAAAAGCAAAAGCAAGTGATCTAAATAAGTAACTAAGAGCCCATGGATAACCATGGATGAAAAGGGTGCTTGCACCTTCCCTTTTCATAATCTACTCCCCGAACCCAAGAAAACATATCAAAGGTCTTTCCTGTGCTTTTTGACCTTTCCTTAGGATAAAATAAAAAGTCAGTGGCGACTCTTGCTAAACCGAAACATTTGCAAACACAAAACGCAAAACCTCAAGTCAGTTCTCCCACCGTATGACAGAACTGGCGACTCTGCTGGGGAAAAACTTTAAAAGTGGAGTAACCTTAGGGTTTAGATCACCTTTGCATGCTTATCTTGTTTGCTTTGATTGCTTTACATTTGGTTCTATTGTTTGGGTTTGAATCCTCCACCCGGATTTGGGAAACATTCATAGGTAAATAGCAATACGTTGTGGAAACTGTGTGGGGTATACCGATATGGTTGAAGCAATAGCTATATTAGTGTGACATATTTGTGGGTACCGGTAGCCTTTGAGTCAATCAAAGAGAATATGGGGCCGTTGAGTGATGTCATGAAGCACTAATGAACTCTTAGAACCTTACTTGACCATCTTGGCCTTTTTAGGAGTAGTGAGATGACCGACTTTGGTGCAGTCCGAAGTTGGTAGATACTCGATACTACACTCATTGAGGATTGTTTTCTTGGAATATTTCGGTCGCCAGTTAAGTGGCTAAACTGAAACAATGAACACAGAAAATAATCCAGTGATATCGAGCTCCTTAGAACCCGGTTACTATTTATAGGACAGGTTGAGCCAACTAACTTCAAGAGGGTACTTACCTATGAAACCTCATGCAAGCCTGAAACTAGGGTCTTTTGTGATTTGCTTGTACATATGCTTGTGCATACATCATGAACATCATAAAGCATCATATGCATCCACTAACCATTTCAAGGGTTTGGATCTTCATCTTTGTTCTTGTTTTGTAGGTCATGAAATCTCTTCGCAGGAAAACAATTCAAGTCAACCTTGTGAGAATCCCTCCTCAAACCAAGGAGTTTACTTCCAAGATTCCAGAGAATTCTCTCTTCAGTGAAAGACATGGTAGACTTCTCAACTTGGTCAACTCCAACATTGAAGAAGACATGGTGAAAGTTCTCTTCTAGTTCTTTGACACCCTACACCATTGCTTTATATTTCCTGATTACCAACTAGTGCCTACTAAACATAACCTTATTATCAAGTCTTTTTCTAGGAATTGGCATAACCTCATGAGGCCATTTTTTAAGTTTCATGGCAGAAGTAAAGCATATGTTCATTAAATACTTCCTAATCCACTCACATATTGTTAAAATTAGTTTATCTCTAACACTTAATATGGTGGCATTAAAAGACTCATAAATATAGTTCATAAGAACATCACACTTAGGGTAGAAACTGAAAGCATGCTTACACCAAACCTTTGTAGGAACATCCATTAACCAAGTCCAAGCATTATGATCTGCCAACTTCAGCTCATTCATCTTTTGTAACCATCCCTGATAGTATGTAGATTTTGCAGCCCCCATCATTAAATCTGTAATCAAAGCTCCACCTCCAAACCTTTTCTTTAAATTTGCATAAAGATGCCTTAAACACAACCTATGTTCTATCCTTTCAAACATTTACTCAAACACATCTACCAAACCCTGAAACATTGCATAATAACAGTGCAAAGTAAAACCCACATAACATACTTAATGACAAAAAAGGTATACCTTTTGTTGACCAGATATAAACACGAATCTCTTGTCCTAGCCTGCATACTACATATGTCATTAGCAACTCAAGAAACCACCTCCAGCTTTCTTTGGTTTCAGTCTCAACCACCCCAAAGGTCAAAAGAAAATACTGATCATTTGGGTCCCCACCCACAATAATTAATAATTGACCCCCATACTTTGTTTTTAAATGACAACCATCCACTCCAACAAAGGGTCTACAACCATTAATGAAACCATTTTTACAACCATCAAAGAAAAAATAAAAGGAACCAAACCTTGGCTGAATAGATGGACTTGGTCTTTCTACTGTGATACTCAAAGTGTTCCTAGGATTCACTCTATGTAATTCTGCAACATATTTCCTTAAATTTGCATACTGTTTGTCTGCATCTCCTTCAAGCATCTTCTTGGCTATGAGTTTAGCCTTCCATGCCCTAGCCACCGTGATTCCCACTGAATAATTTTGCCTCAAGTCCTGAATTATATCACAGATCTTGACATTATAAGAAGTTTGCATTTTCTTCAACACAACCTTAGCCACCTGTTGGCTCCCAAATTTGACACTTACTATATTTGGTCTCTTAGACCAAAAGACTGGAATGAACCAAGCCAAGAAGAATGTTCGACGTTTGAAATAACTTAGGAGAAAGATCTAAGTTACATTTGAGCCTTCAACCAGGGCTCACCTTCAGGTGTTTTCGACTGAAGAGGACTTATGTCCTTCGACTGAGAGAAAATATCCTCGCTTTGACACATGATACGAGAGATATTTGAATTTTGAATTATTGGAGGGAAAGGCAGTTTCGCCAGCGGCTGAGAAGAATCAACGTGGCTGAAAGCCATAGGTCGAGGGACATGCAGAAGACACTTGTCTTCATCTTAGCGCAGAATGATCCCTCGACGGTTACTTATTTTTTAGTACAAATTAGGAAACTTGTGTAGTTTTTAAGGGTGTTCAACCTATTGTACTAGTCACTCAAATATTGTCCAAGTATCCGCTGCGTGAGAAAGGATAAAACTGAGAAATGTACGTTAGAAACACCTCTTTTTATTAATGAAAGTCTTTTTACACTGCTCTAATCTTATCTTGCAAAGTTATCTTTCTTGCTTCTTTACCAGCATTTCTACTTTTATGTCTATTTTTCCAAAATCTCATACATCTTTTCTTTTGGGTCGAACATGCGTTTTTCCTGATTATCTGTCTTACATAAAAATTAGCATATGTTCTGGGATTAATCTGATCGATCCCATAAGTAAACCAAAAATAACTTTCCTTTTTGGAGATCAGCGGTTGTTTACCAAAAACAACGGTAAACAAATTGGCACACCTGGTGGGACGTTGCTAATTTTTATTAAATATCTTGTCTATGTTATTGAGTTTTTCCTGTACAGTTATAACGTTGCATGTTATTAAGAAGTGTTAGAGTAACCAACGAGTATACTGTTAGGAAGAAAAATAGCGAGAGTAGTATGGCTAACGAACCAAATCATGGAGAAATACCTCCACCAATTACTGGAACAGTGGTTAATACCGTTGTCGAAGGGAATATCCCAACTTCCGTTGGATCAATACCAACATTAACTACAAATCAAACTGGACCCTTACTTTCGTAAGTAGGTCCAAGAGGTCCATTAGGAACGCCTCCACCAAGGGTAAATCTAGGACCTCGACCATTTGTGCCTCCAGGGTTTTCGACAACCTGGATGGGTCGAGAGCAGCCATATGGCATGCCAACTACTGAAATGGCTAGCCTTATGAATGTTACTTCCACTTTTTCAGAACCTTTGGTGAATGCATCATCACCATTACAGGGGTCTGGAGCCAGTAGAAACCAATTCTTGGGGGGGCCATCTCATATAATACCTAGCCTCATGTTGTACCCCAAATTTTGACCTAAGATACCATCTCTCATCTGCATCGTTACATTGCGAGCGTTTGGATCTTTTGATTTTTAAAATTCATAACTTTTTCGAGTCGAGAGCTGTTTATTTTTTGAACGCTAAATTTATTAACTGATCAAGACTTAAATGATGTTTATTAATTATTTATCATCTTAAATTTAAATAATTGGAATTTATTTTCAGTTATTATATAATTCAAAGATCTATAAATAATAAAGTAAATATTTGAAAAAAGGCATATTAATCGTTCAGACAGTGTTTATTTATTATTTATTATCTTAAATTTAAATAATTGGAATTTATTTTCAGTTATTATAAAATTTAAAGATTTATAAATAATATAATAAATATTTGAAGGGAAATTCATTAATTGATCAACAATATTATTTAATTATTTATTATCCTAAGTTTAATAGTTGAAATTTATTTTTTCAGTTATTATAAGTTAGAGAATTATAAATAATGGAATAGATTGAAGAGAAGTTTATTGATCAATGATATTTATTTATTTGTTTATTATTCTGAATTTAAGTAATTGAAATTGATTTTTAATTACTATATAATTTAAAGAATTATAAACGATAAATAAATAATTGCAAAGAAGAAAGAATTAATTGGTAAAATATTGGAATTTTATTTACTTTATTCTAATTATTACAATTGTTATTTAAATATTGTATTATTTACAAAATATTTACAAAAACAATTATATAAAAGGCTTAAAGTAAAATAAAAACTATTCTAATTTTTCCTAAATTCTAAATCTTCATCTTCTATCCAATGCATTTTTGTCTGCTCATTTAATTTTACCTGCAAAACAATTAAAAGAAAAAGTCAGAAATAAATAAATAATTAAAAGCAAAAAATTATTTTTTAGTGTTCATCATTAAAAGCAAACGGCTGGAATCAGTTTTTACCCTTTTTGCAAATCGCGGGATTTCTCCCGGTTCACAAAAAGGGATGGATTTTATTTTCAAAATGAATGCACAATTTAAAGATGCACAAATTCATTTTTGTTTTCAAAACTGCATAATTAAAAAGCCAACTGCATATTTCAAATATGCATAATTTCTTTTTGTCAAAAAACTGCATATTTCAAAAAAATATACACAGCATACAGCATACAAAAATCAACAGCATATGCAAGTTTCTCACAAAAGCCAACGTAAACTATGCCAAGAGGTAGGAAGAGGCCAAAACAATAGGCTCCTACTGTTACATTGCAAGTCAAAGAGAGGCATGCAATTTTTTGAATCAAATATGCAAGCATGAAAACATTTCCATTTACATCATTTTCCAGCACTATTGCTTTTTTCAGAACAAAATACATAACATATCATTTTTATGTCAATTTGTATTGGAGAGAGAGAAGAGAGATAGAAGTATGGTTTTGCAGGTTTTGGTTTAGGCAGGAAGAGGATAGAAACAGAACAGTAGTAACTCAATAAGAAGTGAAAAGCATGAAAATAGAATACCAAACAAAATTGTATGAAGCAGATGTGCAGAAGGCCAAAGAAATATATTAAAATATACCATAAGCCTATAACGTAAACCAAGCCAGCAATTGTTATTTACAACATTACAAACCCCTCCAAATGGTCAAGAGTCCATAACCTGCAAAAGCCTTCCACACTAAAAAACTATCAAAGCAAAACCTTTTTTCTCCAAGTCTCAAACAAAAACCAGTAGAGTCTACTGTCAAACAAAAAAAACCATATAACCATTTTCAAACAAATATGGCATACAACCATTAACCTGCATATAACATAGAACCTACTGCATAAAACCAACAACAATTACCAAAATCAAAACCATGTCAAGTACCATGGCCAAAACCAGATGCTAAACCTGCATAAACCATCAAACCATATGGTCTAAAGAACCATTAACCTGCTATCTCATAAACCACCAACCTGTTCCATAACCTGTTAAACACAAACCTTAACCTCAAACCATATCAAAACCAATAAACCTGTTTCAATAACCTGTCACATAACCATGGCCTAAACCAAAACCAGTACAACCTGTAATGGCCTAAACCATCAAGCCTCAAAACCTATTGTATCGCGACCGAAATCAGTGCAACCTGTAATAGCCTAAAACCATAACCCCTTGTCCATCCAACCAAAGCAAAACCCAGGACAATGCAAGCTTTTTATCAAACCAATGTCAAAACAGTAACATGTCCAAACACGAAGGCCTCAGATATGTTCATCATTGGCCATAAAAAAAGCATACAGTAGCAAGGCGAGAAGAAGAAAAGAAGCTAGTCAAAACAAACATTTCAACAGTAGCATTCAAGCATTCAGAGGCATCATAAGCAAGCAACGAGGCAAACAAGAGTATACGAAGCAAAGCAAAGGAAGAAGAAGAAAAGATATCGTAAAGGGTTTTCATCTGTCATCATCAAACCACTAAAAGAAAATCAGAAACGCAAACCAGGAAGCAGAAGCTTCATCACCGCTGTCACCTTGCCGTCAAAGCCCTCCTACGCACTCAACCCTCCTCCTCCATCTCCAGATAACGATCATCTTTCTTTTCTTTCAATACCTCAAAATAATCATGTGAAAAAACGAATAAGAATCAGAATAGGCGAAAACCACAACATGCAGTATTTGAAACCTAACGAACGAAAACGAACTTACCGTAAATCCGTCGCCCCCTAATGCTTTGCTGGAGGGAAGAGGAAAGTTAAGAGCACCAGTGGCCATGGCAAGGAACTCAGGAAAGGTGGAAGAAGTTGAATCAGAAGCATGAAGAAGACGAACGCGAGAACGAGAAAGATGAGCGCCATCGCTGTTAAACCAAAACCTAATCCCTTTCTCAGTGAACCAAAACGCGTTTAACCCTAAAACAAAAAATTATGAATATGCATTGGGCCTTACCCATTTCTGCCTAAGCCCAGCGTTCTCCTTATGCACCCCCCCCCCCTGTTTTCAGTTTTGATTGGGCCCTTTAGACCTTTAGCCCATATATTATTTATCATCCATTTTTTTATATACCTTTTTTTTTCTATTTTTTCCTTTAGTTTTTTCTTTTAGAATTTTATTAGTTTAGATAATTAGTAAGTGTAATAAAAAATAAGAGATGTATTTAATTAAAACATTTTAATAATTTGATCATTTTATTAGGTTAACTTTAGGACTAATTTAATAATTTTTAGTATTCCTTTTAATTAGATTTAAGTTAATAACCTTTTAAGTTTTAATTTAGTTTAATTATTTAATACTAAATGAAATAATGCTTTAATAAAAACTTTAAAAAACATATAAAAAATAGAACTTTAAAAAACATTTTTATTTAATTATTTCCCTCGCTTTAGTTATTACTAATACAAAAATATAAAAAAAAATAGAATTTAAGATTAAAACATTTTATATTTTCTTTAATTAATTCTCTTGTTTTATTAATATTAAACAAAAATACAAAAATGCACGTTCACACACTTAGTCTTTTATTTAATTGTTATATATCATTATCCGCATAATTTTTCTGTTTAATCATTTCATATTTACATGATTATTCTGTTTACGTCTAAATCCAAGGGGAAAACGATTAAATTTGTTGACTTCATGTCCTCAAGTCCGATCACGCGAACATTCGCATTTCATTAAAACTTAGGATAATTTTTCCTCAAATATTCAATCTTTTCAAAACTTATACCTTTTAAGCAAAAACTTCGACATTAGGTCGTCATATCTTCAAAAAACTCGTCCGTACCCCTTTTTCGGCCAAAACAATTTATTTTTCAATCAAACGAACAATTTTAATAAACAGATATTTCAAAAGGTTCCTATAGAGTACTATAGATACATTGGGTGCTAATACCTTCCCATTGTATAACCAACCCCCGAACCATAGATCTCTTTTCAAAAACGCCTTGTATTTTTATTACTTTTAAAAGTATTATTTACATTGCATATTTGGGGTTTTATTTCGCTCTTTCCCCTTTTGCTTTGGAAACAATAAAGTGCGGTGGCGACTCTTGCTTTTGTGAGACGAATTAATCAATAATTTGATCTCCGATTTACCCCGCTACATTTTTTATCGCTACGGAATTGGCGACTCTGTTGGGGAAAGATTGACCTCTTGCTGGTCCATCCCTAAGTGGGTTAAGCCTAATTTGTTTTATCTGTTTTATTATTATTTGATTTGCTTGATTATGTGTTTAAATTGGGGTGTTTGGGTTTTTTGCAAAGGACGAATCCTATACCCGGATTAAATAACACTTAAGGAATAGGACGGGCGGTACAGTCATGTTAACTTTGAGGGAGTAATCCCGAAGAAGGAGGCATGAGATCCCCCACTCAATGGAAGGCCCTCTTGAACTTAATATTTGTTTACCGAGTAATCGGGAAGACATTATTATTTTCGACCTAGGAGCCCGAGAAGTTAAGGACCGTAGAACCCTAACCCATCTTGGCCTTTTTAGGTGTAGCGCGGAGACTATAACGGAGTAATTCGGAAGTAGTTGTTACGCGATGCTACGCTCGGACGAGTTTCTCTTGAGAATATTGCTAATTATTGAGTAATCAAGACGTTGGTAATATCCGAAGGAGGAATGTAGACTCTGGGAACTCTTAGAACATTGTCTTACAGGTGCGATTGAACCATTAGTACATACCTTTGGGTGGGCTTTACCCTCGACTCCATGCTGAACGTTGAACCTTTGAACCCCATGTTTGCAAACTTGTGTGTAACTGTTGCATTATCATTCATTCATGCATTCATCAACATTTTTGTAAAAAAAACTTGTTTTTCAAGGAACTTCGGAATGATTTTTGCAGACATCTCAGGGTATTATGGAATTTGGAAGGAGAAATACTCGGAGTTTTAGTTTTAAGGAGCCCGAGATTGAAGAGTTGAAGAGTTTGATTCCTAAGATCGAGAACCCGACGGATTTTCAGAAGAAGTATGGGTCCATTATACCTCTCATGAAGCGCAAGATGAAGGAAGGCATCCTCAATACGTTGGTTCAATTCTACGATCCTTTGTACCGATGTTTCACCTTTCCGGATTACCAGTTGATGCCCACCTTAGAAGAGTATTCCTACATACTTGGTTTGCCGATCACCGACCGTGTTCCCTTTTCTGGCTTAGAAGAGGAGCCCAAATCTCACGAGATAGCGACCATCACCCACTTGAAGAAGTCAGAGATAGAGGAGAACATGACTACAAAAGGGGGAATCCGAGATTTGTCTGCGCAGTTTTTGTTGAGGAAAGCTCGTCATTTCGCTGAGATAAAAGATACTGTTGCCTTTGAAGACGTGTTTGATTTACTCGCCTATGGTCTATTCTTGTTCCCTAACGTTGATAAGTTTGTGGATATCAACGCCATCAGAATCTTCTTGATTGGAAATCCGGTCCCTACGCTACTAGGAGATACCTACTACTCCATCCATCTTCGAAACTCTTATCAAGGAGGGATGATTATTTGTTGTGCACCGTTGCTGTATCAGTGGTATGTCTCGCATCTACCTGGGTCTGATATTTTCTGGGATCTCGAGAAGGAGCCGCGATGGGCGCCAAAGATTATGGCTCTCACTCATTTCGACATTGATTGGTATAATCGAGTTTACTATGACGTGAAGATCATCGATAGCTGTGGTGCTTTTCCTAACGTGCCTCTTCTTGGTACGAGAGGTGGAATCAACTATAACCCTGTTCTCGCGCGCCGTCAGTTTGGATACCCGATGAGGGACAAGCCGAATAACATCCATGTGAGTGGTTTCTTTCTACAGGAAGGACAAGATCATCAGGCAGCTAAGAGGGAGATCGAAGGAGCTTGGCGCCACATCCATAGGAAAGGGAGAGATATGTTAGGACATAGAGGTGTCGTTTCTTTGGAACCTTACCTACAATGGGTCCGTGCTAGGGCTTGTGCTCTCAAGATGCCCTATAAACTTGAGAAACCTTTATTCCCTACCGTTGCGTCATCATCTGTTGTTATCCCTATCGCGAATATAGGAGAATACCAAGGAAATCTGGCTAGGATGAAGTCCGAGAGGGATGCTTGGAAAGAAAAGTATAATATGTCTGAATATGAGAATCGAGTCCTGACTCGACAACTAAAGGAAAAGGAGGATTTACTCTTTATTCAAGACGGCTGGTTTATTGATCATGATGAGAAACTTCGTCAAAAGGATGCTTTACTGAAGAAGTATGCTAGTGAAAGGAAGAGAAAGAGGGAAGGATCGGTAAGCGTTGCTCTTGTTCCTAATCCACAAAAGGAAATCATTGATCGACTGGTAGCTGAGAAGAAAGAGATGGAAGACTTGTATGAAGAGAAGATCAAGAAGCTCCGGTTACAGTTGGTGTTTGGTCCTTCATCCGATGTCTCAGAGTGATCTTTAGCTTTTAGTTTTATTTTATTAATGTCATTTTGTAAAACTTTGTAAAAGGGCTTCATGTTCCGAAGTTGTAATTTATTGCTTTATTATGGACTTCATGTCCCAAAGTTGTAATTTATTGCTTTATTAAGGGCTTCAATGTTCCGAAGTTGTAATTTATTGCTTTATTATGGGCTTCATGCTCCGAGATTGTAATTTATTGCTTTATTATGGACTTCTTGTTCCAAAGTTCTAGTTTACTGCTTTTATTATTGGGTTGTTATCCCAAAGTTGTAATTTATTGTTTTGTTATTCCAAAGTTGTAAGTTGTAATTTACCGCTTTTGATTAGTGGATTGAGTTTTTGTTATTCCAAATTCCTTTACCATTGATGTGTGTAAAATTATCGAAGTTCCTTGAAAAACTATTAAAATGAATCATCATTTGCATCACACATCATGCATCATTCAACATTCCACTTCACATGTTTTTTTAGAGTCTTATCCTTGTTTCTTTTTCCACTCCAAAGGTTGTCAAGCTGTCTCACCGATACGACACTCGAGCCAATCGTCAGAGGAAGATGGAAGATCTGGAACAGGAAAACCATGAGCTTCATGGGGAAGTTGCTACCCTTCGTATCGAGATGGAAAAGTTAACTGCGCTAGTGGAAAGTTTGGTGGCTGTTCAGAATCAGCCATCGACTACAGCTGCCGAGACTCAGACTTCAACTCCAGTGGTTTCCGAGATTGTCACCGTTCCAACATCCGTGACTCAAATCAACACTCCGCTTCAACATCAGATGCCGAAAGGTTTTCCGTGGGGAATGCCTTACAACTTTGTGCAAGAGGGTATCAGCCTGCCGTACAACCTTTATTTCAACCTGCTTTGTCTCTTCCTCAGCCAGAGACAATTGCCTTGCCGCCAGTAATTCCGTCTGTGACACCTTTTCCACAACCGATTATGACAACTGTCGCTCCTGTGGTCCACTCCGTGCCATACTTGAATGAACCTACTTATCCTGCCGAGCCTGCTGAAAGTTTGGGTCTTTTTGATAGAATGGAAGAATTTCAAGATCAGTTCCAAGAAATGCAGAAGGAGCTCAGAGCGTTAAAGGGGAAGGATTTGTTTGGGAAGAACACGCATGACCTTTGTTTAGTTCCGAATGTCAAGATTCCAGCAAAATTCAAAGTGCCAGACTTTGAAAGATATAAGGGTGATTCGTGTCCTAGAAGTCATTTGACAATGTACGTGAGAAAGATGTCTACGTATTCCGATGATCGTGACTTATTGATTCATTATTTTCAAGACAGTTTGACGGGTGCTGCTCTAAAGTGGTATATGGGTTTAGACAGCATTCGGATCCGCAACTTCAACGATCTTAGCGAAGCCTTTGTTCACCAGTATAAGTATAACGTCGACATGGCGCTGGACAGGGATCAACTCCAGGCGATGTCGCAAAGAGACAGAGAATCTTTTAAGGAATACGCCCAGAGGTGGCGTGAAATTGCTGCTCAAATCTATCCACCTCTTGAGGAGAAAGAGATGACTAAGATATTTTTGAAGACTTTAGGTTCCTTTTACTATGAAAGAATGATCGCCAGCGCACCCAGTGACTTCACCGAAATGGTAAGCATGGGCATGCGGTTAGAGGAAGGGATTCGTGAAGGGCGTTTGGTTAAAGAAGGAAGTTCGTCTAGCAGTACTAAGAAGTTTGGAAGTGTTTTCCCGAAAAGAAAAGAGCAGGATGTCAGCGCTTTGTTCCCAGGGAGACCAAGGAGAGGTTACTCTCACGTTGCGGCAGTCACTCCGGCTGTCCGCCCAGCTTTGATGACCCCAGTTCATCAAACCCCACCAACTCAACAACGGCCATTTCAGCAGCAGCCTCGACAACAGGCTTATCCATTCAACAATCAGAACCGTTCACCAAGAAAACCGCAGTTCGATGCCATTCCTATGACTTATACTGAATTGTTCCCTGCTCTTATCAGAAAGAATCTCATAACGACAAAGCCTCCTCCTGTCGCACCGAACAGTACTTCTCTGTGGTACAAGGCGGATCAGTTTTGTGAATATCATCAAGGGTCGCCGGGGCACAACCTTGAGAATTGCTTTTCTCTGAAGGCGGACGTACAGAGGTTGATTAAGAATGGTATCTTGTCTTTCAAGGATGTTAATCCAAATGTTAGAGATAATCCATTGCCTCGACATGGGGCAACATCAGTGAATATGGTGGAAGGTTGTCCGGGGAAGTTTCGAGTTTTTCAAGTTGAACACATAAGAGAGTCGTTGATCAGGTTACATCAGAGTTTGAGAAGACTTGCCTTTGTTAAGCACCAGCATGATTATGATGTTTGTGAATTTTGTTCAAGAGAGGTTGATTGTCCTATTGTGAAGGAGGATATTCAGAAGTTGTTAGACCAGAGAGTTATCACTATTACATATGACAGAGATCCGGAGGATGAAGTGAATGTTATAATTCCACAATTCAATTTGCCTGAATCAGTAGAGATCGTTTACGACAGTCAGACTGCACCTGTTGATCCTTTGATTATTTACCCACCTGGTCCTGTGCCTTACAACTCGGACCAAGTTGTACCGTATAAGTATAATGCCACAATGATTGAGAATGGGGTAGAAGTCCCTATACCAACAAGGCCATCTTTTGTTAACATTGCTGATGTGAGTAGAGTTACGAGGAGTGGACGTGTCTTTGCAGCAGTACCTTTGAAGAGACCAGAAGTTCAAGTCAGGAGGCCCATACCGGCAGAAATTCCAGCGAGAAATGTTGAACCAAGGGTTGAGATAGGCCGATCCAGTGAACCTATCCCTCGCCCTGACGATGATGAGATTCTGAAGCTTATCAAGAGAAGTGAATATAAGATTGTGGACCAACTTTTGCAAACTCCTTCCAAGATTTCTTTGCTTGCTTTACTGAGAGATTCTGGTGCCCATAGAGAAGCTTTGATGAAGGTCTTGGACCAGGCGTTCGTGGATCATGATGTGACGGTTGACCAGTTTGATGGGATTGTGGGAAATATTACTTCGTGCAACAATCTTGGTTTCAGTGATGAAGAACTCCCGGAAGAGGGGAGAAACCATAATATGGCTTTGCATATCTCAGTAAGTTGTGGAAATGATACTTTGTCAAGCGTGTTGGTAGATACATGTTCGTCGTTGAATGTGATGCCCAAGACTACTTTATCTCGGCTCTCATATCCAGGTGCTCCCATGAGACCTAGTGGAGTAATTGTCAAAGCGTTTGATGGTTCTAGGAAGACTGTCATTGGTGAAGTGGATCTTCCTATAGTAATTGGTCCTCATACTTTTCAAATCACTTTCCAAGTAATGGATATTCGTGCTGCCTACAGTTGCTTATTGGGTCGTCCATGGATCCATGATGCAGGGGCAGTCACTTCCACGCTCCATCAGAGACTGAAGTTTGTGAGGCATGGGAAGCTAGTAATGATCGGTGGAGAGCAGGCTATGGTGGTAAGCCACTTATCATCCTTCTCTTTTATTGATGCTGATGAGGATGTTGGAACCCAGTTCCAAGGTCTATCTGTTGCCAAGAATGAAGTGAAGAAGCAAGAGGCATCCATTTCTTCTTTTGAGGATGCGCGACGAGTGGTGGAAAGTGGTTCGGCCGAAGGATGGGGCCAGGTGTTGACTTTGCCCAAGAACAAATCTGGGGAAGGTCTTGGTTTTCGTCCCGTGTCTGCGAGAGTCAAGCAAGAGGTGGTTGTTCGTCCGATTCAAGAGGTTTTCCGAAGTGCAGATTTTATACATCCTGAGGTTGATGCTATCATAGAGGATGATTCCGAGGAGGATTTGCCCGATTTTATGACGCCTGGATTGGCTTGCCAAAACTGGATAGCTGTTGATGTTCCTATTGTTATGCACATTTCTGAGTAATGTTTTGTTTTGTTTTTCTTTGAAAAAATTCGCTCTGCCCAAGGCGAAAAGTATTTTGTGTCGGGCTATGAAAAATAAATCCTTTTGCTCTGCCCAAGGCAAAAGAGAAATGTCTGGGCCCTTTGTTTCAAGTATTTCCCTTCAATGAATAAAAATGTTATTTTGTCCACTACTGTTTTATTTTTCACATTTTTTTCTGGGAAATAGTAATGAAAATTAATTGGTAGTAATAGTAAAATATAATAACTTTTTGTTCTATTTGCACAAATCGATTTCTAAAATAAAGCATAATCATATGTGCAGATTAATCCATGACTTAACCATCGAAAACAATGATCCTATGCCCTCTCCCAACTTTGAATTCCCTGTGTTCAGAGCCGAAGAAGAGGATGATGAAGAGATTCCTGTTGAAATTTCCCGTTTGCTTGAGCATGATGAGAAGATTATCCAGCCATTTGAAGAACCTGTAGAGTTGGTCAACTTGGGTGATAAAGAAGATAGAAAGGAAGTCAAAGTCGGAGCATTGCTTATCCCGGAAGTTAAAGAGAAAATGTTGGAGCTTCTCAAAGAGTATGTTGATGTGTTTGCTTGGTCCTACCAAGATATGTCGGGTTTGGACAACGATATTGTGGAGCATCGTTTACCGTTGAGACCTGAATGTCCGCCGATCAAGCAAAAGCTGAGAAGGACTCGTCCCGATATGGCTGACAAGATCAAAGAGGAAGTTCAGAAACAGATTAATGCAGGTTTCCTTGTTACATCGGTCTATCCTCAGTGGTTAGCCAACATAGTGCCTGTTGCTAAGAAAGATGGCAAGGTTCGGATGTGTGTAGACTATAGAGATCTGAATAGAGCTAGCCCAAAGGATGACTTCCCATTACCTCACATTGACGTATTGGTCGACAGTACCGCCAAGTTCAAAGTCTTTTCTTTCATGGATGGTTTCTCTGGTTACAATCAAATCAAGATGGCACCAGAAGATATGGAGAAGACAACTTTCATTACGCCTTGGGGAACATTTTGTTATCGGGTTATGTCGTTTGGTTTGAGGAATGCTGGTGCAACATACCAAAGGGCCATGACTGCTTTGTTCCATGACATGATGCATAAGGAGATCGAAGTGTATGTGGATGACATGATTGCCAAATCACAGACTGAGGAAGATCACTTGGAACATTTGTTGAAGTTATTCCAGCGTTTGAGAAAGTATAAACTCCGTCTAAATCCCAACAAGTGCACTTTTGGTGTTCGTTCTGGAAGACTTCTGGGGTTCATTGTCAGTCAGAAAGGTATTGAGGTAGATCCTGATAAGGTCAAAGCTATTCGAAAAATGCCCGCGCCCAAGACGGAAAAACAAGTAAGGGGATTCCTTGGGAGACTGAACTATATTTCTAGGTTTATATCTCATATGACTGCTACCTGTGGGCCGATTTTCAAGCTTCTCCGAAAGAACCAAGGTTGTGTGTGGACAGAAGATTGTCAGAGAGCTTTTGATAGCATCAAAGAATATTTGCTTGAACCTCCCATTTTGATTCCTCCGGTGGAAGGAAGACCTTTGATTATGTACCTGACTATATTAGAAGATTCCATGGGATATGTGCTTGGTCAACAAGATGAGACTGGAAGAAAGGAACATGCCGTATATTATCTGAGTAAGAAATTCACAGACTGTGAGTCTCGGTACTCAATGCTTGAGAAAACCTGTTGTGCTTTAGCTTGGGCTGCTCGCCGTCTGCGCCAGTATATGATTAACCACACCACTTGGTTGATCTCCAAAATGGATCCGATCAAGTATATCTTTGAGAAGCCCGCCTTATCTGGGAGAATAGCCCGTTGGCAGATGTTGTTATCTGAATATGACATTGAGTATCACACTCAGAAAGCAATCAAGGGGAGTATTTTAGCCAATCATTTGGCTCACCAACCAATTGAAGATTATCAATCCATCAAGTTTGATTTCCCAGATGAAGATGTTATGTACTTGAAAGCTAAAGATTGTGAAGAGCCGTTACCTGAAGAAGGACCTGATCTTGAATCCCATTGGGGTTTGATATTTGACGGAGCTGTGAACTCTTATGGAAATGGAATTGGGGCAATCATCGTCACTCCCCGAGGCACTCATATCCCGTTCACAGCAAGATTGAAGTTTGACTGCACGAACAACATGGCTGAATATGAGGCATGTATTATGGGTCTCGAAGAAGCAGTTGATCTAAGGATTAAGATTCTTGATATTTATAGAGATTCGACATTGGTAATTAATCAAATCAAAGGAGAATGGGAGACTCGTCATCCTGGTTTGATCCCTTACAGAGACTATGCTAGAATATTATTAACTTTCTTCAACAAAGTGGAATTACATCACATCCCTAGAGATGAGAACCAGATGGCTGATGCTTTAGCTACTTTGTCTTCAATGTTTCAAGTAAATGGTTGGAACGATGTGCCTACGATCAGAGTTATGCGCCTCGACAGACCTGCTCATGTGTTCTCAGTAGAAGAGGTTACCGATGACAAACTGTGGTTCTATGACATTAAACGTGTTCTTCAAGCTCAAGAGTACCCGCCTGGGGCATCCAATAAAGATAGGAAGACATTGAGAAGATTAGCAAGCAGTTTCTTCCTCAATGAAGAGGTTTTGTATAAGAGGAATTACGACTTGGTCTTGCTCAGATGCGTAGACAGACGTGAAGCAGACATGCTGATGCAAGAAGTACATGAAGGATCCTTTGGCACTCATGCCAACGGACATGCAATGGCTAGAAGGATGTTAAGAGCTGGTTACTATTGGATGACAATGGAATCTGATTGCTGCAAGTATGTGAAGAAATGTCATAAATGCCAGATTTATGCGGACATGATGCACGTGTCTCCGACCCTCCTCAATGTCATCTCTTCACCTTGGCCTTTCTCTATGTGGGGCATTGATATGATTGGAATGATTGAACCCAAAGCTTCAAATGGTCATCGTTTCATCTTGGTAGCGATCGATTATTTTACTAAATGGGTGGAAGCAGCATCTTATGCTAATGTAACCAGACAGGTGGTAGTCAGATTTATCAAGAATCAGATTATTTGTCGATACGGTATCCCGAGCAAGATCATCACTGATAATGGTTTGAATTTGAATAACAAGATGATGAAGGAGCTTTGTGAAGAGTTCAAGATCGAACATCATAATTCTTCTCCTTACAGGCCGAAGATGAATGGGGCTGTTGAAGCTGCTAACAAGAACATCAAAAAGATTGTCCAGAAGATGGTGGTAACTTATAAAGATTGGCATGAAATGCTTCCGTTTGCTTTACACGGGTACCGTACTTCAGTTCGAACTTCAACAGGTGCAACCCCATTTTCCCTAGTTTATGGTATGGAAGCAGTACTCCCCGTGTAGGTCGAGATTCCGTTTATGAGAGTGTTGATGGAAGCTAAACTTTCTGAGGCTGAATGGTGTCAAAGTAGATATGATCAGTTGAATTTAATCGAAGAGAAGAGATTGACAGCGTTGTGTCACGGTCAATTGTATCAGCAGAGAATGAAGAAGGCATTTGATAAGAAGGTTCGACCACGCGAGTTCAGAGAAGGTGACCTTGTGCTCAAGAAGATATTATCTTTCCAACCTGATTCAAGGGGCAAGTGGGCTCCGAATTATGAAGGACCGTATGTCGTTAAGAGAGTTTTCTTCGGAGGTGCTTTGATTCTCACCAATATGGATGGCGACGAGCTCCCGCGTCCCATGAACGCCGATGCAGTCAAGAAGTATTTCGCTTAGGCGAGCTTTTGGTCAGACCAGTCTTGGCATTTGAGCACATTTTGGGATTCGAAGTTGTTAGGGAGAATAGCGATCATTGTTTTTGTGTAACCCTTTCTTTCATGTACTATTTCCCAAACTTTTGTAAGCCGTTGGAGTCGCGTTGTTAGCGAACTACCATCTTATTAATGAAATTTGAGCATTTACCTTTTGTGGTCAAAATTTTAATTTTTATGGAAATACTTGAAACAAATTTATTTAAAGTATTCTTATTTTAAAAAATGTGTCGTGAATAACGAAAGGAATATTAACAGTTGTTCCAAGGATGGTCAAGCCATGAAATGCAAAACAGTACAGTAGTTTATCCTTGCATGATGAGCATGTTTTGTTTCAAAATCGTCATTAAGGTGTTGGTTGTGTAAGTTTGTGTTTCTGGTGGTACTAAGTTTGGTGACTCCCCAGCTTTTCCAGTTAAGCGTTGTTTTGGCTACCTTTGTTCGAGCAGATTTCGGAAGTGTGGTACGCTTTGTCTCCTGCCAGTGGTCTATTGGTTTTGTAAGATTGGATTTGAATGCTTTTCTCCTCAGAGGATTTGAGCCTTGTAGCGTGATACGCTCTGACGTTGCTTTGGGGTTCCAGTTCCAGTTATTTTCCGTCTTTTTTTTAGGATTGGACGAGTATCTATTATGCTGTGACATCTTATCGTCTTCAAGATATTCCATCTGTTCGTTTTGTCAGCATAACATTCATTTATTCATTTACACTCATATCACGCATACATATTCACATTTGCCATCGATTTTGGTTTGTACTTTGTTTATTCAAATAACGTACATGTTTCTTTCCAAGTAGAAGGTTAGCTTAGGCAGAAAATGTGCTTCCTTTCTAAATTCGCCAACTGAGCTAATCCTCATGGATGATTTTTGTTTTAGCTCACCTTGTCCGTTTATGGATAGGATGAATTCCCCAATCGAGTTGCTTTCTCATTGGGTGGAGTCTTGTTGACTGTTTTCTCTCTGGTTTATTCCTGGATGAAGTTGGTGTCTCTTGCATAGGTTATCTCATTGATTTTCCCCAGTGAAGTCGCAACCTAGACGTATGGTGCATTTATTTTGCACATTTAAGTATGTGATCTCCTCGGGAAGGTTTGATTCATGATTCTCTTTGATTAAGATTTTATTCTCTGACAGTGTCATCGCAACTTCCTTCTGAGTTACCTTTCGGAAAACGACAAGTGGCAGCTCTTCACGAGCAACTTGTACGTTATAGACATCGGAAAATGACAAGCGGCAGCTCTTCACGAGCAACTTGTGCGTTATTATTATTTTTTGGAAAACGACAAGCGGCAGCTCTTCACGAGCAACTTGTGCGTCATTATTATCTTGTGGAAAACGACAAGCGGCAGCTCTTCACGAGCAACTTGTGCGTTATTATTTTGGAAAACGGCAAGCGGCAGTCTCTGTATTTGAGCAACTTGTACGTTATTATTCTGGAAGAAAGCAAGTGGCAGCTTCTTTATTTGAGCAGCTTGTATGTTATTGGTATTTTCTTTGGAAAACAGCAAGTGGCGGCTTCTTTATTTGAGCAGCTTGTGTGTTATTGACACCCCTGGACGACAGCAAGTGGCAGCCTCTTTATTTGAGCAGCTTGTATGTCATAGTTTTTGGACGACAGCAAGTGGCAGCCTCTTTATTTGAGTAGCTTGTATGTCATAATATTTTTTGGGAAGACGGCAAGTGGCAGCTTCTTTATTTGAGCAGCTTGCGTATCTACAATCTTATTATTATATCAGCATTAATGAGTATATCTCCGGAAATCTCGCAGAGAAGTTTGTTATGAATCTTTACCTTCAGAGGTTGGTAATCCATCATCAGCAAATTTGATACTCTCTGTCTATCTTTGACTTTGAGTTGTGAACTCATTGTTTTTGGGTCGATAATCTGTTTTATGGCCTATGCAAGATGCCTTCTTTGTTAGGGTCGGAGGTCGTATTCCCTCAATTTTATTCGCCGTCAAGAGTCTGTCGTTTGAAATCGATGGCTCGTTTCCCCAGTAGTGTATAATCCATGTCTCTGTGTTTTGTTGGTGTTTGATTCCTCCAGCATTGTCTTGTTTCATACAATATCTTTCTCTGTGAATTCAATCACTGCATTTATATCAAACATAATGGCGGTATCTTAGGGTAAAAATTTGCGTATTATGTATTTAAGTACCTTCAATCTCGTCGAAACGAAGATTTTAATCTTCATATCTCCGGATAGAAGAAACTTAAATAGGGGGCAGCTGTTGTACCCCAAATTTTGACCTAAGATACCATCTCTCATCTGCATCGTTACATTGCGAGCGTTTGGATCTTTTGATTTTTAAAATTCATAACTTTTTCGAGTTGAGAGCTGTTTATTTTTTGAACGCTAAATTTATTAACTGATCAAGACTTAAATGATGTTTATTAATTATTTATCATCTTAAATTTAAATAATTGGAATTTATTTTCAGTTATTATATAATTCAAAGATCTATAAATAATAAAGTAAATATTTGAAAAGAGGCATATTAATCGTTCAGACAGTGTTTATTTATTATTTATTATCTTAAATTTAAATAATTGGAATTTATTTTCAGTTATTATATAATTTAAAGATTTATAAATAATATAATAAATATTTGAAGGGAAATTCATTAATTGATCAACAATGTTATTTAATTATTTATTATCCTAAGTTTAATAGTTGAAATTTATTTTTTCAGTTATTATAATTTAGAGAATTATAAATAATGGAATAGATTGAAGAGAAGTTTATTGATCAATGATGTTTATTTATTTGTTTATTATTCTGAATTTAAGTAATTGAAATTGATTTTTAATTACTATATAATTTAAAGAATTATAAAGGATAAATAAATAATTGGAAAGAAGAAAGAATTAATTGGTAAAATATTGGAATTTTATTTACTTTATTCTAATTATTACAATTGTTATTTAAATATTGTATTATTTACAAAATATTTACAATAACAATTATATAAAAGACTTAAAGTAAAATAAAAACTATTCTAATTTTTCCTAAATTCTAAATCTTCATCTTCTATCCAATGCATTTTTGTCTGCTCATTTAATTTTACCTGCAAAACAATTAAAAGAAAAAGTCAGAAATAAATAAATAATTAAAAGCAAAAAATTATTTTTTAGTGTTCATCATTAAAAGCAAACGGCTGGAATAAGTTTTTACCCTTTTTGCAAATCGCGGGATTTCTCCCGGTTCACAAAAAGGGATGGATTTTATTTTCAAAATGAATGCACAATTTAAAGATACACAAATTCATTTTTGTTTTCAAAACTGCATAATTAAAAAGCCAACTGCATATTTCAAATATGCATAATTTCTTTTTGTCAAAAAACTGCATATTTCAAAAAAATATACACAGCATACAAAAATCAACAGCATATGCAAGTTTCTCACAAAAGCCAACGTAAACTATGCCAAGAGGTAGGAAGAGGCCAAAACAATAGGCTCCTACTGTTACATTGCAAGTCAAAGAGAGGCATGCAATTTTTTGAATCAAATATGCAAGCATGAAAACATTTCCATTTACATCATTTTCCAGCACTATTGCTTTTTCAGAACAAAATACATAACATATCATTTCTATGTCAATTTGTATTGGAGAGAGAGAAGAGAGATAGAAGTATGGTTTTGCAGGTTTTGGTTTAGGCAGGAAGAGGATAGAAACAGAACAGCAGTAACTCAATAAGAAGTGAAAATCATGAAAATAGAATACCAAACAAAACTGTATGAAGCAGATGTGCAGAAGGCCAAAGAAATATATTAAAATATACCATAAGCCTATAACGTAAACCAAGCCAGCAATTGTTATTTACAACATTACAAACCCCTCCAAATGGTCAAGAGTCCATAACCTGCAAAAGCCTTCCACACTAAAAAACTATCAAAGCAAAACCTTTTTTCTCCAAGTCTCAAACAAAAACCAGTAGAGTCTACTGTCAAACAAAAAAACCATATAACCATTTTCAAACAAATATGGCATACAACCATTAACCTGCATATAACATAGAACCTACTGCATAAAACCAAAAAACAATCACCAAAATCAAAACCATGTCAAGTACCATGGCCAAAACCAGATGCTAAACCTGCATAAACCATCAAACTATATGGCCTAAAGAACCATTAACCTGCTATCTCATAAACCACCAACCTGTTCCATAACCTGTTAAACACAAACCTTAACCTCAAACCATATCAAAACCAATAAACTTGTTTCAATAACCTGTCACATAACCATGGCCTAAACCAAAACCAGTACAACCTGTAATGGCCTAAACCATCAAGCCTCAAAACCTACTGTATCGTGACCGAAACCAGTGCAACCTGTAATAGCCTAAAACCATAACCCCTTGTCCATCCAACCAAAGCAAAACCCAGGACAATGCAAGATTTTTATCAAACCAATGTCAAAACAGTAACATGTCCAAACACGAAGGCCTCAGATATGTTCATCATTGGCCATAAAAAAAGCATACAGTAGCAAGGCGAGAAGAAGAAGAAAAGAAGCTAGTTAAAACAAACATTTCAACGGTAGCATTCAAGCATTCAGAGGCATCATAAGCATGCAACGAGGCAAACAGGAGTATACGAAGCAAAGCAAAGGAAGAAGAAGAAAAGATATCATAAAGGGTTTTCATCTGTCATCATCAAACCACTAAAAGAAAATCAGAAACGCAAACCAGGAAGCAGAAGCTTCATCACCGCTGTCACCTTGCCGTCAAAGCCCTCCTACGCACTCAACCCTCCTCCTCCATCTCCAGGTAACGATCATCTTTCTTTTCTTTCAATACCTCAAAATAATCATGTGAAAAAACGAATAAGAATCAGAATAGGCGAAAACCACAACATGCAGTATTTGAAACCTAACGAACGAAAACGAACTTACCGTAAATCCGTCGCCCCCTAATGCTTTGCTGGAGGGAAGAGGAAAGTGAAGAGCACCGGTGGCCATGGCAAGGAACTCAGGAAAGGTGGAAGAAGTTGAATCAGAAGCATGAAGAAGACGAACGCGAGAACGAGAAAGATGAGCGTCGTCGCTGTTAAACCAAAACCTAATCCCTTTCTCAGTGAACCAACCGCGTTTAACCCTAAAACAAAAAATTATGAATATACATTGGGCCTTACCCATTTCTGCCTAAGCCCAGCGTTCTCCTTATGCACCCCCCCTGTTTTCAGTTTTGATTGGGCCCTTTAGACCTTTAGCCCATATATTATTTATCATCCATTTTTTTATATACCTTTTTTTTTCTATTTTTTCCTTTAGTTTTTTCTTTTAGAATTTTATTAGTTTAGATAATTAGTAAGTGTAATAAAAAATAAGAGATGTATTTAATTAAAACATTTTAATAATTTGATCATTTTATTAGGTTAACTTTAGGACTAATTTAATAATTTTTAGTATTCCTTTTAATTAGATTTAAGTTAATAACCTTTTAAGTTTTAATTTAGTTTAATTATTTAATACTAAATGAAATAATGCTTTAATAAAAACTTTAAAAAACATATAAAAAATAGAACTTTAAAAAACATTTTTATTTAATTATTTCCCTCGCTTTAGTTATTACTAATACACAAATATAAAAAAAAATAGAATTTAAGATTAAAACATTTTATCTTTTCTTTAATTAATTCTCTTGTTTTATTAATATTAAACAAAAATACAAAAATGCACGTTCACACACTTAGTCTTTTATTTAATTGTTATATATCATTATCCGCATAATTTTTCTGTTTAATCATTTCATATTTACATGATTATTCTGTTTACGTCTAAATCCAAGGGAAAACGATTAAATTTGTTGACTTCATGTCCTCAAGTCCGATCACGCGAACATTCGCATTTCATTAAAACTTAGGATAATTTTTCCTCAAAGATTCAATCTTTTCAAAACTTATACCTTTTAAGCAAAAACTTCGACATTAGGTCGTCATATCTTCAAAAAACTCGTCCGTACCCCTTTTTCGGCCAAAACAATTTATTTTTCAATCAAACGAACAATTTTAATAAACAGATATTTCAAAAGGTTCCTATAGAGTACTATAGATACATTGGGTGCTAATACCTTCCCATTGTATAACCAACCCCCGAACCATAGATCTCTTTTCAAAAACGCCTTGTATTTTTATTACTTTTAAAAGTATTATTTACATTGCATATTTGGGGTTTTATTTCGCTCTTTCCCCTTTTCCTTTGGAAACAATAAAGTGCGGTGGCGACTCTTGCTTTTGTGAGACGAATTAATCAATAATTCGATCTCCGATTTACCCCGCTACATTTTTTATCGCTACACCTCACAAATGTTTCGACAGCGATTTTGAGGCAACAATGGACGAAAGTAATCATGACATGGTACAAATGTTAGCACAAACTCTAAGTACAATGCTAAACCCCCTCATTCAGACTGCTACGCAGTCGAATCAACAGATGACAATGCAAATGACACGCATGGCTGAATTCTTTGGGGTACCCCAAACAGTTCGACAACCCCAGAGGATACCAATGAGAGCAAATCAGGGGGTAATCATGGAAGAGGATTTGACCGTTAATCCAAACCCCCAGATTCTTAGAGCAGGAATAGAACAACCAAGGGTTGAAATACCACGAAACCCTAGAGAAATCAATCAAGGAGTTATTACGGCTAATAAAAACCAAAACGTTGATGAGTTGATACAGTAAGTTCGACACCAAAACTGTGGAACGGATAATAATCTAACTACCATGATCGAAAGGATTATGATTCAAAATGGGACGAATGTTGGTTTTCACAGACCAAAATTTACATCCCCATTGTTAGAATATATTATGCAAACGGACTTACCACCTAGGGGGAAGGTTCCAAAGTTTACTAAATTTTTAGGGGATACGACAGAGTCTACTGTCGAACATGTGGCTAGATATTTGATAGAGGTCGGGGAAATAGCAAACAACGAAAACCTTAGAATCAAATATTTCCCAAGTTCCCTGACAAAGAATGCTTTCACTTGGTTCGCCACCCTTCCAGCCAATTCGATCCACAATTGGAACCAATTGGAAAGATTGTTCCTTGAACAATTCTACATGGGCCAAACCAAGATAAGTCTAAAAGAATTGGCTAGTGTGAAGAGAAGGTTTACAGAGCCAATTGATGAATATTTAAATAGGTTTCAATTACTCAAAGCCAGATGCTTTACCCAAGTGCCTGAGCATGAATTGGTCGAAATAGCAGCAGGGGGCCTGGATTATTCGATTAGGAAAAAGTTAGATACACAATACCTAAGAGATATGGCTCAACTGGTTGATAGAGTTTGACAAGTAGAATGCCTTAAAGCTGAGAAAGCTAAAGCTGCCAAAACTCATCGACGAGAAAGGGTAGCCTATGTCGAAATGGATGATAACGATCCAGAGATATCTAATGATCCTGTAGATATCGAAGAAGGTGAAATAGATTTAGCAGAATTAAAACAAGGACAACCATATTCTTATAAATTGCTAGTGCCATCAAATGGAAAAATCCTGCAGAACCTGAGAAAAACAGCGACAAATTTCCTAAGAAAACTTATAGTTTCGATATATCCAAATGTGACAAAATATTTGACCTATTAGTTAAAGATGGCCAGATGATAGTGCCCCCAGGGGCAAAATTGCCTCCTTTAGAACAGAGAAAGAAAAGACGTTTTTGTAAATACCATGATTTTTTGGGACATAAAACCTCACAATGTTTCCTTTTCAGGGATCTCGTTCAACAAGTGCTAAAGGAGGGAAGGTTGAAATTTGCTGATAAGCCAGCAATGAAAATCGACACAAACCCACTGTAAATGGAGGCACATTATGTTGAACCAGTCGGAATTCACATGGTGGAAGTTTCTGAAGATTTCATCACTAAACTTATCTTTGGCAGTTTTACTGGAAATATCTCCAGAAAAACTATTGAAGGGGTGAGAAAGGCCACTGAAGGCCTAGATTTGAAAAAGGAAGTTACCCAAGGGTCGAATAAGAAGGTTGTTGAAAGCCTGAAACTAATTAAATGGGTTACTGAAGACTCACACAAAAGTAAAGGAGTTGTTGAGAGCTCCAGCAAAAGAACCACCACAGGTTCTTATTTGGCTGCTGTAAAAGGTTCGACAGAGAATTTAGAGGCTAAAATGCAGAAAATGAACCTTGTTGCCAAAAGTGACATGCAGGTCAACATGGTTGAAGTCTCTGGCACCAAAGCCTCAGAGGAAGCCATTCGACAAGAAGAAGTAAACAAAACGACATTTCCAAAGGAGAATGAAGATCTGGAAGATTTTCTGCATAGGTGCCAGAAGAAGAAATCGGAAGTAACGCTATTGCCCTAGATGTAGCTCTATTTTCGACAAGAAAGCCGCAGAACACATACAAGCTATGCGGATTGTGAAAGCAAAACAGGGCACCAATGTCCAATAAAAAATGGGTTCAGAAACCAGATTCGACCCCAAAAGAGGGCATCAACAAGGACCCATGAGTCAGGTAAGGAGGCCACCAACTTTTAGGCCTCCAACTAATGTACCTACAGATACTTGGCTAAACACCATGGGAAGAAAGAGGCCAAATGAAGAAAGATGGAAGGCGTTCGACGTGCCAAGAGGTTTCTATTTAGATTACAGAAAGGAGTACCATGCTTCTGAGTCGAATAAGATGACCCATTGTTGTACCCCAAAATTTGCCCTCCCATTTTCTTCAAGATTTGCTAATAGCATGCTTCAAAACCTCCCAAGGGTTGCACAGTCCAATGGCCTCCTAACAGTCAAAAATTAGGGTTTTGGTTCTGGAAAAGAAATTGAAGTTTCCAAGGGTCCAAACAAGTCCCACATGCCTATAAACATGGTCAAGCATCCAAACTCACAGCACAAAATTGCACAGTCAAAAAACCCTAATTGCTTCACAGTCAACTGTAGGGGCAAAATGGTCATTTGGCAGTCAAAAGTCAAAAATTTTGGTAAACATCTTATTTTGAAGCCACAAACATAATTTGATCAATTCTTGATCATGATTCTCAAAGCATGGCTCAAAAAGTCTCAAGATGCAAAAGTTTCTATTTTTGGACAGTTGAAAAAGTCAACTGTAAATTGACCAGGGCATAACTTCATCATGGTTTATCAGAAAAATTCCATCCAAAGCTCATTTTGAAGAGAATGACATTTCCTATAACTCCTATTCACACTTCAAGTCCAAGAAATGCTCTCACAAAAAGTTATCAATCTCAACATTATAGGTCATTTTCAAAAGTCAACAAAAAGGCACTTTAAGTCAAAGACCATAACTTGAGATTGGTACATCCAAATGACATGGGACCAAAGGCATTGGTTAGAGGACTTCAAGACCTTTCCAAAATGTCCAAGAAAATGATCAAATCCTAAAAATTGAGCAAGATATGCCTTGTGGAAGTTGGGAAATTTTTGGGAATTTTGAAAAGTCAACTTTGCTTCAAATGCCTCAAAATTGCTAATGGGCCTCAATTTCTTCCATGAATCATTACCCAAAGGCCATGCACGACCCATTGACATCCAAGGGAGTTATTTCATCATTTTTTATTAATTATTTGAATTTTTATTATTATTAATTCATTTAATTAAAATTAAATATGAAAAAATACTAAATCATACTTTTCAAATCTTTTTGTGCATAGAATTCACTCAATATTTCGTGCACTATTCAATAAGGAAAGATTCAATATGATTGGCAATGATTGGAATCAAAAAGGAATGAAGAAGATTGAAAAAGATCATGGAAAATCACAAATTCAAAAGCATTGAATACATGGATTTTAGGCCAGTTTTTCTAACCTAAATCGTTCACATACATAAGCATAACATAACCCTAAGGCTAAAGAACAAAGAAAGTTGCGCCTCAAGCATAAGAACAAAACTTGCATTTTTCACAAAAAAAGTTGAAACTGAAAACATAGTTCCAGTGTGATTCAAAGCCTACAATCCATTCCAAAGGCTTGCTGGGACTTTCCTGAACGTGACTCAATACTTTTCCAGTCTCCACACTCAAGAAATTGGTAGAATAACATCACCCTGTTCATAAACTTTCTCATATTCATATTTGCATTTTCATACGTTATTCATGACTTTTAATGTGTGATTTATACTAACATGATGATTCTAAAGCTAATGGTATCGTTCAATTGAAGAATGACTGTCTGTAGGAGAATCCACCATGGACATTTATTAGGGTTTCAGAGACCTTGATTTAGGGCTTTCCTCATCTGGAAAAATCAGGCCATAAAACTTATACCACTGAAACCAGGACCTTCCAACGATTTGAACAACCACCTCGCGCCCTTTTTATATTCCCTCATGTGCTAATCGCTATTTTTGAATATTGCAGTTAGTGGGGGTTTAAAACCCCCGCTATTTGATTCTGTTTATAGGCAAAGAGATGAAGACGATGCATATGTGTCATGACGTTACTGAGTAGTTCAAATCCTGGCGCGCGTTTTTGTTAAAATCCCACTAATGCATATTCTCTCTCATAATAATCCTTATCCATCATAATATCAAAGAAACGCACTAGCTCACTTGGTTAGCACGCTGGCATGCAGGTATTGGGACCTGGGTTCGATTCCCAGGTCCCCCATATTTCCCTATATTTTTTCTTATAATGTGTTCAGGTACCCTTTCCCACCAGTGGTCCACCATGTACGCGCATATGTAAGCTTGCCACATGTCCAGCAACCTCAATCTGATGGCCAGCACAGGAATTCCATCATGCACCTTAGTCAATGAATCTGCACGTGATCATTAGAAAGTCAAAAAGGGCCCATTCTGATGGGCCTAATTGCTGCAAATCAACCTCCAAAAAAGGCCAACACCCCCATGGTTTGCATTTTCTTTTTCCTTTTTCTTTCTTCTTTTTATTTTAATTGTCTTTCTTTTATTTTATTTAATTCACAAAAATATAATTTTCACGAAAAAATCAGAAATCAAGAAAACAAAAAATGTTTATTTAATTTTTAATTCATTAATAGTTTTTGTAAATAAATTCCAATAAACAATTTAGTTTAAATTTTAGGTTTAACTTTAATGTTTTTTTCTTAAATAATTAAAATACATAAAAATTAGGGTTTTTAGCATTTTACTCTTTTTCTCAATAATTAAATTTTTCTTCTTATTATTATTAACCATTAATTATTTTTGTAAATAAATATGCCATTTAATTAATTAGGGTTAAATTAGGTTAAACTTAAACAATTTTTAATAATTAAAAACAAATTTAGAATTAGGGTTTTATTTAACTTTTAATTCCAATTAATTTTCTTTATTTCCATTAAATATAAAAACATCAAAAAATAAGTTCTTTTCTTTATTTAATCGTTAATTAATTTTTAATTTCAATCTAATCTTTAAAGGGTCCAACGCCCTCGCACTCTCGATTCCAATTTTCTTTCGCGCGTTTGTCTTTATTTTTTGTTTTAAATTTATGTAATTGCCCCAAAGCTTTGTAATAGATAATTAGGCCATTTACTTTCCGCACTTTTATCAAAATCGGGTCTTTGTTTAATTTGGCGATGTATAGACCCGCGCCTTGTAATAGCGTAGTACTTTTATTTTTTCGCATTTTAATTTCCGCACCCTTTAAAATGCTAATCACATGAAAAAATGTATGCCCAAATAAAATCAAAGCGTAGATCACCCAATGCATGATAAGATAAATAATTACTGAAAATGACACACAATTCACACACCACTCCTAGGGTATGCCTCACTGTTGCCTTGCCCCTCGAAACGTGGTCGTTGAGTATAGGACGTTTTAGTAAGTCCTCATGTCCATGAACATGGCATGGGGGTAACTTCTAAGGTGTCCTACTGTTGCTCTGGTGACCACACTGTCCCTACAAACGAATTAACCCGAACACCTCCAACGGTGGTGCTACCTACCTCTCAATGGTGGGATGGAACTACCTTAAGGACATTTACACAGACTAATTCCTTAGGGTAGGTAGATGACTCGTAGATACTTGCTCTAATTCAAAACAAATCAAAAACTTCTTTTCACACCTACACTTTGCAAAAAGCTTTCAAAAACAACTTTTCAAACACTCTTGAGGACTGATACAAGAGTCGATCTGAAACTTTCAAAGAAACTTTTTCAAACCCACTCACAGTTGAAAAGAAAACAAACATTTTGAAAACACAAATGAGCAAGTATCTAAGAGCCCATGGATAACCATGGATAGAAAGGGTGCTAACACCTTTCCTTTCTATAAATCTACCTCCCGAACCGAGAAACTATCTCATAAGGAATTTTTTTGTGCCTTTGTCCTTTCCATATTGGAGAAAATAAAAGACGGTGGCGACTCTTGCTTCCGCGACATTTCGCGAACCAGCGTTAAACAGTCAGTTCCAGATCCACCGATCACAGAACTGGCGACTCTGCTGGGGACTCTTATAAAGTGAGGTGTACCTTAGGATAGTTCATAACTGTGTTTTCAATTGTTCTGACTTGTTTGCTTTAAATTGTGGGTTGCATCGGAGTTACATAGATCCTAACCCGGATCTGGGGATACCCTGTTTAGGTAGCATAAGCTGTGAGGGACATGTCAGGCGTAGACCGACATGGGTGAAGCAGTGGCTACGTTGGTGTGGCACCTTGGTCTGTACCGATATCCCTTGTGTTGCAACGAGGAGAATATGGGTCTTATGAGGAGTCATTAAGCACCAACCGACCTTAGAACCTTAAATGACCCAACTTGGCCAATAGAACAGTAGCAGTATGCTACGCCCATTGAGGCTAAACTCTCGTGATGGTTCTGGCCGCAAGAAAAGATTGTGATGCTGGAGTTATGACCGATTGAGGGTAGTCAGTGATATTGGGATCCTCTAGAACCCGGTTACTTCTGATAGGACAGGTCTTAACCAACAAACTGAAAGAGGGTAATACCTAGACCCCATGCTGGCCTAAACTCTAAGGGCTTGTCTTATGTGACTTGTGTGCCTTATCATGTTTGCCTTTGTAAATATTTGTGGTGTGCTTTATCATAACATCATGCCATCATAACATTGCATGCATCCTGCATAAGGACTGACCATTTCAAAGACAAGAGGGTTTCACCTTTGCTCTGTTTTGTAGGACATCATGATGCCTATGCGAAGGAATACTACCCGGTTTAACTTTGTTCACCCACCTGAGCTGCTTGAAGAGTTGGTTAGCAGAATTCCAAATACCACTTCCTTCATCCAGAGGCATGGTTCTCTTCTCAGTTTAGTCGCGGCAAAGCGGGACCAACAACTGATGAGTGTCCTAACCCAGTTCTATGACCCTCTGTACCAGTGCTTCACCTTTCAAGACTTCCAGCTGGTCCCTACCCTGGAAGAGTTCTCTGATTTGCTTGGTATCCCTATCTTGGATCAGACTCCCTTCACTGGTTGGGAAAAGACCCTTAGGCTTGAGGAGATTGCTGCAGCTCTTCCCTTGACTCACCAAGAAGTAATGGAAAATTGGGTGACTAGAAGCGGAGTTAAGGGTTTCTTGGCCAAGTTTCTGATTGGTAAAGCTAACAGTTTTTGGAATGACTTGGACTTTAGGGCATATGAAGACATCCTGGCTCTCTTAATCTATGGCCTAGTCTTGTTCCCTAATCCTGACAACTTCATTAATGTCACTGCTATAAGGATCTTCATGTCTCAGAACCCTGTGCCCACTCTCTTGGGTGACATCCTGCAACAACTTTATGCTCGTACTGCTCGAAGACGAGGAACCCTGTGGTGTTGTATCCCTTTGTTGGTGAGGTGGTTTATTTCGCACCTCCCTAAGTTCGTGCTGAAGAACCAAGAAGGAAGAGGTTGGGCTCATAGGTTAATGTCTCTCACTGATAAAGACATCATTTGGACTCTCAGAGGTTTGGATGAGGTAGCTGTTATTGATCGATGCGGAGAATATCCTAATGTTCCTTTGATTGGTACCCAAGGAGGAATTTCTTATAATCCATGTCTAGCTCTCCGTCAGTTTGGAAGAGCCAGAAGAGCAGGACCCCATGAGATGTTGGTGCCTCATATCAGTTTGGAGTTTCAGGTGGATAGTGACGAGCTGCGTCGTAGGTTCATCAAGGCTTGGGACAGAGTTCATAAAGCTGACCCACAAGAGTTGGGGCCAAAGACTTCTCTACCTATGGAAGCCTACTACAAATGGGTCCGCATCCGTGCTCAGAAGTTAGGTATGCCATACGAAGCTGTCAGACCCGTCATTCTTGAGTATCCCGATAAAGATGGGGTTCCCCCAACTGTTCTCCCTCCTCAGATACCTACTGATTATGAGACATTAAAGAGGTCTTGGTCGCAACTGCGAGAAGAACGGGATTCTTACCGGGAAAAGTACAAGGAACAGGAATTAAAGATCCAGAAGCTGACAAAGCAGTTGGAGAATGAGCGAGCTCTGAATGACTACATCCATACTGAGAAGAGGAGACCCTGGGATCAATGATGAGCTTTGGATGTTCTTTTACAGTTTTATTTCCCTTTTTTCAGTATTTCCATTTTTATGTAACGCCTAAGGGAAACCTGTTGAACAATTTAAATTTCAAAGTTGAATCTAATGAAGTGTGTTCCTTTTTGTTTACAAAGTTGACTCCCGATTGTCTTTGAAAACATAAATCATACGCATTCCATTCATCATGTGCATAGCAGGTACTCTTCTTTTCAGGTTGCTTACTGTTCTTCACTGTTTATTTCAGCATTATGAACCCTGAATCATCAACCGAGCAGTCTATCAAGGCCCTTCAGGCGCAGAATGCACAATTTCGGGAACTGATCATGGGTTTGGCCCAAGGACGGGCAGGATTGAAGGCCCTGCTGGTTCAGAAGAAGAAGAATAAGAGAACCGTTCTGTTCAACACGGGCCGGAGATTTGGCAACACTCTGCAGAATGAGGAGGCTGGTTCTTCTGTAGGAAAAGACAGTCCCCAGGGGGGAAGAGCTCCAAGTCTGGTGGTCTTTGACAATGAGACTGATTTTAATGTGGTATCCTCCAGCTGAAGACCGATACAAGCAGTTGGAATACCGGCTGAATGCCATGGAAATTCAACAAGTGCCTGGTTTGGATTTCGGAGACTTGGGTTTATCTTCTGGTGTGGTCATCCCTCACAAGTTTAAAGCACCATCTTTCACCAAGTACGATGGGGCGTCCTGCCCAAAGCTGCACCTCAGATCCTATGTGCGGAAGATTCAGCCATATACAGTGGACAAGAACTTGTGGATCCACTTCTTCCAGGAGAGTCTTTCAGGGACTCATCTCGAATGGTTCTATCAGCTGGATGGAACCACGGTTCGTAACTGGGAGGAGTTGGTTACAGCTTTTTACAAGCAGTATCAATATAATGCCGACCTCGCTCCTACGCGTACCCAACTCCAGGGTATGTCGTTAGGATCGGGAGAAGGTTTCAAAGAGTATGCGCAGAAGTGGAGGGACCTGGCTGGCAGGGTGCAGCCTCCGTTAGCAGACCATGAGCTGGTAGATATGTTCTTGGGGACCCTATCCGGTCCATTCTTCAATCATCTTATCAGCAATTCATCTGCAGGGTTCACTGACCTTATTCTGACTGGGGAAAGGATAGAGGCTGGTATGAAGTCCGGTAAAATTCAGAAGGGTACATCTTCAAGTTCTGAGAAGAAACCTTTTAAGAAGGAGGCCAGTGCTGTGTATGGGCCTAGAAGGCAAGACAAACCAGAGCGCCGCCAAGCTATCAATGCGTTGATGATTGCTAAACCTGCTGCCGCTCCTCGGCAAACCAATCAACAAAGGGCTGAAAGACCCAGAAGAGAGTTTACCCGGCTGAGTATGACCTTGTCACAAATCTTGCCGCAGTTGCTATCCACCAACTTGGTGACCGTCAGGGAGGCCCCGAAGGTTGTGAATACTGCATCCCTCAAGTATAATCCCAATGCCCGTTGTGCTTATCACTCTGATAGCCCGGGGCATTCCACTGATGACTGTTGGGCCCTAAGGAACAAGGTGCAAGACCTTATTGATGCAAAGGAGGTACAGTTTGAGGCACCTGAGAAGCCCAATGTAGTAACAGCTCCCCTGCCTGCTCATGGAGTGAATGCTATCAGGGGTGATGACGAGGTGGAAGAATCTGAGTTCGACAGCTGGATTTATCCGACGGCCGACAGTGGACCTAACAATTGGACCGTGAAAGATCATACGCCTGTTACTTTTGTTACGCAGTAATGAATTCCTTTGTTTTTGTTATTTGTAATAAACAATGAATTGAAACTCTATGGCCCGGTGTCTTACCCGGGGCACCGTGGCTTCATTTGTGAGGGCATATTAATTGTCATTTCATATATCATGAATAAAGACCTTGGACGTTTTCTCGCATTTCAAATCTTATGCTCCTTTTCTTTCTTTCCTTTCTTTATATTGCAAAACAGCTGTATTTACACACACTCACTCATACAGGTTTCAATCCACTCTGGATCTCACTGGTAACGACTCTGCTACTGCCAGTTATGACTTCGAAAATCCGATCAACTTAGCCGAAGACGAAGGTGAAGATGATTGCGAGGTGCCTGGTGAGCTTGCAAGACTGTTACTCCAGGAAGAGAGGGCAATTCAACCACATGAAGAGCTGGTGGAAACGATAAATCTGGGTACTGAGACAGATAGAAAGGAGGTTAAGATTGGTGCCAATCTGGAGCTTAGCGTGAAACAACGGTTGACTCAGAAGTTACATGATTATGTGGAAATCTCCGCCTGGTCCTACGAAGACATGCCTGGGTTGGATACCGACATCGTGGTCCATCATTTGCCTACCAAGGAAGACTGCCCTCCGGTTAAGCAGAAGGTCCACCGTATGCGTCCAGAGATGTCTGAGAAGATCAAAGCTGAGGTTATGAAGCAATTCGATGCCGGGTTTCTTGCAGTGACTTCTTACCCTCAGTGGGTTACCAACATGGTGCCGGTGCCTAAGAAAGACGGTAAGGTCAGAATGTATGTCGATTACAGGGACCTGAACAGGGCAAGCCCCAAGGATGACTTTCCCCTACCTCACATTGACGTCCTGGTTGACAATACTGCTCAGCATAAGGTGTTCTCTTTCATGGATGGCTTTTCAGGTTACAATCAGATCAAGATGGCTCCGGAAGACATGAAGAAGACTACCTTTGTTACTCATTGGGGCACCTTCTGCTACAAGGTCATGCCATTCGGGTTGAAAAATGTTAGGGCAACCTACCAACGTGACATGGTTGCTTTATTTCATGACATGATCCATCATGAGATTGAGGTGTATGTTGACGACATGATTGCAAGGTCTCAAACTGAGGAGGAACACCTTGACCATCTGCAGAAACTGTTTGATCGTTTGAAATTGTACAAGCTGAGGTTGAACCCGAACAAGTGCACCTTCGGGGTAAGATCTGGAAAGTTGCTAGGCTTCGTTGTAAGTGATAAGGGTATTCAAGTGGACCCTGCCAAGGTTAAAGCTATTCAAGAGATGCCAGTTCCTAAGACAGAGAAAGAAGTCAGAGGTTTTCTAGGACGCCTGAATTACATTGCCCGATTCATCTCGCACCTAACTGCTACTTGTGAACCAATCTTCAAGATGCTAAAGAAAGATCAGGTAGTACGTTGGAACAATGAATGTCAGGCCGCTTTTGACAGAATCAAAGAGTATCTCCAAGAACCACCCATTCTTATGCCACCGGTTGAAGGGAGACCTCTGATATTATACCTGACAGTACTCGATAACTCAATGGGGTGTGTGCTGGGGCAGCATGACGAGTCTGGCCGAAAAGAGCATGCCATTTATTACCTTAGCAAAAAGTTTACCGACTGTGAGACCCGATACTCACTGCTCGAGAAAACTTGTTGCGCTTTGGTATGGGCTGCTCGCCGGCTGAGACAGTATATGCTGACTCACACTACCTTGTTGATTTCAAAGATGGATCCAATAAAATACATATTCGAAAATCCTGCTCTGTCTGGGAGAATAGAAAGATGGCAAATGATCTTGACAGAATATGACATCCAGTACACGACTCAGAAAGCCATCAAGGGAAGTGTATTGGCAGACCACTTGGCACACCAGGCAGTAGATGATTATCAGTCAATGAACTTTGAGTTTCTGGACGAGAGCATCATGATAGTGACTGATTGTGAAGTACCTGGACCGGTTGAAGGACCTGAGGAAGGATCCCGATGGTCTATACACTTTGACGGAGCATCCAACGCTTTAGGTAACGGCATCGGCGCTGTGATCATATCCCCTCAAGGCACTCATACTCCACTTACTGCCCGGCTATGTTTCAACTGCACCAACAACATGGCGGAGTATGAGGCATGCATAATGGGTCTCCAAGCTGCGATTGACTTAAGGATCAAGTTTTTGAGTGTCTTCGGAGATTCCGCTCTCGTGATCAATCAGATCAAAGGCGAGTGGGATACGAAACATCCGAATCTTATTCCTTACAGAGAATGTGTGTTGACATTGATTCCCCACTTCACAAAGATAACATTTGAACACTTTCCGAGAGAGGAGAATCAGTTGGCGGACGCGTTGGCTACGATGTCTTCCATGTTCAAAGTCAAATGGGATAATGAGGCTCCCCGGGTCATCATCTGGAAACTGGACGAACCGGCATACTGTTGTGATCTTGAGACTGAGTTGGTGACTGAGAAGCCTTGGTACCATGAGGTGAAGAGATATTTGGAAGCTCAGGAATACCCTGAAGGTGCATCTGTCAATGATAAGAAGTTTCTGAGAAGATTCGCAGCGAAGTTCTTCCTCAGTAACGGCATTCTGTACAAGCGAAACCATGATTCGACCTTACTACGTTTTGTGGATAAAACTGAAGCAGAAAGGATCATGGCGGAGCTACATGAAGGTACCTTCAGAACACATTCCATGGCAAAGAAAATCCTTCGGGCAGGATATTTCTGGTCCACAATGGAAGCTGATTGTTACCAACATTCTCGGACATGTCATAAGTGCCAGATTTATGCAGATAAGGTGCACGTTCCTCATGTTCCTCTAAATGTCTTGACTGCACCTTGGCCTTTTGCAATGTGGGGCATAGATATGATCGGCGAGATTAAACCTACAGCGTCCAATGGGCATCGCTTCATCCTGGTAGCGATCGATTACTTTACGAAGTGGGTTGAAGCAGCTTCTTACGCCACTGTAACCAAGAACGTCGTGGCACGGTTCATCCGGCATAACCTGATCTGTCAGTACGACGTCCCTGAAAGGATCATTACAGACAATGGTACCAATCTCAATAACAAGATGATCACTGAGCTCTGCGAGCAGTTTAAGATACAACACCACAACTCTTCTCCTTATCGGCCGAAGATGAATGGGGCTGTAGAAGCAGCGAATAAGAATATCAAGAAGATTGTGCAGAAGATGACAGTGACCTATAAATATTGGCACGAGATGTTACCGTTTGCTCTTCATGGGTATCGTACCTCAGCACGGACGTCAACCGGGGCAACTCCTTTCTCCTTGGTCTACGACATGGAGGCAGTCTTACCGATCGAAGTGCAGATACCCTCTCTCCGGATAATGAAAGATGCAGATCTGAGCGAAGATGATTGGATCCAGACACGACTTGATCAGCTAAACTTAATTGACGAAAAGAGACTCACTGCTATTTGTCATGGTCAGACGTACCAAAAACGGATGATCAGGGCATTTAACAAAAAGGTCAGACCACAAGAATATCAAGTTGGGGATCTGGTAATCAAGCGTATCATCCTTCCTCAGAGTGATCCAAGGGGCAAATGGACCCCTACATATGAAGGGCCATTTGTAGTTAAACATGTGTTCTCAGGAGGAGCCATGATTTTAACCACCATGGATGGTGACGACCTTCCTCACCCCGCCAATGCAGACATAGTAAAAAGATACTACGCACGATAAAAGACCCGCTAGGTTGACATACCTAGGCAAAAATTAGGGCTTCCCGGCGAACCAAAAGGGTTCGGGCAAAATGAAGGGATGAAATAAAAAAAATCTGTACACCCGGCAAGTCGAAAACCTGAAAAGGCGGCTTGGGCAAAAATGGGTATCCCGGTGGACTGAAAACCCGAAAGGGCGGTCCAGGCAAAAATTAGGGATAAAACGTAATGTTGTGTCTCATTGGATCACTTTGCATCCAGAATCCGGTATCAACATCAAGTTCAGACGGCATCGATCAATCAGCTTCATCTCCATCTAGGTCATCAAGTGATGAGACGCTCGAAGATATAAAGGCGATAGCAGAGTTGAAACCCAGCGGGATTATTCTTTTCACATAGCTGTTTTGTTTTCCCTTTGTACAAATTGTATAAATTCTTTTGTTCGGCGGCGTTCTCTTACTAGGACGTCAGCCTCTTGTACATAAATGCCTATTTACAGGCAAATTCAAAAATCAATATAAATTCACTTTTCAGATCAATTGCCAATTGTTTTTCCTTTTTCTGTTTTGTTTTGCGAAGAACGTCCAAGGTTCAATTTGTGATATATGCATTTGACGCTAATTGCTAACTCATAAATATTTGCATACGAAACAAAGGATTAATTACAGGTAACATTAGAAACAGGGGCAATAATGTTTGTCTAAGCGATCTAATTGTTCTGTCCACCAAGGTACCAAGGTAAGTTCAGTTGAAGAACATAGCCAAGATATCTTAAATCCCCAGAGAGTGAGCCAGTAAGTCAATGCACTCTCCCCAAGCAGAGTTAGTCCACTATCAACCTCAAAGAAGTTGGAATATCCCCCGCGGATCTCAATATTCCCCAGCGGAGTATACAAACATTCCTAACAAGCATCCCCGGCAGTCTTGATCTAAGATTGTTCCCCGACGGTATACCAGACATTCAGTGGAGCCACTTCCAGTACATCTCAAAATTTACCCAGGAGAGTCCAATCCAGATTTCCCCAGGAAAGTTTGAATCCATCTCCCCAGCAGGAAGCTTATCCCCAGTAGATTCTGGAAGTTTCCCCCCTGCAGAGCACGAACGCGTCTCCCGGCTTTATTCAAAGGTTATTTCCCTACCAGGATATAACTGGGTTATCCTCAGCCAAAAGCCACAGAAAGATCGTCCTCGGTAAAGTCTTCTTATCCCCAGCGGAGTCCATTAACACTTCCAACATAACAACGGTATCCCCAACGAAGTTACCATCAACATCTCAACAACATACCTCTCTCCCCACAGAGTACTATTCCCCAGCAAGGTCGCTAGAGTAATTTTCTCCCCGCAGAGTAATCTATTCGTCAAGTTTATCCCCCAACAGATTTATCTTCTCCTACCGGTATTCTTGCAACCATCACTCCCTAGTGGAAACAGAAGTTCTCCATCAGCCCAGGATTTTAACTCCCGGCATTCGTCAAGGATATATTTTCCTAGACAAAAATACATTCAAAAACATCGCATACATCATGATACATGCATAAACGCATCATATCTTACAATCTCATTTATGTTGAGAACATCATTGCTTGATCCATATCATGCATTGCATATGACTGACCTTTACCTTTCAGGAAAGATCCAGTTAAGTTCTCAGCTATGTCCAAGATCTCCTCTGGTTCAGTTAAATCGATTCCTAAAGATTTTTCTGATGCCGATCCAGTTGAAGATATTCCAAGACTTTAGTCTGGTTCAGTTAAATCGACCCTAAGATTTTTCTGATTCTTACCCAGTCAAAGTTACTCCAAGACCTTGCCTGGTTCAGTTAAATCGACTCCTAAAGATTTTTCTGATGCCGATCCAGTCAAAGGCCTTCTCTGGTCCAGTTAAATCGATTCCTAAAGTTTTTCCTAATGAAGACTCAGTAGAAGACGCCCAAGATTCCTTCATCGTTACTGTTGAGGTAGTAATCGCCCCAGATTCTCTCACCGTTACTATTGAGGTAGTAATCGCCCCAGGTTCTCTCATCATTAATGTTGAGGTAGTAATCGCCCAAGGTTCTCTCATCGTTACTGTTGAGGTAGTAATCTCCCAAGGTTCTCTCATCGTTACTGTTGAGGTAGTAATCGCCCAAGGTTCTCTCATTGTTACTGTTGAGGTAGTAATCATCCGAGGTTCTCTCACCGTCCCGTTGAGGTAGTAACCATCCCTGATTCATTCGTAACCTTTTGAAGCTCCCGACTCGATTCCTGTATCTCGCCAGGGCACGTCTGAAGAGTTCAAAGATTCGATACCGGTATCCAGCCAGGGCGCATCTACATAAAGAATTTTAAGGTCAACTCCTGTAACAGGCCAGGTAATTATCTTTCTTTTTCAGGTACGCAAGTTCTCGCTAAGGAAACTCTTACGCGATCGACACCCAGATGGCATCTATAAGCCCATCCACATATTCATCACCTCTCAACATGGCATCTGTAAGCCCATCTTCCTATCCATCAATCTCCAAATGGCATCTGTAAGCCCATTCCCACCATCACACTGCTAACATGTGAGCGCAAATTTCTAGGCACTCTAGTGTTCAATCATCTTCCACCTTCGGATTACGAAAGGCACGCCAGCCAATCTACATCCTCAGGTCTAAGAAGATTGAACAGGGGCAACTGTTGTACCCCAAAATTTGCCCTCCTATTTTCTTCAAGATTTGCTAATAGCACGCTTCAAAACCTCTCAAGGGTTGCACAGTCCAATGGCCTCCTAACAGTCAAAAATTAGGGTTTTGGTTCTGGCAAAGAAATTGAAGTTTCCAAGGGTCCAAACAAGTCCCACATGCCTATAAACATGGTCAAGCATCCATATGCTAAGTTTCAAGACTCACAGCACAAAATTGCACAGTCAAAAAACCCTAATTGCTTCACAGTCAACTGCAGGGGCAAAATGGTCATTTGGCAGTCAAAAGTCAAAATTTTTGGTCAACATCTTATTTTGAAGCCAAAAACATCATTTGATCAATTCTTGATCATGATTCTCAAAGCATGGCTCAAAAAGTCTCAAGATGCAAAAGTTTCTATTTTTGGACAGTTGAAAAAGTCAACTGTAAATTGACCAGGGCATAACTTCCACATGGTTTATCAGAAAAATTCCATCCAAAGCTCATTTTGAAGAGAATGACATTTCCTACAACTCCTCTTCACACTTCAAGTCCAAGAAATGCTCTCACAAAAAGTTATCAATCTCAACATTATAGGTCATTTTCAAAAGTCAACAAAAAGGCACTTTAAGTCAAAGATCATAACTTGATATTGGTAAATCAAAATGACATGGGACCAAAGGCATTGGTTAGAGGACTTCAAGACCTTTCCAAAATGTCCAAGAACATGATCAAAGCTTAAAATTTGAGCAAGATATGCCTTGTGGAAGTTGGGAAATTTTTGGGAATTTTGAAAAGTCAACTTTGCTTCAAATGCCTCAAAATTGCTAATGGGCCTCAATTTCTTCCATGAATCATTACCCAAAGGCCATGCACGACCCATTGACATCCAAGGGAGTTATTTCATCATTTTTTATTAATTATTTGAATTTTTATTATTATTAATTCATTTAATTAAAATTAAATATGAAAAAAATACTAAATCATACTTTTCAAATCTTTTTGTGCATAGAATTCACTCAATATTTCGTGCACTATTCAATAAGGAAAGATTCAATATGATTGGCAATGATTGGCATCAAAAAGGAATGAAGAAGATTGAAAAAGATCATGGAAAATCACAAATTCAAAAGCATTGAATACATGGATTTTAGGCCAGTTTTTCTAACCTAAATCGTTCACATACATAAGCATAACATAACCCTAAGGCCAAAGAACAAAGAAAGCTGCGCCTCAAGCATAAGAACAAAACTTGCATTTTTCACAAAAAAAGTTGAAACTGAAAACATAGTTCCAGTGTGATTCAAAGCCTACAATCCATTCCAAAGGCTTGCTGGGACTTTCCTGAACGTGACTCAATATTTTTCCAGTCTCCACACTCAAGAAATTGGTAGAATAACATCACCCTGTTCATAAACTTTCTCATATTCGTATTTGCATTTTCATACGTTATTCATGACTTTTAATGTGTGATTTATACTAACATGATGATTCTAAAGCTAATGGTATCGTTCAATTGAAGAATGGATGTCTGTAGGAGAATCCACCATGGACATTTCTTAGGGTTTCAGAGACCTTGATTTAGGGCTTTCCTCATCTAGAAAAATCAGGCCATAAAACTTATACCACTGAAACCAGGACCTTCCAACGATTTGAACAATCACCTCGCGCCCTTTTTATATTCCCTCATGTGCTAATCGCTATTTTTGAATATTGCAGTTAGTGGGGGTTTAAAACCCCCGCTATTTGATTCTGTTTACAGGCAAAGAGATGAAGACGATGCATATGTGTCATGACGTTACTGGGTAGTTCAAATCCTGGCGCGCGTTTTTGTTAAAATCCCACTAATGCCTATTCTCTCTCATAATAATCCTTATCCATCATAATATCAAAGAAACGCACTAGCTCACTTGGTTAGCACGTTGGCATGCAGGTATTGGGACCTGGGTTCGATTCCCAGGTCCCCCATATTTCCCTATATTTTTTCTTATAACGTGTTCAGGTACCCTTTCCCACGAGTGGTCCACCATGTACGCGCATATGTAAGCTTGCCACATGTCCAGCAACCTCAATCTGATGGCCAGCACAAGAATTCCATCATGCACCTTAGTCAATGGATCTGCACGTGATCATTAGAAAGTCAAAAAGGCCCCATTCTGATGGGCCTAATTGCTGCAAATCAACCTCCAAAAAAGGCCAACACCCCCATGGTTTGGATTTTCTTTTTCCTTTTTCTTTCTTCTTTTTATTTTAATTATCTTTCTTTTGTTTTATTTAATTCACAAAAATATAATTTTCACAAAAAAATCAGAAATCAAGAAAACAAAAAATGTTTATTTAATTTTTAATTCATTAATAGTTTTTGTAAATAAATTCCAATAAACAATTTAGTTTAAATTTTAGGTTTAACTTTAATGTTTTTTTCTTAAATAATTAAAATACATAAAAATTAGGGTTTTTAGCATTTTAATCTTTTTCTCAATAATTAAATTTTTCTTCTTCTTATTATTAACCATTAATTATTTTTGTAAATAAATATGCCATTTAATTAATTAGGGTTAAATTAGGTTAAACTTAAACAATTTTTAATAATTAAAAACAAATTTAGAATTAGGGTTTTATTTAACTTTTAATTCCAATTAATTTTCTTTATTTCCATTAAATATAAAAACATCAAAAAATAAGTTCTTTTCTTTATTTAATCGTTAATTAATTTTTAATTTCAATCTAATCTTTAAAGGGTCCAACGCCCTCGCACTCTCGATTCCAATTTCCTTTCGCGCGTTTGTCTTTATTTTTTGTTTTAAATTTATGTAATTGCCCCAAAGCTTTGTAATAGATAATTAGGCCATTTACTTTCCGCACTTTTATCAAAATCGGGTCTTTGTTTAATTTGGCGATGTATAGACCCGCGCCTTGTAATAGCGTAGGACTTTTATTTTTTCGCATTTTAATTTCCGCACCCTTTAAACTGCTAATCACATGAAAGAATGTATGCCCAAATAAAATCAAAGCGTAGATCACCCAATGCATGATAAGATAAATAATTACTGAAAATGACACACAATTCACACACCATTCCTAGGGTATGCCTCACTGTTGCCTTGCCCCTCGAAACGTGGTCATCGAGTATAGGACGTTTTAGTAAGTCCTCATGTCCATGAACATGGCACGGGGGTAGCTTCTAAGGTGTCCTACTGTTGCTCTGGTGACCACACTGTCCCTACAAACGAATTGACCCGAACACCTCCAACGGTGGTGCTACCTACCTCTCAATGGTGGGATGGCACTACCTTAAGGACATTTACACAGACTAATTCCTTAGGGTAGGTAGATGACTCGTAGATACTTGCTCTAATTCAAAACAAATCAAAAACTTCTTTTCACACCTACACTTTGCAAAAAGCTTTCAAAAACAACTTTTCAAACACTCTTGAGGACTGATACAAGAGTCAATCTGAAACTTTCAAAGAAACTTTTTCAAACCCACTCACAGTTGAAAAGCAAACAAACATTTTGAAAACACAAATGAGCAAGTATCTAAGAGCCCATGGATAACCATGGATAGAAAGGGTGCTAACACCTTCCCTTTCTATAAATCTACCTCCCGAACCGAGAAACTATCTCATAAGGAATTTTTCTGTGCTTTTGTCCTTTCCATATTGGAGAAAATAAAAGACGGTGGCGACTCTTGCTTCCGCAACATTTCGCGAACCAGCGTTAAACAGTCAGTTCCAGATCCACCGATCACACCCATATATCGAGCAATTACAAAGGAAAAAATCCTATGTCCCGTTCATAATGGAGAAGATTCCAAAGATGGCGAAAAGCCGAAAAAGAGGCAGCTGGACCTCATCCAGAGGTTAGAACCAATGTACTAAGGAAACAAAGGAAGCCTCTAGAAAGGAATCCTATGCCTTGGACAGAGGAATGTGGTTCGAATGATGAAGACAACTCTGATTCTGGTGACAGTTTAGACATCATGGTGAATGTCATATTCGTGTTACCTAAAGAATACAACCGTGAGGTCGAAGTTGAAGAAACTGACTTAATGGTTAAACAAGAAATGACTAGACACAAGCCAATTTGTTACTATGTGATGAACAATGGCTGCATAGAAGAACAAAACGCGTTTTTTGAGCCACCAACAGAGGAAATGAAGAGCCATCTGAAACCCCTGTTCATTAGAGCAAAGATAGGGGAGATAACTATAAATAAAATTCTGGTTGATTATGGGGCGACCATCAATATCATCCCACAATTCATGCTGGAAAAGCTAGGAAAAGGAGATGCTGACATAAAGCCACATAACATGGTCTTGTCCAACTATGAAGGGGGAATTGGAACCACAATGGGTGTCATATAGCTAGACCTCAAAGTAGGATCAATCCTCTGATCCACCATGTTCATGGTGATTTTAGCAAAACCAAACTACAATCTGCTCTTAGGTCGAGAGTGGATACATGGCATCAGAGCAGTGCCATCTTCGATGCACCAAAGGGTCACAATATGGCGCCCCGACGGTATTGTGGAAAACATTGAAGCAGATCAGAGTTATTACCTAGGTGAAATCAACAGTGTTGGAAAGAATAGTTTCGACAGAAATCTGGCTCATATAAGGCCATGTAATCCACCTGAGTTTGATTTAACCCCAACTTCTAACGCCTTATGCTCCCTATACCTACACTCCAACTACGACTTTTAGTGGTATAGAGAAGACTTATCCAACATCGACTTTGGAGGAGTTGATGATATACGGCCAACAGGTTGGGGAAGTGAGTTTGATGATGATGACTGAGTCACAAACTCTGCAAAAGATTTCGGCATATGTGGCCGAAAGTAGAATGATAGCGGCCTTGGAGGTTGAAGTTAAGTATATGGCTTTCGAAGCCAATGAACAAGTCCTTTCTAAGGCAGGCCCTAGAAAAGATTTTGACCCAGAGCCTCCCGACCTAGGGACGAAAGATCTTCGAGATCAGAGGTTAGACGCCATCTATGACGATGAACCTCTAGGTTTCGAAAAGGACCCGTTGGCGAACAATGTTAAAATGTTAGCACAAGATCCTCTAGAAGAGGTAAATCTAGGCGAAGGTCCTGTAAAAAAGCCAACGTACATAAGCACAAAAATGGATCCAGGACTCAGGGTCGAAATGATTCAATTACTAAAAGAGTTCAAGGATTGTTTTGCATGGGATTATGACGAGATGCCTGGTCTCGACTGAAGTTTGGTAGAACTGCAATTGCCAATAAAGCCTGGAAAGAAGCCCGTTAAGCAGACTCCAAGATGGTTTGCACCAGAGATTTTATCAAAAATCAAAACGGAAGTCGAAAGGCTGCTGAGATGCAAGTTCATACGAACGACCAGGTACGTCGAACGGATTGCAAATATTGTGCCTGTTAAAAAGAAAAATGGTACCTTAAGGGTGTGCATCGATTTTAGAGATCTGAATGCTGCAACACCCAAAGATGAGTATCCAATGCCAGTGGCGGAAATGCTAGTGGATTATGCCGCTGGTTTCAAGTACATGAGTATGCTTGATAGCTACTCTGGATATAATCAAATCTTTATTGCTGAAGAAGATGTGTCGAAAACGGCATTCTGTTGCCCTGGGGCCTTAGGCACTTATGAATGGGTAGTGATGCCCTTTGGCCTAAAGAATGTAGGGGCAACATACCAGAGAGCCATGAATTCGATCTTCCATGATTTTATTGACACTTTCATGCAGATTTATATTGATGATATTGTTGTAAAATCTGTTTCAGGGAAGACTCACATGGATCATCTTCGACAATCCTTCGAGAGGATGAGACGCTACGACCTGAAGATGAATCCTCTAAAATGTGCTTTTGGTGTCAAAGCGGGAGATTTCTTAGGTTTTGTGGTCCATAAAAATGTCATTGAGATAAACCAAAACAAGACCAAAGCAATCTTGCAAGCCAAAGCGCCAACTAACAAAAAGGAATTGCAATCCTTACTTGGGAAGATAAATTTCCTGAGGAGATTTATATCTAACCTCAGTGGGAAAACGCAAGCCTTTTCGCCACTACTTCGACTCAACAAAGGAGGATTTGAATGGAGGCAAGAACATCAAGAAGCCTTCGATAAAAATCAAAGAGTACCTTACCAAACCACCTATTTTGGTGCCTCCTTGTCTAAGTAGAAATATGAGACTGTACATAGCTGCGTCTGATAAAACTTTAGGGAGCATGCTGGCTCAAGAGGATGAGCATGGTGTCGAAAGGCCCATATACTACCTTAGTAGAGTTTTAAATGATGCAGAAACTAGATATAACGAGGTTGAAAAACTATGTTTATGTCTTTATTTTTCATGTACAAAACTTAAGCAATATATAAAGCCAGTTAATGTTTATGTTTCGTCCCATTTTGATGTTTTCAAATATATGTTGTCGAAACCCATTTTGCACAGTAAATTTGGCAAATGGGCACTTGCATTAACTGAGTACTCATTAACCTTTATGCCTCTCAAGTCTATGAAAGGTCAAGTGGTTGCAGACTTTATAGTTGACCATTCTATACGAGAGGGATCACTGAATTATTTGGAGATCGAACCTTGGAAACTATACTTTGATGGTTCTAGTTATAAAGATGGGACTGGAGTCGGAGTCCTCATCATTTATCCAAACAAAATTCTAACAACATTTAAGTACAAGATAGATGAGGATTGCTCTAATAATAAGGCTGAATACGAAGCGTTAATCGTAGGCCTTGAAATCCTGTTGGAATTGGGGGCAACTCAGGTCGAAATAATGGGAGACTCAGAGTTAGTACTAAAAACAAATTATGAAAGAATACAAATGCATAAAAGAAAATCTTATCATGTATTTCGTAATAGCCAGACGATTGTTGAAGAACTTCGAAGTAGTTAACATTCGACACATACCCAGATTGGAAAATCAAGTAGCTAACGACTTAGCACAGATTGCCTCAGGGTATAAGGTGTCGAAAGACAGGCTACAATAAGCAACCGAAGTTAGAGGGAGAGTAACTTCCACTAAGTTATCTCCATTGGATTTAAAGACCATAACGTTGGGATGCACTGATCACGAAAAATTTGAAATTTCGTTCATAGACAATCTAACAGAGCAAGATTGGAGAAAGCCTGTAGTGGATTATTTGCAAAATCCAACAGCTTCGACATAACGAAAAACAAAATATAGAGCACTGAGTTATGTGTTGATGGGAAATGAATTATTCAAAAAAACACCTGAAGGCGTGCTTCTGAAATGCCTAAGTGAAACAGAAGCATACATAGCTCTTTCCACCACACACGCTGGGGCATGTGGAGCACACCAAGTAGGCCAAAAGATGAAATGGTTATTGTTTCGACAAGGAATATATTGGCCCACTATGTTAAAAGATTGTGTTGAGTTTGCAAAAGGATGCCAAGAATGTCAAATACACACATGTATCAGCATGTATCCACAAGCGAACTTCACTTGATTGTGAAACCTTGGCCTTTTAGAGGATGGGCTTTAGATCTTATTAGAGAAATTCGACCAGCATCTTCTAAAAGCCAAAAGTATATATTGGTGGGCATTGATTATTTTACTAAGTGGATTGAACCAATCCCTTTAGTCAATGTAGACCAAGAGAATATCATTGAATTCATTCAAAAGTACATCATATATAGATTTGGAATTCCTGAAACAATAACTACAGACCAAGGATCAGGCTTTAATGGTCAAAAGATACAAGACTTCGCTGCGGAAATGAGGTTTAAATTGTTAACATCTACACCTTATTATGCGCAAGCTAATGGCCAGGTCGAAGCAGCGAATAAAGTAGTGATCAGTTTAATAAAGAAACACGTGGGAAAGAAACCCAGAAACTGGCACAAGACGCTAGATCAAGTTCTGTGGGCGTGTCGAACTTGCCTGAAAGAAGCCACAGGAACAACACCATTTCGCTTAACCTATGGTCATGATGCAGTGTTACCAGTGGAAATCCACCTGCAGGCGACAATGATCTAGATACACCATGATATTCCTTCTGAGGTCTATTGGAATATGATGTTAGACGAACTAGTTGACTTAGACGAAGAAAGGTTGAAAGCTCTGGATCTTTTGAGACCGCAGAAGAAGCGAGTTGAGAAATCCTATAATCGTAGAGTGAAATCTAAGACATTTCAGCCTGAAGATCTAGTTTGGAAAGTAATTCTTCCGATGGATCGAAAAGATAGGAATTTAGGAAAATGGTCTCCTAAGTGGGAGGGACCTTTCAAGATTATCCAGGCTTTCTATGGTGGAGCTTATGAGATTGAAGAGTTAAGCGAAGATCAAAGACTTTTGAAGGTGAATGGTAAATACCTGAAAGCGTATAGACCTATGCTTCAAGAGGTAAAAATAAGTAATATATAGTCACTGTTGAATAGAGAATGCCAAAATGGAAACTTAAATTTTCATTAAAAGTGCCAAAATGGCTCTGAAATCATTACAAACAAGTGATTACATAAATGAAAGAAACAGGATTCAAAAGGGAATATTAGCTTTAATCTGAAGATACTTTATTCTTTGTAATTCTAGCCGTCGATCACATAAAGCTTTCGATCGATGAAGGGTCTTGAGCTTAGCATCAAGAGATTGGGCTCGATCAACATGTCTTAACCCTTCAGCCAGTTCCTCTTGGATCTCTGATTCAGTGTTAACAACGAGAAGTTCCTCCTTCTTTTTGTCGTTGACAGCAATTTTAGCTTCCAACTCTGCAATCTGCACCTTCAGTTGAGCAGTGTCTCGATCTATCTCTTCGACCTCTTTTTGTCTAGCCTCCTGGGCCTTCGAGAAATCCTTTACCCTAGAAGCTGATTCAGTAGCAGCATGCCAGGAAGCAACCACTTGACCATTGGCTTCTTCAATCTCACGATTGAGAGTCCTTTGACGGTTATAATCCGCTGATACTTGGTCAACAATAGAGATTAAGTCCAAGATTACATTGGCCACGTCCGGAGAAGCAATGAGGAGATCGACAACCCTTAGAGTGGTCTTCAGACAAGAAGGAGCCGCTGGTTCCCCCTCCAAGGTCAACATTAAATCTCTTTTAAAGATTTGTGCCTTAACTTTCTGAAGGGCCTCATCGAGAGGAGAGGTCGAAGTAGATCTTCTAGACGCAGTTGAGGCGCTACGATCAGAGGAACTTTCTCGACCTTCTAGAATTGCAGTCAGATAACCTAAAGGATTTTGCTGTTTCAGCAAAGCCAAATCCTCCTTAGTTCTGGATCCTGTCGAGGGGACACTTTCGTTGGCAGCAACAACCACGTTGGCCACTTGCTTTGGAATTGCTTCAGTACCTAGAGGTTTCTGGTTTCCTTCAGCAGAACCCTCTCCGCCATCAGCTCCTGGGATCCCTTCATCCTCCCTTGCTATCACAATCTCAACATTGGGGGTCATTTCCTCTTCAGTCTCATGCACGTCAGCCAACGGAGCCCTAGTCTCTTCATGATTTCCTACAAGGCCTTCTTTATTAACTTCCTCGATAGTTTCAGGCTGAGGTTCAGAAGTTTGATTCACTTCATCAGTTGAACTCATGAAAGAGCCTTTAGCTGAAGAAGGCATATAAGTAGGTTCTCCTTCACTGTTCAATAGAGTAACAGAGTCTTCGACAAGAGTAGGGATCTGTCGGGAGGTGCCAGCGGTGTCCTGGGAAATAAAAAGGTTTCGTCTCTTTCAAAATCCTCATAAAGAAAAAGGGGGAGTCGAGAAATAAATGATGGTCTATCGAAGCAAATACCTGGACTGGGATTTCAGCACCGGGACTGGAGTTATCACTCTCGCTAGGGTTGTTCAGCCTGGCAGCCACTTCCTGTTCGGTAGGCTCTTTAATAACTACGGGGGGAGGCCTCACAGCTGTAGTCTTAATCCTAATTTTGGGACGAGAATCGACGGCAGGAACTGGTTTCTTCAATCTTAGTCTCTGCAAAGGAACAGGAGGAGACTCCTCTTCTTCGTCACTAGAGATTTGGATCTCCCGGACCTTCCATTTTTGGGGGGTAGTTTTCTGAATACCCAGAAAGACAAGTCAAAGGAATCAATACCCATGTCAGACAATCATAGAAAATAAGGGTATGAAAGAAAGTGAATACCTTGGGAGAGGGGTTGACAGTAGAATCTCCCCCTTTTGCGCTCTCAGCAGCCTTCTTCGAAGTGGTTCTCTTAACAGCTACACAAAAGACAAGAAAACTAAAGTTAATCGAGCGTCGAATGACAAATCTGAAGTAAAGAGAAAGAAAAGAAGTAATACCTTTCTTGATCCTGTCGAGAACCAGCTTAAACGCCTCACGAAGGTGGTGGGCGAAGTCCTTCTCATCGAAGAACTCTTCATTATAATACTGTTTCCACCACCCCTCAAAATTAACAGAACTCAAAAAGTTGAGGTTGAAGTCGAACAAGGTCAGTATAGTTCGACCGGTGTACCTACCAATATGCTTGGTAGTAGCATCTTCTGAGTAGTCTGCATTGTAGAATAATAGCAGGTTCTCTCGAGGATAAATGGGTGAAGGAAGTGACTAAACAATACCAAATTGTCGAGAGACAAGGCTTGGTTGATAAGCGATCAAGCTCAATTGATTTTTGGAGCTCTTGAATCTCAATGGCATGACCCTAGGGTGAAGAAACGATTCCCACATGCTCACGTATTCATCAGTCACGTCTTCCTCCTCATTCGAAGGAAATGGTCTGGTGAACCATTCTGGACCAACTTTTCGACTGGCAAAAGGAGCCATGGTCGAAACGAAGCGTTTGCGCTCTGCAAACATCATCACGAAGCTTGTGAAAGCCTTCTGAAACTGTCGGCCTTCATCAGTAGGAGTCAGCAGCGCAAGCCTGGTACCTTCGACCCTCCTGTTCAGGATTTCTGGGGCCTCTTCATTAATCTTATTCTTCTGAGGGAGAAAAGATTCAAAAGTGGCATTGAGCCAAAGCTGGACAAGCCAAAAAGGGCCAGATAGCAGCAGGCTCCCCCTGTCCCCTATAACCTTAAGCGGAGTCACACCATTACTGATGGACTCATATAGATTGGTCAAAATTAATTCGGCCAAACAAAGGGGATAACCATGGTGAAGCTGCATCGCAAGTGTGAGCATCTTCTTAGTCACCTGAGGTGACTTAGTGCAAAAAACGAGACAACCACATAGCCAAGAAGGCTATATGCTCCACCTCTGACACAATACTAGAGGCTTTATCATGAAAGTGGTTGATAAAGGTGGTATAGGTGGGTTTTGTAGCTGCAAACCCAATAGCATCTTCAGACAAGTCCTCAGGGTCGAAATAGTCGCCAGTCGGTCGAAGACCGATAATTGCAGCTATATCGAATAGAGTAGGGGTCATCATCCCACAGGGTAGATGGAAGGTAAAATGTGCGCTATCCCAGAAATACAGTGAAAATACCAGCATGAGGGGACAATAAAGCAATCATGTCTTTGACAACATCACCAAGTCATAAATGCCCATTCCCTTCCAGAGTGAAGCTTGCGCCTTATCCATCTTATTCAACTAGTCAGAATACTCTGAGGAGAGGTTAGGGCTTGATCGAAAGTTTCGGTTCCCTTTGTTCATGAATTGGAGGTTGATATCCTCTGTAGTCTGAGCGTGCTGCTGGTTGGCCGGAGTAGCGTCTTCAGGGTCATCCATAGGCTTCTTCGCGCAACCTATGGGTCTGACCCTTGGGTGAGTAGAGAAGAAGGCGCGATTCTTCAAGGGATTTTCGACGCACAAAGACAAAGGACTAGACATAGCATACATGTCTCCACTATATCTAATGGGGATGAGGAGCTGAGAATCATATGCTTCTCTCCACTCCCTCGTCATGGGTTCAGCAACGTACCGATCAATCGAGGAAGGAGAAGGGTTAGTAGAAAAGACCTCTGGTGGGTTTTGGATATCATCAGCATTTTTAGGTTGAGGATTGTTTGGTGCATTGGAAAGAAAAGCCATTGTTGCAGATTTAGAGAAAACAAAGTTGACAGTACAAGGTGTTTGAAAGCAAGAGATTTGGAAATGCTTGGAATGGTAAAAGTTCCAAATGAAAAGGCTCAGAAGTATTTATAGCCTTCAGAAAGGAATATGTCTCGTCAAGACCATTTAATGTTGTGAAGATAGTGGGGCACGTGGCGAAAAATGAAGCAGTTACCGTGCAGACGTTGGAAAACGTTTTGACATGCTTGCCTAGGTTATAGGAATATGGTCATCATGGCAAGCGTGGTAACGACAATTAGAAAAGACATCTTGGAGAAAGAGTAATGATGGTTTTCTCAAGAGCAGCAGCTGTTGGAAGACGAAAAGCACACGTCAAAATCTTGTGGACAACTAGAAAGACAAGTGTCGAATGGAAAGATCAAAGAATGGCTATTTCTTTAAGCGTCGAAATAGACATTCTTGGGGGGCAATTTGTTGGCTCCCAAATTCGACACTTACTATATTTGGTGTGATCGGTGGATCTGGAACTGACTGTTTTAAAGCTGGTTCGCGAAATGTCGCGGAAGCAAGAGTCGCCACCGTCTTTTATTTTCTCCAAATGGAAAGGACAAAAGCACAGAAAAATTCCTTAAAGAGATCGCTCTCGGTTCGGGAGGTAGATTATAGAAAGGGAAGGTGTTAGCACCCTTTCTATCCATGGTTATCCATGGGCTCTTAGATACTTGCTCAATGTGTTTTCAAAAATGTTTGCTTGCTTTTCAATTGTGGGTTTTAAAAGTTTCTTTGAAAATTTTCAGTTCGACTCGTACGTCAGAGTGTTTGAAAAATTTGCTTTGAAAGCTTTTGAAAAGTGTTGGTGTGAAAAGATTTCAGTTTGTTTTGAAGAGAGCAAGTATCCATGAGTCGTCTACCTACCCTAAGGAATTCTTCTGTGTAAATGTCCTTTAAAGCAGTGCCATCCCACCATTGAGAGGTAGGCAGCACCACCGTTGGAGGTGTTCGGGTCAATTCGAGTTTTAGGGACGTGGTGATCACCGGAGCAATAGGAAGACACCTTAGAAGCTACCCTCATGCCAGGTTCCCGGATCATGAGGACTTACTAAGACGTCCTCTACTCGACGATCACCTTTCGAAAGGCAACAGTGAAGCGTACCCTAGGGGTGGTGTGTGCGAATTGTGTATCATTTTCAGTTTATTGTTTGTCTTGTTATGCATTGGTGATCTAACGATTCGATTTTATTTTTGGGCATTCATTCTTTCATGTTATTGTTTAACAGTTATAAAGTTGCGAAAAATAAATCTAAACTATTACAACTGGCGCGGGTCCACATCGCCAAAAAAACCGAACCCGATTTGACTGAAAATAAATAAAGCGAATAAATAAAAGTGCGAGAATTTTAAATTACATGGCTTTGGGGCATATACAGAATTATTTAAACAATATAAAATAAATGCGCGAAATAAAGAGATTAAACAAGACTAGGGCGTTGGACCCTTTTATAAACAATTAAAATTAATCAAGGAATCTAAAATTAAAATTAAATGAAAAAATGGTATTTTTGTGTTTTTTAGATTTAAAAGAAAAAAAGAAAAATTAACTAAAATTAAAATGCTAAACCCTAGTTCTAATGTTTTTTTAAGTTATTAAGAAAAAGATTTAATTTCTAACCTAATTTAATTCTAAATTAATTTATGTACAATTTTTGATTTATGAAAATAAATAAATAATATTATTATTCTGAAAAAAAGGGAAAATTAAAAAAAAGGAAAATAAAAAGTTATTAAACCTAAATTCTATTTTTTTGGATTTTTATTAAAAAGGATTAAAATTGAAAACCTAATTAAAACTAAATATTTACATGTTTATTTGAAAATAATCATAATAAAATAAATATTATATTTTTTTTATATTTTCTGATTTTTGTATGTTTTTGTTTTTTTATTAAAAATAATTAATTAAATAAATAGCAAAATAAAAGAAATGAAAAGAAAAATTAAAGAAAGAATAAAAAAATAATAAGGCAAACCAGGGGGGGTAGACCCCAAAATTGGAGGTTCAGATTTAAAAAGCCTGGCCCAATTGCTTTGAATTTTGTTGACTTTTCCAATCACATGCACGCCTGTTGACTTAATGTATGATGCATCTTGAACATTGGCCATGGATCTGATGCCTTGGGGACGCGTGGAGGTTGGAGGAGGATGGAACATGGTGTACCTGGAAGTTAGTGAAGCATAGAATTCTATTTTGAAAAATAATGTGGAAATTGGCCAGACCTGGGACTTGAACCCAGGTCATGAGAGTCACAGGCACGCTTCCTTGTCCACTAAGCCACTTGCATTTCATTTAACATATAATATAATATAAATAATATAAAAGATAAGTAGCACAACTCTTGGAACGCGCGCGAACTTTTAAACCTCCCAATCCCTGCATGCCACCACATCATCATCCTCGTTCTTCTTTTTTTTTCTGAAACACAAAAGCAATAAGCAACGGTTTTAACCCGTTGCTATAGAAGGCATGTTAGAAAATAGCGAATAGGATCCTGTAGCTCATAAATTTGTCGCGAGTAGGCCAATCCCTTCGTCTTGGTGTGCTGGATGCAATGGTAGTACTGCTAAGTCCTAATTTTTCCCTTGTGCCAAAGCCCCAATTCAAGAAAACTGTAACCCTAGCTTTTGGTCATGGTGAAATCCCATACGTGATGCAAAAATCAAATTGAATATAAGGGTTAGCTTGGAAACTTTGTAAGGAACATAAATATGTAATTAAAATGCAATGATCATGCTTAGAATTGAAAACACGATTTCAAAAAAATTTCCTATACAGTTTGAGTTGTCGTGACTGCTTCTTCGCGTTTTGATTGAAGTTAGGGGTTGGGATTTGTTCAGGAGTGCCTCAGGAAGCTATTGGTATATGAATCAAGCCTTGAAAAATCCTCCAACTTTGATTTCAGTTTTAAGCTTTTATGGAAAAATTTTAAAATGCCAAAGCTTGTTTGGGCGCATCTTATGATCTCTTAGGCCTAGGGTTTGACTCAGTGATGATCATGGAATGGAATTGGCTTGCTCTTTTGCCTTAATTCATGCTTGTGAAGGAATTAGTCTTAGGGTTTTCACTCTTAACCATTTTTCCTCTTTTTTAGCCAAAACCTAGACCTAGTGTGCAAATGAAACCTAGCCTGATTTCTTGAGTTGGTTCATGATACATAGAAATTGTCCAAGTTCACATGACACTATTCCATTGGTTTTTAAATTTTATTTGAATTTTCAAAGAATTAAAATGAATTAAATCATCAAAAATTAAATAAAATAAAAAAATCAATATTTGGTCTTGAAATTAACCATGGGACACGTGTGTGGCATGACAAGGATGAACCAAGTGGAAAAAATGGGGCCCTTTTGTCAAAAATTGGATTTTCAAGGATAGTTGACTTTTGCCATTTCACAAAAATTTCCCAACTTCTACAAGGCATAACTTGCTCAATTTTTAAGCTTTTCACATGTTCTTGGACATTTTGGAAAGGTCTTTGAGTCCTTTAACCAATGCCTTTGGTCCCATGTCATTTTGATTTACCAATCTCAAGTTATGGCCTTTGACTTAAAGTCCCTTTTTGTTGACTTTTGAAAATGACCTATAATGTTGAAATTGATAACTTTTTGTGAGAGCATTTCTTGGACTTGAAGTATGAAGATGAGTTGTAGGAAATGTCTTTCTCTTCAAAATGAGCTTTGGATGGAATTTTTCTGATAATCCATGTGAAAGTTATGCCCTGGTCAATTTCAGTTGACTTTTTCAGCTGTCCAAATATAGCAACTTTTGCATCTTGATGATTTTTTGAGCCAAATTTTGAGAATCATGATCAAGCATTGATCAAATGATGTTTGTGGCTTCAAAATGATATGTTGACCAAAAATTTGAACTTTTGACTGTCAAATGACCATTTTGCCCCTACAGTTGACTGTAGTGCAATTTAGGGTTTCGACTGTGCAATCTTGAGCTGAATGCCTTGAAACTTGATATGAGGATGCTTGACCATCTTTGTAAGCATATGAGACTTGATTGGACCTTTGAAAACTTCCTTTTCTTGATCAACACACAAACCCTAGTTTTGACTGTATGGAGGCCTTTGCATTGTGCAACTCTTGGGGAATTTTGTAGCTTGGCTTGGCAGTTTATTGGAGAATATGGGAGGGCAAATTTTGGGGTACAACAGTTGCCCCTGTTCAATCTTCTTAGACCTGAGGATGGAGATTGGCTGACGTGCCTTTTGTAATCCGAGGGTAGAAGATGATTGGACACTAGAGTGCCCAGAGATTTGCGCTCACATGGTAGCAGTGTGGTGGGGGAATGGGCTTATAGATGCCATTTAGAGATTGATGGGTAGGATGATGGGCTTATAGATGCCATCTGGATGTTGATCGCGTAAGAGATTCCTTAGCGAGAACCTGCATACCTGCAAAAGAAAATGAGTACCTGACACGTCGCAGGAGCTGGTTTTCAGATGCTTGGTATAGATATGTCCTGACTGGTTACAGGAGCTGGGTCTGGATCTTCAAACGGTGATGAAGTTGTCTCTACTGACAGGTTGTTTCCAAGGACGAGTGGTCTTTAACGATGGGTGTCTATAGCGACTAGTGTCTATGACGAATGTCTATAACGACAAGTGTCTACACTGACGAGTGTCTATCACGACGAGCGTCTATCACGACGAGTGTCTATCACGACGAGTGTCTATCACAACGAGTGTCTATCACGACGAGTGTCTATCACGACGAGTGTCTATCACGACGAGTGTCTATCACGACGAGTGTCTATCACGACGAGTGTCTATCACGACGAGTGTCTATCACGACGAGTGTCTATCACGACGAGTGTCTATCACGACGAGTGTCTATCACGACGAGTGTCTATCACGACGAGTGTCTATCACGACGAGTGTCTATCACGACGAGTGTCTATCACGACGAGTGTCTATCACGACGAGTGTCTATCACGACGAGTGTCTATCACGACGAGTGTCTATCACGACGAGTGTCTATCACGACGAGTGTCTATAACGACGAGTGTCTATCACGACGAGTGTCTATCACGACAAGTGTCTATCACGACGAGTGTCTATCACGACGAGTGTCTATCACGACGAGTGTCTATCACGACGAGTGTCTATCACGACGAGTGTCTATCACGACGAGTGTCTATCACGACGAGTGTCTATCACGACGAGTGTCTATAACGACGAGTTGTATCAGAGGAATCTTTAGGCATTGATTTAAACTGGATTTGTATTCTTTGACCGGATTTGTCTCTTATGACGGGATTTGTCTTTTCTGACGGTGTTTTGTCTATTTTGACATAGCTGATCATTCAACTGTATCCTTCCTGAAAGGTAAAGGTCAGTTATATGCAGTACGTGATATGAATCAAGCAACGGCATAAATGCAATTGTATGACATGATGCGTACATGCATGTGTCATGATGTACGAAAATGTGATGTTTATGAATGTATGCTTTCGTCTAGGAAAATAAATCCTTGACGGGTGCCGGGAAGTCACTCCTGGGCTGATGTTGGAGAATAAGCTTTTGCTTCCGCTGGGGATGATAAGACTTTACTGAGGACGGTCTTTTCTGTGGCTATTGGCTGAGGATAACCCAGTTATATCTTATTAAGGAAATAACTCTTTGAATAAAGCCGGACGACGCGTTCGTGTTCTGCGGGGAGTGAAAATATCTGGGTCGCATTCTTTAGCCGAACCTATGATGGACAGAGCAACCGGATCTTTTAGACAACTCCTTATTGCCCCAGTTTCAGTGGGAGGAGGCACTTGTGGGAGTACTTGACGAGTCTTCTGGTAGGCAGGTGCCGAGATGCTGGGACATACTCGTACGCTTTGATCCCTAACTTTTGCCTGGACCGCCTTTTCGGGTTTTCAGTCCACCGGGATACCCATTTTTGCCCAAGCCGCCTTTTCAGGTTTTCGACTTGCCGGGTGTACAGATTTTTTCATTTCATCCCTTATTTTTGCCCGAACCCTTTTGGTTCGCCGGGAATCCCTTATTTTTGCCTAGGTGTGTCAACCTAGCGGGTCTTTGATTTTGCGTAGTATTCTTTCGACTATGTCCATATTTCTCAGAATGTGGGGAGTTGCCCCTGTTGGAAATACTTGGTCATGCCCCAGATAATGGGCAATGCTCCTACTGTGCCTCTTGATTGGAGGTACTTCTGTTCACAAGATATTCATCGTGCGAATTTCCCTGCTGTTCAGACAAAAATTCATATGCAAACAAAGTTATTTTAAGAATGCAAAAGTCTATGTCTGTCTTGAATATTTTAAAAATGCATTTTGTTGTAATACAATACGGTGTCAACTCAAGATTTTACTGCAAACCTTCAGGAGTCAGGATACCTTCGTAACAGTATGCTTTCGAACTAACCCATGCTTCAGCTAGGACTTTTAAGGGTTATATCGTGGCCTGGTTCACGGTTTAAGAAACAAAGGATAAAGGCCCAAATTATTTGTACCCACCCGCTCTTTCGTGATGTTCTCCAACCCTAAACTCAGTTGATCATACGTTAGACCTTGTTTGAGTCTTTGCTCTGATTTCCCGGTGATGGTTCAAACATTGATGATTTATTCTGACTAGGCAGTCATTTTTTGTTGAGGGTTTGTGAGACCTCTTTCTTGATTTTTGTTATCCCTTTCTTTTTTTTGCCTGAACTGTTTCCTTTTTGGAATTACAGTCAGCGGGATGCCCCAGTTTCGTAAGTCTCTTTTCATAGGTTTTGACTTCTTGGGCTTTTCGTTTATGATTTTTTTTTTGATAATGACTGCCTGTCCTTATGATTGTTCGGAACCATCACTGTCTTTTGTTTTTTGAAAAAACTCATTTGGTGCCATTCATTGTGCACTTGGATCAACTGAGAGAACTACCTTGCCCCAGGTTATGATTAAGGGTTTTGATTTTCGAAAATAAAACTCCTACTTCTTTGGCTCTGATGGGTTGGCGAGGGATTATCATCCTTATAACTCCAGTGTTTAGGGGTTGAAACAATGCCTGTACCTCATCAGCGGGGTCTGTTCAAAAGCATACTGTAAATCGTGGTATCGTTTTCGTCATCCTCCCTCAAGAGGCTTAGAATTAACGAGAGTTGACATCAGAAAAAATATGAAAACAGTTTGCATATAGTGAATATGAAATAATTACTTCAAACAGACATGTGTAACGCATTAATGAAATAACCAAGTTTGACATGAAATAAAATGTTTGATCAATTGAAAGAAAATTACAACTTGAATATTTGAATGAACAAAAACTAATCCTAGCCATGTCTTGGCAAGGGAGCAGTGATCATATTGGGAGCCTCTGGAGAGTCGAGCTGGACTTCCTTTGCGTCAATCAGATCTTGAACCCTGTTTCTCAAAGTCCAACAGTCATCTGTAGCATGCCCCGGGCTGTCGGAATGATAGGCGCAGCGAGCATTGGGATTGTACCTCGAGGGTGTCCTGTTAGGATTCTTTGGAGGGTCCATGAGGGTTACCAACTTGGTTTCCAGCAAATGTGGCAATATTTGTGACAAGGTCATGCCGAGGGGAGTAAATTGCCTCTTAGGTCTCTCTTCCCTTTGTTGATGGTGACGCTGAGGAGCACCGGCCGGTTTTGCGATAGCTAATGCGTTGACAGCACTAGATTCCCTCCTGGATGGTTTCTTTTCAGTGTTCGAGGAGTCACCATTCTGTATTTTCCCTGACTTGATGCCCGCTTCGATTCTTTCTCCGGTCAAGATTAGATCTGTAAACCCAGCAGCAGAATTCCCAATCAAGTGGTTGAAGAATGGACCAGACAGGGTCCCCAAGAACGTGTCTACCAACTCCCGATCAGTCAACGGTGGCTGCACTCTGCCAGCTAGGTCTCTCCACCTCTGAGCGTACTCTTTAAAACCTTCACTTGCACCTAACGACATACCCTGAAGTTGGGTACGTGTGGGGGCAAGGTCGGCATTATATTGATACTGCTTGTAAAAAGCAGTGGCCAGATCCTCCCAGTTACGAATGCTGATTCCATCCAGCTGATAGAACCAATCGAGGTGAGTCCCTGAAAGACTCTCCTGGAAGAAATGGATCCAAAGGTTCTTGTCTGCTGTGTAAGGCTGGATCTTCCTTACATAAGAACGGAGGTGCATCTTGGGACAGGAAGCCCCGTCATACTTCACAAAGGCAGGTGCCTTGAACTTGTGTGGAATCACCACCCCAGTAGATAACCCCAAGTCTCCGAAATCCAGTCCAGGCACTTGCTGAACCTCCATAGCCTTTAATCTGTCTTCCAGCTGTTTGTACCGGTCTTCAGCAGGAGGGTACTGTTCGTCGTTGAAGTCTGTTTCAGTATCAGAGCCCACGGGAGTAGGGACCTCCCTTTCTTGGTGACTACCTTCCGTCACAGATGGAGGAGTCCTTTCAGCTTCAACCAAAGTGTTCCCGAGTCTGCGCCCAGTGTTAAATAGCACAGTCCTCCTCTTCTTCTTAGTCTTCTTCAGCAGCATGGTCTTCAACTCTTGTTGACCCTGAGCCAAGCCCTTGATCAGCTCCTGAAATTGGGCGTTCTGCGCCTGAAATTGGGCGTTCTGCGCCTGAAGAGCCTTGATAGATGCCTCGGTTGATGATTCAGGGTTCATAGTGCTGAAATAAACAGCGAAGAACAGTAAGCAACCTGTCAAGGGGATACCTGTAATGCAACGAGATGTATGACATGCATGCAATGATTTCAAGAATCTCGTGGGGTAAACAAGAAAATAGTTAGCATTGGAAACTGGTGGCTTGATTGAAGGTACTTCATATTGTTGAGAGTCCTTCTCCAAGGGTCAAAAGCTCACCATATCAAGTGGGTCATAGCCCCTGACAACCTGGTCTAGAGGAAAATAAATCCTCTTTGCCCCTTGCTGGGACAGTTGATTCGTCCTGACCTGCATCACAAGCCCTTGAGATCCTTGAAATGGGTTAGGATGTATGCAATGGTATGATGTCATGGTATGCATGGGGTGATGTCAGTAACCCTATTATGAGTCCTAATTAAGGACTGAAACAAACCTGCAAGAAACAAGTGTTAGATCACAAGCATGCAGATAGTCAAGTACTAAGGCACACAAGTCACACAAGAGAGAGCCCTTAGGTTTAGGCCAGCATGGGGTCTGGGTAGTACCCTCTTGAAGTTGGTGGGTTCAACCTGTCCTAATCAAAGTAACCGGGTTCTAAGGTTCCCAATATCACGGGATTGCTTTCATTGTTCATCGTTTCGATTTAGCCACTGAACTGGCGACCGAAATATTCCAGGAAAGCAACCCTCAATTGAGTGTAGTATCGAGTATCAACCAACCTCGGACTGCACCAAAGTCAGTTATCTCACTACTCTAAAGAGGCCAAGATGGTTCAATTAAGGTTCCTAAGGTCTGTTGATGCTTCATGACACCACATGGAGGCCCCGTACTCTCCTTGACTGACTCAAGGGTTACCGGTACACACCAAAGTGCCACATCAACGTAGCAGACTGTTTCAACCATGTCGGTATACCCCGCACAGTTCCCTCACAGCCTTGTTGCTACTTTCTAAGAAGGTATCCCCAGATCCGGGTTAGGATCTATAGAACTCCCAAGCAACCCACAATAATAAAGCAAGCAAAGAAAGCAATTGAAAACACAGTGATCTTAATCCTAAGGTACACCCCACTTTAAGTTTTATTCCCCAGCAGAGTCGCCAGTTCTGTGATCGGTGGATCTGGAACTGACTGTTTTAAAGCTGGTTCGCGAAATGTCGCGGAAGCAAGAGTCGCCACCGTCTTTTATTTTCTCCAAATGGAAAGGACAAAAGCACAGAAAAATTCCTTAAAGAGATCGCTCTCGGTTCGGGAGGTAGATTATAGAAAGGGAAGGTGTTAGCACCCTTTCTATCCATGGTTATCCATGGGCTCTTAGATACTTGCTCAATGTGTTTTCAAAAATGTTTGCTTGCTTTTCAATTGTGGGTTTTAAAAGTTTCTTTGAAAATTTTCAGTTCGACTCGTACGTCAGAGTGTTTGAAAAATTTGCTTTGAAAGCTTTTGAAAAGTGTTGGTGTGAAAAGATTTCAGTTTGTTTTGAAGAGAGCAAGTATCCATGAGTCGTCTACCTACCCTAAGGAATTCGTCTGTGTAAATGTCCTTTAAAGCAGTGCCATCCCACCATTGAGAGGTAGGCAGCACCACCGTTGGAGGTGTTCGGGTCAATTCGAGTTTTAGGGACGTGGTGATCACCGGAGCAATAGGAAGACACCTTAGAAGCTACCCTCATGCCAGGTTCCCGGATCATGAGGACTTACTAAGACGTCCTCTACTCGACGATCACCTTTCGAAAGGCAACAGTGAAGCGTACCCTAGGGGTGGTGTGTGCGAATTGTGTATCATTTTCAGTTTATTGTTTGTCTTGTTATGCATTGGTGATCTAACGATTCGATTTTATTTTTGGGCATTCATTCTTTCATGTTATTGTTTAACAGTTATAAAGTTGCGAAAAATAAATCTAAACTATTACAACTGGCGCGGGTCCACATCGCCAAAAAAACCGAACCCGATTTGACTGAAAATAAATAAAGCGAATAAATAAAAGTGCGAGAATTTTAAATTACATGGCTTTGGGGCATATACAGAATTATTTAAACAATATAAAATAAATGCGCGAAATAAAGAGATTAAACAAGACTAGGGCGTTGGACCCTTTTATAAACAATTAAAATTAATCAAGGAATCTAAAATTAAAATTAAATGAAAAAATGGTATTTTTGTGTTTTTTAGATTTAAAAGAAAAAAAGAAAAATTAACTAAAATTAAAATGCTAAACCCTAGTTCTAATGTTTTTTTAAGTTATTAAGAAAAAGATTTAATTTCTAACCTAATTTAATTCTAAATTAATTTATGTACAATTTTTGATTTATGAAAATAAATAAATAATATTATTATTCTGAAAAAAAGGGAAAATTAAAAAAAAGGAAAATAAAAAGTTATTAAACCTAAATTCTATTTTTTTGGATTTTTATTAAAAAGGATTAAAATTGAAAACCTAATTAAAACTAAATATTTACATGTTTATTTGAAAATAATCATAATAAAATAAATATTATATTTTTTTTTATATTTTCTGATTTTTGTATGTTTTTGTTTTTTTATTAAAAATAATTAATTAAATAAATAGCAAAATAAAAGAAATGAAAAGAAAAATTAAAGAAAGAATAAAAAAATAATAAGGCAAACCAGGGGGGGGGTAGACCCCAAAATTGGAGGTTCAGATTTAAAAAGCCTGGCCCAATTGCTTTGAATTTTGTTGACTTTTCCAATCACATGCACGCCTGTTGACTTAATGTATGATGCATCTTGAACATTGGCCATGGATCTGATGCCTTGGGGACGCGTGGAGGTTGGAGGAGGATGGAACATGGTGTACCTGGAAGTTAGTGAAGCATAGAATTCTATTTTGAAAAATAATGTGGAAATTGGCCAGACCTGGGACTTGAACCCAGGTCATGAGAGTCACAGGCACGCTTCCTTGTCCACTAAGCCACTTGCATTTCATTTAACATATAATATAATATAAATAATATAAAAGATAAGTAGCACAACTCTTGGAACGCGCGCGAACTTTTAAACCTCCCAATCCCTGCATGCCACCACATCATCATCCTCGTTCTTCTTTTTTTTTCTGAAACACAAAAGCAATAAGCAACGGTTTTAACCCGTTGCTATAGAAGGCATGTTAGAAAATAGCGAATAGGATCCTGTAGCTCATAAATTTGTCGCGAGTAGGCCAATCCCTTCGTCTTGGTGTGCTGGATGCAATGGTAGTACTGCTAAGTCCTAATTTTTCCCTTGTGCCAAAGCCCCAATTCAAGAAAACTGTAACCCTAGCTTTTGGTCATGGTGAAATCCCATACGTGATGCAAAAATCAAATTGAATATAAGGGTTAGCTTGGAAACTTTGTAAGGAACATAAATATGTAATTAAAATGCAATGATCATGCTTAGAATTGAAAACACGATTTCAAAAAAATTTCCTATACAGTTTGAGTTGTCGTGACTGCTTCTTCGCGTTTTGATTGAAGTTAGGGGTTGGGATTTGTTCAGGAGTGCCTCAGGAAGCTATTGGTATATGAATCAAGCCTTGAAAAATCCTCCAACTTTGATTTCAGTTTTAAGCTTTTATGGAAAAATTTTAAAATGCCAAAGCTTGTTTGGGCGCATCTTATGATCTCTTAGGCCTAGGGTTTGACTCAGTGATGATCATGGAATGGAATTGGCTTGCTCTTTTGCCTTAATTCATGCTTGTGAAGGAATTAGTCTTAGGGTTTTCACTCTTAACCATTTTCCCTCTTTTTTAGCCAAAACCTAGACCTAGTGTGCAAATGAAACCTAGCCTGATTTCTTGAGTTGGTTCATGATACATAGAAATTGTCCAAGTTCACATGACACTATTCCATTGGTTTTTAAATTTTATTTGAATTTTCAAAGAATTAAAATGAATTAAATCATCAAAAATTAAATAAAATAAAAAAATCAATATTTGGTCTTGAAATTAACCATGGGACACGTGTGTGGCATGACAAGGATGAACCAAGTGGAAAAAATGGGGCCCTTTTGTCAAAAATTGGATTTTCAAGGATAGTTGACTTTTGCCATTTCACAAAAATTTCCCAACTTCTACAAGGCATAACTTGCTCAATTTTTAAGCTTTTCACATGTTCTTGGACATTTTGGAAAGGTCTTTGAGTCCTTTAACCAATGCCTTTGGTCCCATGTCATTTTGATTTACCAATCTCAAGTTATGGCCTTTGACTTAAAGTCCCTTTTTGTTGACTTTTGAAAATGACCTATAATGTTGAAATTGATAACTTTTTGTGAGAGCATTTCTTGGACTTGAAGTATGAAGATGAGTTGTAGGAAATGTCTTTCTCTTCAAAATGAGCTTTGGATGGAATTTTTCTGATAATCCATGTGAAAGTTATGCCCTGGTCAATTTCAGTTGACTTTTTCAGCTGTCCAAATATAGCAACTTTTGCATCTTGATGATTTTTTGAGCCAAATTTTGAGAATCATGATCAAGCATTGATCAAATGATGTTTGTGGCTTCAAAATGATATGTTGACCAAAAATTTGAACTTTTGACTGTCAAATGACCATTTTGCCCCTACAGTTGACTGTAGTGCAATTTAGGGTTTCGACTGTGCAATCTTGAGCTGAATGCCTTGAAACTTGATATGAGGATGCTTGACCATCTTTGTAAGCATATGAGACTTGATTGGACCTTTGAAAACTTCCTTTTCTTGATCAACACACAAACCCTAGTTTTGACTGTATGGAGGCCTTTGCATTGTGCAACTCTTGGGGAATTTTGTAGCTTGGCTTGGCAGTTTATTGGAGAATATGGGAGGGCAAATTTTGGGGTACAACATTTGGTATCTTAGACCAAAAGACTGGAATGAACGAAGCCAAGAAGAATGTTCGACGTTTGAAATAACTTAGGAGAAAGATCTAAGTTACATTTGAGCCTTCGACCAGGGCTCACCTTCAGGTCTTTTTGACTGAAGAGGACTTATGTCCTTCGACTGAGAGAAAATATCCTCGCTTTGACACATTATACGAGGGATATTTGAATTTTGAATTATTGGAGGGAAAGGCAGTTTCACCAGCGGCTGAGAAGAAGCAACGTGGCTGAAAGCCATAGGTCGAGGGACATGCAGAAGACATTTGTCTTCATCTTAGCGCAGAATGATCCCTCGACGGTTACTTTTTTTTTTAGTATAAATTAGGAAACTTGTGTAGTTTTTAAGGGTGTTCAACCTATTGTACTAGTCACTCAAATATTATCCAAGTAACCGCTGCGTGAGAAAGGATAAAACTGAGAAATATACGTTGGAAACACCTCTTTTTATTAATGAAAGTCTTTTTACATTGCTCTAATCTTATCTTGCAAAGTTATCTTTCTTGCTTCTTTACCTGCATTTCTACTTTTCTGTCTATTTTTCCAAAATCTCAAACATCTTTTCTTTTGGGTCGAACGTGCGTTCTTCCTGATTATCTGTCTTACATAAAAATTAGCATATGTTCTGGGATTAATCTGATCGATCCCGTAAGTAAACCAAAAATAACTTTCCTTTTTGGAGATCAGTGGTTATTTACCAAAAACAACGATAAACACCACCCACCTTGAACTTGCAGATTTGTTTCTAAAACCCTAACACATGTGTGTTTGTCAACTATGGTTTTTATAGTATAAGTGGGCTTATGGCCCACTTTGGAGCACAACATTAAAAACCCACAATTGACCCTGTATACTACCCTTACTCCATCACTTTCATTTTTCACAAACGTAATTTCCCTCCCGATTAATACTGACCACTCACAGATGGCATATATAAAATCATCTAGGGAGTTGAATTGCATACTCCGCTGAAATTTAAAATCCTTATTTAAATGCTCTTTCCTAAACATTTCAAACTTTTGCACTTTCCCTTTATCACTATCATATAAATCCAAGTCAGAGCTATCCAACTCATCACTCACATATTCTTCATCCTCACAACTTTTCTGTTTGGACCCATTCATAAACTCACCAACTGAAGGGCTCTCATTAATGGGCTTAGTTACATCAATACCTTCAAAACCATCTAGAATAGCAGTGATCCGTTCATCCTCACTATCACCCAACCCTTCTACTAAATCATCATCACATCTTTCCATCTCAACATTCTCATATACACGCCTTGGACTACTAACTGAGGCTCCATATCAGTAACATCATGCTCCACGAACATTTCCCCGTCTAGTTGGATCGCACATGCGTATGCAGCGAAATCGTAACAGTCATCATCCTTACTAATCTGGAAATAATTATCATCAATTTCACGAATTAAAGTCCATGTTCTATATGTTCTCTGCTTGTAACCCCAACCGGTAACCAACCTATAGATGCTAAACATTGTCAACTAATCCATGTAGAGATCCGAAACTAAAGTACTTACACCCCTCTATAAATCGTAACCCCATTGTTCAACATTACAAATTCACCTCCATGGTGGAATACAACATTGAATAAATGATTATTCTGAAATCATTTGGGAAAATATTAAAAAAAACTAACATTTAACTGTATGTATGAGTAAACGAATAAGCAGCTGAAAAAACTTACTTTATCAGCATCAACAGAAGCGCCTCCTTCGCCGTGCTTCTTCGGTTGCCTTGAATGCTTCACCTTCTTCAGGTGCTTCTTCTTCTTCGCTGTAAGTTTCTTCCCATTATGAGCTTGCTAACTTTGTCTTATAGTGAACCCTAGCTTTTCAAGAGGGTGAATCAATATACTAAAGATGTTAAAAGTAATAGACACAAACAGTCAAACATGACATTTAATTACCCAGTCAACAAACAATCAAAAGCCACGTCTGCAACACAAAAGAAATCTTGAGTTATAAAATTTTTTGTTTTGGAATTTATATTTATTAAGAGGTAGAATTTCTTATTTTTAAAAGAGTAAATAAAAAATCGCTACTTTTGCAAGAAGATAAAACATATTTAACCCTAAAAAATAACTAAACAAAACTATTGCTCCTCATAAATTTTCACGATGTAGTATGAATTCACCCTATCTACAAACTAAGCTAACAATCTAAAAGATCCAACATCATAATAACCCGACCCGAATCAAAATATCTCACTTATTATCATCCGGTTCATCCATCTATAAGGACGAGTTGGAGGTTTAAAAGGCCATACATTCATTCTTTTCTCCCCTTCCCTTCCCCCCTTATCTTTATCTCTTCATACAAAAACAATGGCTTCCATTAGTGTAATTGGCGCTTCCTCCACATGCAAACTCCCCTCTCTCGAACTATACAAAAAGCATAAACTAACTTCCACTTCCACCGTTAAACTCCACTCTTTCGACGGTAACAAATCCCGCCACGTCAGCAACAACCTCCTCCTTAGACATAACCGTCTCGCCAATTTCAGTTCCTCCGATAGGTTTCTTCCTTCCGCCGTCGCCACTCCTAATTCTTCCTCTTCTTCGCTTCTCAGCGACGAAGCATTCCAAGAATCAGGCTCTGGTTTCGACGGAGAAGAAGATGATGATTTTCCTTCTCGAACTGCTTCTCTTAACGCTGATGAACTTGACATTTCTAAACTCGATTTGCCTTCGCAACTTGTTGATTCGCTCCGTGACCGTGGGATTACGCAGCTTTTTCCTATTCAGGTGCGTCGATGAAACCTAGTATGCTAATTTGGTTGATATTGTTCTTGTGAATGATTGCTGATTTTTTGTTTGTTATGTAATTAGAGAGCGGTGTTAGTGCCTGCACTACAAGGTAGAGATATCATTGCTCGTGCCAAGACTGGAACAGGGAAAACACTTGCTTTTGGAATTCCTATTATTAACGGCCTCGATGATGGCGAGGATTCAGGTCGTTACAGTAGCAGGTAATCCTCATTCTTTCATTATGATTCCATATCATATGCAACAGCTCCGCTATACAAGGCTCGGTCTTGATAAACACCTCTCGTATAAGTACTTATGTAGAATTGATTTAAACATGTTTGACGGCTATCGAGCAGAATTGATTAAGCTTTCCAGAAATGATTCTACTTGAAGCTAGGATTTGTAGCTTTTGAGTTTAAATGTGATTTTTACACTGAAATTTACGGTTCAACTCATTTTTAGTCACTATCAATTATACATAATCATTTCACTCAAAATCAGTTCTCTTTACCACACAATCAAACACACGGTAAGTCAATACAAACAAACTCTAGTTAGTATTAATTTTATGTCATGTGCAATGGCAATATTATTATACTAGTTTTGATTATATGTATGTTTCATATGTATATGTTTGTTTCTTTGTTGTTAGGCGTCTGCCTAGAGCTTTGGTACTTGCACCTACCAGGGAGTTAGCGAAGCAAGTGGAGAAGGAGATAAAAGAATCTGCACCTCATCTCAAAACAGTTTGTATTTATGGCGGTGTTTCTTATGTTACTCAGCAGAATGCACTTTCACGTGGTGTTGATGTGGTTGTTGGAACGCCCGGTAGGTTGATTGACCTCATCAATGGGAACACACTTAAGTTGAGTGAAGTTGAGTATTTGGTACTCGACGAAGCTGATCAGATGCTTGCTGTTGGGTTTGAGGAGGCTGTGGAAGTCATTTTGGAAAAGCTTCCAGCTAAGAGACAGAGCATGCTTTTTTCTGCAACCATGCCTAATTGGGTGAAGAAATTGGCCAGGAAATATTTGGACAATCCGTTGACAATTGATTTGGTATGTTGTTCTTACTTCAGGGTTCAGGTTTCTATTCTCCAAATATACATAGAATATAGCAAATTGATATCTGTTTGTTGATAGATGCATCTCCCTTTTTCTAACATAGCCTTAATTACTTGTAGATTTCACGACCCTATCATCAAACTAATCTGTGCCATAATTGGGCATTACATTTATGGCATTTTAGAATAAAAATTGAATCATTATTATGATGCATTTTTAACCGAAAGCAATCGATTATAATCATGCTGCTTTCCTTTTTATTTTGAAAAGGTTGGCGATGAAGAAGAAAAGCTTGCTGAAGGGATAAAACTTTATGCTATATCAGCCACTGCCACTTCTAAGAGAACAATTCTTTCTGATCTTATTACGGTAAATTGCCAGTTAATTTACTTTTTCATAGTTTTATGTTCTTAACCTCCACATTTGTATTCTGTGGGTTCTGTTTAGTCATTATATTGAGAAATATTACATTACTGTTTTTACTGGTTACTAGTTCTTGTGACCAAAAATTACCAAAAATTTTAATCTACTGTAACAATTAAACGTTATACCAATTAAGATTCAATGTTACTGTTGAGTATATTTATTTACATAACAGATCTAATTTATTTTTGTTGACACTAGTTAAATCTTTCATTTTCATCTTGTGTTTATTTTAAAATTACATAATGCATTCTTAAGTAATCGTCTAGTTCTCTTAACTTTTGTATTTTACACCAACACACACACACACACACACACACACAGCCATTCCTTCCTACGTACAAGCTTATGGCTGTGTATTCTTCTACAACTCATGTAGCCGTTGGAAACCATGAATAGATCAAACCAGTTAGTTTTATAAATGTGTTTCAAGCTATTATTTTCTGCCACTTTGTTCCATTTGCTTCAAGGTACCAAGCTCACTAATTTTATTTAATATTATGTTACAATGTTTTTTAGGTTTATGCAAAGGGTGGGAAGACTATTGTCTTTACACAGACAAAAAGAGATGCTGATGAAGTATCATTGGCATTAACAAATAGTATCACTTCTGAAGCACTGCATGGCGATATATCTCAGCATCAAAGAGAGAGAACATTGAATGGTTTCAGACAAGGAAAGTTTACAGTGCTTGTTGCCACTGATGTGGCATCTCGTGGACTTGATATTCCCAATGTTGATTTGGTACGTTCATAGGTTACTTTAGCTCGATATTCCACAATCTACCTCTCCATTCCTGGTGTTGGTTCTATATGTATATGTCGATTCTGTTTTATTCCAATGCTGAGTTAATAGAGTGAACCACTTGGAGAATGGGGTTTATTAGTTGGGGATTCCAGATCTAACTTTTAATTTTCTAGGGTTTCATAGTTTGAATTTTTTTGGTTATATTACCCTCGATTGAGTTAGGACTTTATTGTCTACTCTGAGGTATCATTTGTCGGCTTTTGAGAGTATGGGCTGCTTCTCCTAGTAGACTTGAGGCTGCCTGTTTTATTGAGCAGGTGTTTTCTACTCAACTCAACATTTTCTTCAATCTATTTTCGGTGTACATTGTCTCGTTTGACATGAAAGTTTGGATTTATATTTCAATAAATTGTGAACTGTGCACACAAATGTATGTGAATTTTAAGGTCATTGTTTAATTGTTTTATCTCAATCTCTTGATATTGTTATTTAAGATTTATATTTGACTTGTAAGAGTCTTATTTATGCCTTGGTCAAGTATTGAAATGCAAATGCAATCTGTGATGAACTTATTGGTCTTACATGTTTCCTTCAGATTATCCATTACGAGCTTCCCAATGATCCTGAGACTTTTGTACATCGCTCTGGCCGTACTGGCCGTGCGGGAAAGCTAGGTTCTGCCATTCTGATGTACACGGGTAACCAGAGAAGAACAGTTAGATCCCTTGAGCGCGATGTAGGATGCAAATTTGAATTTGTTAACGCACCGTCTATGGAGGATGTTTTGGAGGCATCTGCCGATCAAGTTGTTGTCACACTTAATGGAGTCCATCCCGAGTCTATTGCATTTTTCACCCCAACTGCACAGAAACTGATTGAAGAAAAAGGAACAGATGCCCTTGCAGCTGCACTGGCACAGCTGAGTGGATTCTCCAAACCTCCGTCTTCCCGGTCTCTTATCACCCATGAACAGGTATTGGAAGCTTGGAAATCTAATTAAAGTTATCGAGCCTAAATTTTTTTCCATCCGTTGCCTCTGTTTTAACTGAATTAGGGGATGTCTGTTACAGATTTTGTAATGATAGAACCACTTTTTTTTTTTTTTTTAATTTTTTTTTTTTTTTTTTTTTACTTTTTAAATGTTTTCATTTGTTTAGTACAGCTTTTAGAAAGGTAGATTCTAAAGCTGATTAAAAAGGGTAGCTACTTTGAGTAGCTTCTCACAAAAAACACTTGGGATAGACGAGAGAGAATACAAGTTTGAAAAGGAGGAGTTACCTTTCTGTATAGGCCCTGATTGAAATTCTAATGATCAAACATTTGTCCGGGTGATACCCTATCTTTCCTCATTTGTTTATGGCAAGTGCACAGCTCAAAGGCCATTTTCTGGCAACCTTTTCATGTGCCACTCTTGCTCGAAACATGCTTTCTTTCTTTAGTTTCTCTTCGTCTCTCCTATTATCCACTGTTTTTCTTCTCCTTTCATGTGTGTGTCCGTTTTGTTTATCTCTAGATTTTCTTTGTTTTTGTTAACACACGTGTGCGGTGATGTAAACGTAATTAAAACTGTCTGGTATTGCAGGGATGGGTTACATTGCAATTAACCCGAGATTCAGAAAATTCTCAACGATATTTTTCAGCAAGATCAGTCACCGGGTTTCTTTCTGATGTATATTCCAAAGCTGCTGACAATGTTGGAAAAATACATTTAATTGCAGATGAAAGGGTTTGTATCTGAGAAAGATTCGTTTCTGTGCTTGTCTTTCTTGTAACTTCAGTGTTTTTGGGAATTCACCTACACTGTTCACAAATTGTTTGACAGTTTTACATTGCCAATGCCTAATATCAGGTTCAAGGAGCTGTTTTTGATCTTCCCGATGACATTGCTAAAGAGTTACTGGAGAAGGACATACCATCTGGAAATACTATTTCCAAAGTCGCTAAGGTAAATTAAAATTTACAACATTGCTAATATTTTATTTTTTAAGTCTGGATTGCATGTGTCATAACTGTTTTCTTCCCCAACCAAAATGTCATAATTTGGCATCAGTTAGTTGCATTACTGATTATATTAAAATGTGTTACGCACGGTACTTTGTATTGGCAGTTACCTCCTTTGCAAGATGATGGACCTCCAAGTGATTTCTACGGGAGGTTTTCTGATAGAGAACGAAGTAACCGAAGAGGTTCTAGGGATGGTAGTGGTTTTAGATCCTCAAGGGGGTGGGGTGGAGGCCGAGGCTCTAATGATGACTTTGGCGACTCAAGGAGGGGTAGCAGAGATGACTTTGGTGATTCAATGAGGGGTGGCAGAGATGACTTTGGTGATTCAAGGAGGGGTGGCAGAGATGACTTTGGTGATTCAAGGAGGGGTGGCAGAAGTAGTTTTAAATCTGGCAACAGCTGGTCCAAACCCGAAAGAAGCGTCCCGGATGATTGGCTAATTGGAGGTAGACAATCAAGCAGGTCTCCATCATCACCAAACAGGTTATAATAAATAATAGTAATAATGATTCTTTTTATTGTTGGCTGTTATCTGCTTGATATGATGTTCATGTTTAATCGATATGATTTGAATCTGCATTGCAGAAGCTTTAGCGGGGCCTGTTTTAGTTGTGGGGAATCTGGACATCGAGCATCGGATTGTCCAAACAGGCTAGGAGGTTCTTTTTAATCCCTTCATCAGTTTTTTGGGCACTGCTTTGTCCAATGATGTGAGCTGAGGTCACTGCTGTTGGCCTATCGAGGTCAGGAAAATTCAAAGATGCATCCCAAAATTATAATAGAACTGATATTTATCTGCATCTCGCCTGTTAGCAGAATCTCCTATGGCGGCTCCTTTTTCAGTTCCGGTGTTTTAAGTCTTGATATAGAATTAGTAGGCGAAGGAAGAATGGTCGTGTAATCTAGTTAACAATGCTATGTAATTTCTTTTCAATCTTTAGCTGTTTAGAGACAGATAGACAGTAATACCTTTAAATGAATGCAAAATTTTAATTTTAATGTTTTTCTGTGTAAGCAAAAAAATTAATTCTTATTACTATTAGTATGGTGTACGGTTCTTATTTATGCTAATATAATATGTGTCTTTTTTAGTTCAGTATAAAACATCATGCTTTATATATCAATTGTTAGTTGTTCATTAGTTGGTTAAACGGTGATTCACATTGAACTTAATAAGAATTATTTGATATCAGAATTGACCTTTGAATCAGATTAAATTGGTGGATAAAAATAAAATAAAACATATATTTTGGTTTTAACCTATTTCAAACTTTTTTGTCTCGACTATCTGTCTCCTATTTTTAATATACATTTGTATTGTTTCTCTTGTTACTTGTTACTCATTGTTGTTCTAGTAGTCTTCACCAAACCATTGCATTTCATTATCAATTCCTTATCCATTTTGTGAATTTCTTAACCCATTCTATGATCTTCTTGTGTACTGTTCTGAACTGGGCCTGCCCGTGGCCCAATCACCAGCGAGGTCCAATCCAAGCTTTACAACATATCATGCTGAGTGTTAGACTCTCCGACATGTCTCGATCATGGGTGTCGTCGAATACAATTGTGCCCGCCGGTGACCACGAAGAGCGTTCTCGACGAGGGACGTCCCAGACGAGGAACATCCCAATCTAGGCTCTGCTCGAACACCTTCCTCGTAGGGCAGACTTTCAACCTCTTTGAATATCTCGGAGTCCTCAGGGTCCCGGGAAGATCGCGTTTTCACCCTCCCTATTCTGCGGAGAGCATCATCCAGGTAAGGGACCACGTGCAGGTCCCCACTACTCCACGTAGAACCTGGCAGTCCCTTTGTTGGGTCTGTTTGGTCAGCCCAGTAAAGGGACTTTGGCCCAGCGCTGGAGGCTATAAATATCCTCTATTTCAAGAGGGTCAGGTATTCATTTCATACACACCAATATACTTGCTTGCCTGCTCATTCCGTCTCTCACTTTGTCATCGGAGTGTCTTGCAGGTACCCCCATCTCCTTCAAAGTCGGTTCGAAGCCAGTTGTGACGGTCCAATTCTGATCAGGTACGATCAGTGGCGCCGTCTGTGGGAAACTAAGCTTTCCCGTCTTATTCTCTTAAAAATGACCAAAGCTAAAATCATCATCGACTATCATGGCTGACCAGACTGAGGACAACCAGAACGTCCGCGTCGTTGAAGCTAACAACAACATCGTCGACAAAAATGGTGGCCCCGACAACGTTGGCGTCACCGACCATAACATACTCCTCGGAGGCTTCGTCCCCGGGCCCTCTAACTACCGGGACGGAGCCACGACTTCATCTTCATCAGTCCCTCCCCGGCTTGAAGAGGATCCAACCGTCCAATTCCATGAGGTCCCTGTCCCCGCCGGGGCAGACGCCACGACCAGGGCACTGTTCGCGGCAATTAACCAGATGAATTATCTCATCTTTGCCCAGGGGGAAAGATTGAGAGCACTTGAAGACGACCGAAGGCCCCCTAGAAGACACAAGAGGCCTCAATCCCCTCCTCCTCGAAGAACGGGGGAACGTACCCGATCTCCCCTGCGGAGACAGGACCGTGACTTCTCTGAAGCCCGTCGCCCGACCAGTCGGGCGACGACCCCGCTTAGAGAGGGAACCAATCATCGAAGTAGAAAGGCTCGACCACGGTCCCTCACAGCAAGAACGAAGACCTCCCGGGGACAGACGCGGAGGAATCTATCAACGATCACATCGCTCGAGGAACGTCCTGCACGACCAGGGCCATTGTGATCGACAATACATAAGATCACCGTCCCGCTCCCCAGAACAAAGTGACGAGGACGACCCTCGCGGTCCCTTGTCACAGGCTATCATGGAGGCGCCCATTCCCCCTGGAATGGAGAAGCCTCCCCACTTAAAACAATATGACGGTGTCGCCGACCCGGTCGACCACATAGACCGGTTCGAGGCCATGCTGCACTACCACAACGTCGAGGGACCGATCAAATGCCGATTGTTCCCCACGACCAGGAAAGCAGCAATGGATTGGTACAAGGGTCTCGTCCCGGGGTCAATTACCTCGTGGCGAAACTTGAAGAACCAATTCATCAACTCGTTCACTGCATCGCAACGACATCCGAAGACCGAAGCGGCACTCGAGGCCATCGTCCAGAAGCACGATGAGACCTTGAGGGAATTCATCAACTGCTTCAATCGGGAAGCCATCCAGGTCCCTTGCACAGACCATATGAAGAGATACCTGCTGGAGAGGGGGATCCTCCCCGGTACCGAATTCAGGAAAGCCGTGGGCATCGAACCACCCCGAACGTTCGACGCCCTCCTCGAGAAAGCCAGAGCTTACATGGACTATGAGGAGAGAGAAGCGGCCAACAAAGCCAGAGACCCCAGGAATCGCGGATCCAGCAGCAATCCGCGACAAGATACCGCCCTCCTCGACGAACCGGGGAAAAAAGAAAGGACGATAAACCCCAGGACGCCCGGGAGCAGAGGGGGCCCTCGGGACGGTTCACAGAATACACTCAGCTCACGGCTTCCCGCGAGTGCATCTTAGTGGAATGTTCCAGTACAAACTTTAAAGATGGCAGCGTCAAGCGTCCCCGATCGGCACCTGCCAAACCCGGGGTGGACCGAAGCAAATACTGTCAGTATCACTGGAGCCACGGGCATCTGACCGAAGACTGCGTCCACCTCAAGGACGCCATTGAGACCCTCATAAAAGGGGGGAGACTCGCGCAGTACCGGCGAAACGACGCTCCTCGTCAGGATGCCAGCGAGACGAGGGAAGCAGAAGAGGATGCCCGACCATTTGACGAGTCGGTTCCCATCTAAATCACGTTCTCTGTCACAAGACCTGAGGACTTCTACGTCCCCGATCACATCCAAGAACCGTTGTCGACGCACAACAGGTGGGAACACTTCCCCCCCGCCATGGTCATAAATGGTGGGGGGTTCAATGATCTGACCATAAATTCAGCCAAGAGGAAGCTGGACGAATTGGTCGACACGGCCCCCCTCAAACGATGACCTTTGAAAAAGTGAGGGGTAGGTCGGAGCCAATCACTTTTTATCTCGAGGAGCTCCCCAGCGGGGCCTTCAATTCGGTCATCCCTCTGCTGATAAGAGCGAGGATGTCCAACTTCGACGTACATCGCGTCCTCGTCGATGAAGGAAGCTCCATCGACGTGATGTACAACCAACTGTTCTGAATCCTGCAGCTCGATGATTCTCACCTCTCACCTCACATGGGGTTGGACCTGCAGGGCTTTAACGACTCAACTTTCAAGCCTTGGGGATACGTCGAGCTCATGGTCACATTCGAAGAGGATACGGCCATGAGACAAGTCAAGGTGCGCTTCCTCGTCATTGATTTCCCTTCCCTCTACAACTACATTTTGGGAAGGCCGACACTGGAGGAGCTGACCGCAGTACCCTCCACCGTTCATCTAAAAATGAAGTTTTACACAAAGAGGGCACGGGTCGCCACCATCCAAGGGGACCTAGAAGTTGCCCGAAGGTGTTTTAACGCGGCTTCCAAGGGACGCGATACGGTCGACACCAGCACAAGGCCCGCCAAAAGAGCTGCAACAACACGACCAGAACCTCAGAGGTCAGAGCCCGTCAAAGCGGAAGATCAGAGAGCCTCTCCAGAGGTAGACTCAATATCCCTGGACACCCGTTTCGACTAGGATGAGCCTCCTAGCGGCGAGCAAGTCCCCCTTCGACCAATTCCGAACGGAGACTTCGAACTCGTCCCCCTCGGTGAAGACCCAAGCAGAGGAGTGAAGATTGGCACCGGACTCCCCGACTTGGCGAGGAAGCAAATCAAAGCTTACTTGCGCGAGAACGCAAACCTGTTCGCGTGGAGCGCTGCGGAGATGCCCGGACTCGACCCTGAGGTCTCCTGTCACCAACTCGCCATCGATCCAGCCGCTAGGGCAGTAGTGTAACGTAGACGTAGGCAGTCTCCAGAAAAAAAGGAGGCTGCTGAAAAAGCTGTAAACGACCTCCTAGAGGCAAATTTTATTTCTGAAGCCCGGTGTTCAACCTGGCTGTCAAATGTTGTACTTGTCAAGAAAAATAATGGAAAATGGCGATTGTGCGTTGATTATACCGATCTTAACCGGGCATGCCTGAAAGATGCTTTTCCTTTACCTAATATTGATATGCTGGTCGACAACTCGGCCGATTATAAAATACTATCATTTATGGATGCCTATTCGGGCTATAACCAAATCCCAATGGCAATAAGCGACAAGCATTGTACCGCTTTCATGACCAGCTCGGGCAACTATTACTACATCGTAATGCCCTTTGATCTGAAAAATGCAGGAGCGACGTATCAACGGATGATGAACAAAGTCTTCTGTAACTAAATCGGGGATATGCTCGAGGTGTACATGGACGACATGATCGTCAAGTCCCGAGCAGACACCGACCTCACCGCTCATCTCAGGGAAGTATTTTCCCAAGCGAGGCAATGCAAAATGAGATTTAACCCCGAGAAGTGCACGTTCGGGGTCAAGGCGGGCAAATTCCTCGGCTTCTACTAGACTGAACGAGGAATCAAAGTCAACCCCGAAAAATGCCAGGATTTCTCCGACCTCCCCACACTTACATAGAAGAAATCCATACAAGTCCTGAATGGCATGCTCACCTCGTTATCCCGCTTCGTTGCGAAATCTACTCAACACACACTCCCTTTCTTCAAGCTTCTTCGCAAGGAAGCAGCCTTCAAATGGACCGGAGAATGCGAGCAGGCGCTGCTCCATCTTAAACAAAGTCTATCTCAACCGCCCGTGTTATCACGACCAGTCGACGGGGAACCTTTGTTCCTGTACCTGGCCGTCTCGGTCGAAACCTTCAGTGCAACCCTCATTCGTGAGACGCCCGACGGGCAAAAACCCGTCTATTTCACGAGCAAAGCGCTTCAAGGGCCCGAGGTTAGATACCAACAGATAGAGAAGGTAGCTCTGACCCTCGTTAATGCAGCGAGAAGGCTCAGACACTATTTCCTCGCGCACACGATCGTAGTACGAACAGATCAGCCCGTGAAACAGCTCCTGGGTCGCCCAGACATGGCGGGTCGAATGCTGAAATGGTCCTTGGAACTCTTTGAGTTCGACATCTAGTACGAAAGCAGGAAAGCCCTAAAGGCACAAGCTTTGGCCGATTTCGTCGCGGAGATGACCGCTCACAACCCCTCCGCAGGAAAAGAGAACAAATAGACCATCTTCGTCGACGAGGCATCCAGCTCATCCGGTAGCAGCACCGGGATCCTCCTAGAGAACGAGGAAGGCGTGGTGGTCGAGCACTCGCTCACCCTTTCTTTTCTGACCTCGAACAACCAAGCGAAATACGAAGCCCTGCTCGCGGGACTAAGACTAGCCGAGGACCTAGGCGCCCGTGAGGTACAAATCTTCACCGACTCTCAACTCGTCGCGTCCCAAGTCCAAGGAGGATACCAGGCTAAAAACAACAGCCTCATCGGATACCTGAACTTAGTCAAGGAGTACATGAAAAAGTTCGACCGAGCAGAAATTTCGCACGTGCCACGCGAGCAAAATACAAGGGCCGATATACTTTCGAAGCTCGCAAGCATGAGGAAGAAAGGCGGAAACAAATCCGTCATACAAGAATCCTTATCTCGTCCAAGCATAAAAAAAACCTCGATTCCACCCGAGGTAAATGCCATCGGAGACAGATCATGCTGGATGACCCGATATTCGATTTCCTAACGAGGGGGGAACTCCCCTCAGACCGAACAGAAGCAGCCGCGACCAAACGACAAGCATGCTCCTACGTGGTGATCGAGCATAAACTATATCCCAGGGGATTTTCCATCCCACTCTTGAAGTGCGTCGACGAATCCACAGTCTCCGAGATATTACGGGAAATACACGGGGATATTAACGCCCAACACATGGGCGACAAATCCCTAGCAAGGAAGGCTATGCGAGCGGGGTACTACTGGCCAACAACGCAACAAGACGCCAAGGACCACGTCAAGAGATCCGACAAATTCCAAAGGCACGCCGACATGCATCTCGCCCCTCCACACGAGCTGAACATATTGTCATCACCGTGGCCATTTGCCTGGTGGGGGATGGACATCCTCGGACCATTCGTGCAAGGAACGTACCAAAAAAAATTCCTCATCGTGGCCGTGGATTACTTTACAAAGTGGATAGAGGCCGAGGCCCTCGCGAAAATCACCTCCAATAACATCCTCCGCTTTTACAAACGAAACGTCCTCGCTCGATTTGGAATCCCACAGGCGTTAATCACTGATAACGACACCCAATTCACCGACCAAGGCTTCCGAAGCTTCGTCTCCAAACTCGGCACCAAACAACATTTTACCTCAGTCGAGAATCCCCAAACCAACGGGCAAGCCGAGGCCGCCAACAGGGTCATCCTATGAGGACTCAAGCGCAGATTAGGCGAAGCAAAAAGGGGGTGGGTCGAGGAACTGCATAGCGTCCTGTGGGCTTACCGCACCACCCCCCATTCGATGACAGGTGAAACTACATTCCGACTAACCTATGGCACCGAGGCGGTCATCCCCGTAGAGATCATGGATCCGTCTAGGCGAGCGGAGATGCCCCTTGATGAGGAAATGAACGACGAGGCCCTGAGGGATGAGCCCGACCTTGTCGAGGAAATCCGATCGGGAGCAGCCCTGCGCGAGGCCACTTTGAAACAACGAGTAGCCATACGCCACGATGACAAGGTCATCAAACATGAATTCCAGGTCGGAAGCCTAGTCTGGCGAAGGAACCAGAAAGATTCCTGCGAAGGAAAATTGGCCGCAAACTGGGAGGGACCTTATCGCGTCCAGGGCGCTACGGGAAATAGAGCATATTATCTCGAGCAACTAAACGGAGAACCATTACCGCGACCCTGGAATGCTGCAAAGCTGAAACAATACTATAGTTAAAGCCCTCATCAACTAAGGACGTTCGCCGTTGAACATTTACCTTTAGTCGACAAAGGGAAAAATCTCGACCACATAGGCGAGTCGAGGTACGGACCCGACCTACCAACCAACGAGAGCATATTGTCGTTCACTCCGATGAACCGAACGAACATGCCCGACAGGGACACCTCGATCGAGCTCCACTGTCGAAGTACCCCCCATGGCAGAACACCCAGCTCGCGATGGGCAGTTCATGCCACGGGCATAGGACCCCAATCACGGTCATACGCCCGACATGCGGATTCCACTCCGCGCATTCGACACATTTCGAAGTGCGTCGAACCGTCACAGGGGTCGAGCGAATATCTCCACTAGAATACAAACTTCGCCAAAGAATTCACTATCAAAATAACAGTCGGGGTAATTGCAAACAAAGCATCCGTCGAACAAGCAATCATAAACAAGGATTAATAATATACCGACCACAAGGGCCGACGATATCCGAAGTTGCAGTCCAGGCACGACGGCCAAAAAAATAAAGAATAATACGGGCACGCAGGCCCCAAAAATAATTACGGGCACGCAGGCCCCAAAAAAACAATAAACGGGCGCGCAAACCCAAAACACCAACAAGGTATCAATCAGTCCCCGGAGTGCTGACGTCGACTTCAGGAGAGTCGGGGGGAGGCACAACCCGACCATCGAAGATCTGGGATAGAACTCCAGCCCCGTCGGTGTTCAAACCCGGATTAAGCACGGACAACTGACTCACCGCAACCTCAAACCCATCGGCCAAAGCGCCGACGCTGTCTGAATCTAGGAGTTGAATGAGAGCAATAAAATCAGAGCGCATACGCAAGTCAGCCATCCTCTCTGGTTCATCTTCAGCGGGCAGCATAACGGCTTTCAGGTCCTCGACCTCCCTCGACAGCCGCTAGTTGTTGCTCTCCAGCCGTTCCTTATCTAGTTGAAGGCAATCCCTTTCCTCGAGAGCCCTGTCGGCCCTTTCCTTCTCCCCCGTCAACACATCATACTGCTCGCGAAACATCTCCTCAGAGCGTTCGAGGGAAGCCTTCAGTTTGCGGGACTTGGCCGCGAGAGCCGTCTTCTCCGACTCTAGCTCTCTGACCCAGTCCATGGAGTCCGATCCTTCTCCCGCGAGCACAACCGCCATCTCGGCCATTTTTACCACCCCAACCATACTGGCAACGAGGTGCTTCCTTCGGCCTTCCTTGTCAAGCCGCCTGATGATGTCAGCCTCATTGTCGGAAACAGATAAGGGAAACCCTTCAAAGAAATCCTTCTCCACGAAGCAGGGTGGCAGCCCGAAGGCCCGGGCACTCGCACCTCCGTCAGTCACTTCGACCCCATCATCTGGACGGCTCCGCTTCTTGCTGATCAGAACAGATTGGCGCTCGGCGTCTGGGGAACCAGAGGACCCGCTAGATCCTCCCTTGCCCGAGTCAGGAGGCGGGCCCATCCGCGTGGCATATTGCGGCCTCACCAATCTCTTGTTGATTTTCTTGTCTTGGGTTAACTTCAGCAATCTTTCGCGACGCTCCGCCATTTGACCTGCAAAGGAAGCGTACTTGGATTAGCTATGTACATTAAAGAAAGCAAATAAAGAGGAATATCAATAGAGCAAAGCAAGAAACCTAAGAGGTCTACGGCTTGCCCGTAAGATTGGCACTTGACCAGCGCCTTAGTATTGATCGGGCACGCCTCGAATGTCGAATAACCATCCTCATCGAGAACGTCGTCACCTTCCCTGTCACCCACCCAACAGGAAAGAAGCCGTTGACAAACTTGTTTAGGACGCCATAAGCTTCCTCATCCTCAACACTCATACTCCTAGCAGGAGTGTGGTAGTATCCAAGACCATGGTCGTAATGGCCCGAACACCAGTGAATGGGAAACCTAGAGACTCTCCCAATCTCGGGGTTACCCTCAGCATCCAAACATGGCTCCCCATCCTCGTCCACCACAGCGGTCGGCTCGAACAGCGAATCTATGGCCGTCGGGGTGGACGGTTGCAAAATATACCACTTATCCTTTAAATCTCGCACAAAATCCATGTACATCCTAAACAGTCTCTTCGACTGTTTAAGGGATACCCAGCTGTGCTTCCCTCCTCAGGACTGCCGTTGTAAGTGGAAAACCCTGAAGAACAGGGGGATCGTCGCCCCAATCCTCAGGAAGCGACAGGTGAGTTCGAATGCCCAGAGAAAGGCAATCACATTGGGATGAATTTGGGAAGGGGCCAGGTTCAGATGGTTGAACACTCCGACCTGGAAGTCATTGAAGGGCAACCGGAACCCGAGATCTCTGAATACGATCACGTACATGGGAAATGCATCCTGTGTGAACTCCGAATAGATACGGGCATCTCTCGACGACCTCATAATCCTGAAGTTCCTTTGAAATCCCTCTTGACCGCCGCCATACTCGATGACGGTGTAAGCTTGTCTATTGGAAAGGCTATAGATCGAAACTATCCCCCGGGGCTCTGCACCGACCCAATCCAGAGTGGGGTCATCGACGTTGTCGACCAGGGTGATAGTTTCCTCCGTTGTGCTTGTTTCCTCCATGTTGTTACGCCCCGAGGACTCAGGAATATCGACCATTTACCTGTAAAGTACAGGAAACCAGTGAATTCGATAGTAAATCCGCTTGTCCGCCACAAAGACGGGGAGGCGTAAGCAACACTCAGACCAAGTCTACGGTCATTCGCATGAAAACGGGAAACAAGTAGACCTCGACAAAACACCAATCTCAGCGTCGGATGGGTAGCAATCATGAACGATGCGAGCACAACATGAATATCACAAGCGAAGGATGAATCCTGCGACCAAGTTCATAATGTTTTCTGGCCCGATACAAGGATACTACGGGGAAAACTAGCCTACATACTAACCAAATGATGAATCTCTCGACCAGGTTCATAAATCTACTAGCCAAATGCATGAGTATTGCGGGCACGATCATAAACCGTATGCCTAAACTTATGAATATCTCGGGGACAACCATGAATCAGGCGCCCAACGCGCTTAAATTTATGGGGCACTATCCCCAAACACGAGATTCTACCACTAAAACACCATCAAATGTATCTACAACATGAGATATCAAAAGAGAAAACACTTACTTGAGAGAGGAATGAAGAACGACGGTGGTGGAGATGATCAGAAGGCTAACGGCACGACGGTCTCAATGACGGTACGAAGAATCACGAGATTGAGAGCAGAGAAAATATGAGAAGCGAGAAGAAGTGAGAACAAACTATGGGCCCTGGAGCCCTATTTATAGAGATGACGTGGAATATAAAACGTCACGTCGGGGAACCACAAACCGCCCCCTTCCTCGACGCCTACTCGCATAGACAATGATGGCCCTATTCCCTAGGTCAGCATTGTGGTTTCCAAGAGCCGCACCACGTGTCTAACTGATGCATCACCACCTCACCACAAAAATTCCTCGAACGCTCCTCGATCGCTGCACGAGGAAAATCACAAACACTATACTTCCTGTATCCCACTCCCCTCTCTATCTCTCTCGACCCATTCACCGGAGTATGTTGGGGGGCGATGCCTTTTCTCCCCGGTTGAATGCCCCTGCGTCGTGCAAGCGAGTCTCGCGGAAGAACAAGTTTGAGTCAAGTCATAACTCCCGTACCAGGAGCAACGACTTGGGGGGCTCTTGTTCTGGACTGGGCCTGCCCGTGGCCCAATCACCAGCGAGGCCCAATCCAAGCTTTACAACATACCATGCTGAGTATTATACTCCCCGACACGCCCCGATCATGGGTGTCGTCGAATACAATTGTGCCCGCCGGTGACCGCGAAGAGCGTCCCCGACAAGGGACGTCCCAGACGAAGAATATCCCAATCCAGGCCCTGCTCGAGCACCCTCCTCGTAGGGCAGACTCTCAACCTCTCCGAATATCTCGGAGTCCTCAGGGTCCTGAGAAGATCGCGTCTTCACCCTCCCTATTCTACAGAGAGCATCATCCAGGTAGGGGACCATGTGTAGGTCCCCACTACTCCAAGTAGAACCTGGCAGTCCCTTTGTTGGGCCTGTTTGGTCAGCCCAGTAAAGGGACCTTGGCCCAATGCTGGAGGCTATAAATACCCTCTATTTCAAGAGGGTCAGGTATTCATTTCATACACACCAATATACTTGCTTGCCTGCTCATTCTGTCTCTCACTTTGTCATCGAAGTGTCTTGCAGGTACCCCCCATCTCCTTCAAAGTCAGTTCGAAGCCAACTGTGACGGTCCAGTTCTGATCAGGTACGATCACATACTATGTACAATTCTATACTTTTTAAAATCAGAAGTATACTTTTGATTTGCATCATGCTATACATGAATTATATTAGAAAGAGTGGGTACAAATTGGAAATATACTTCCGATTCCAAACTGTAAGTATATTTCTGGTTCCTAGACGCACTAAATGGCGCCATGCCTTTTCCCCTTCCATTACCGTAACTATTTTCAAAACAAAACATAAAATTCTCTCAAACGCCTCGAGGGTGACAGACTGACTCATCATCCGCCATGCTCAGTAGTTTATACTGATGCATTTGTATTTTGATTTTAGTTTTTTGGTATTATATTATATCATATTTGTACTTAAATTATATTTTGGCGTTGTGTACGACTCTATCACAGTATATATATATATATATATTTTAATTTGTGATAAAAAAAATAAGAAATATATTTCCTTATAAACTTAGTTTTTCTACTATTGTTAATATAGAACCGGAAATATATTATCAATTTAAAATTGAAACTATATTTTCAATTTTAAATCAAATTTTTTTTTAAAAAAAGGCGTGCACTAGTAATATATTCCGATTTTAGAAAGACATTATAGAAATTAGGTATCATTTAAATTTTAAAGATAGGATGAGGTAAGAAATACTCAATTTTCCGTCTATACAGATTCGTGAAGTAAAAAACAACTTCTTTCCTACCAAGTTAACAATTTTTAAACCAAAAAATGTCAAATTGGTCGAAAGATTGAGAAAATGACCAAAGGCAACAACGATGTGAACATAAACTAGTTTAATGTTCTTCACATCATCCCTACACATACACTCCTTCTTTTTCCTCTTATATGTATCTGTTTTGAATCACTACTAGTATCATCGTATTAAAACCCATTTATATTTTGAATCGGAGCTTAATTCCAAAACCTGTGACATATGTTATGAAATGAAACATCTACAACAAGTGTTGTCTTTTGTTAGAAGATGGAGTTCATGGGCTTTATCTATTAAAAAAGCCTCTTCATCATCACCAAAAAAAGCTTTACATCTCTACTCCAAAATGCATAGAAATGGTGTTCCTTTTGACTCTTTCTGCATTCTCTTCACCTTAAAATCTTCCACTCATTTACACAGCTTACCCATCATTCATCACCTTCATACACATATCATCAAACTCGGTTTCATCTCTCAAATCCATGTCACAAGTTGTCTTTTAAATGCTTATATTCGTCTCTCTTTCATTGATGCATGTGTACTGTTTGATGAAATGCCCCACAGGAATAATGTCACTTGGAACACCATGATTTTGGGGTATTTGAGATATGGTGATATGAATAAAGCACGTGAGTTGTTTGAGGAAATGCCGCAGAGAAATGGTGTTTCATGGTCTTCTGTGATTTCGGGTTATACGACTGTTGGAAGTTATATGCAAAGTTTGTATCTTTTTAGACGGATGTTGTTTGTTGAAGGAACGAAACCGGATCAAGTGACTTGTGGTGCGGTTTTATCGGGATGTGCTCACATGGGGTCTCGTGGATTGTTAGGTGGAAAATCAGTTCATGGTTTTATAGTGAGAAATGGGTGGGAGTTGAATGCTGAGATAGGTGCTGCTTTGGTTAATATGTATGCTAAAGGTGGAGTTTTGAGAAATGCTGCCAAGGTTTTTGAGTTGATGGATGAAAGAGATGTTGTGGCTTGGACGTTGATGATTTGTGGATCTGCAAAATGTGGGTTAAATAAAGAAGCTTTGGTTGTGTTTGAGAAGATGCAAATGGATGGAATCAAACCGAACGAATTGACTGTCACTGGGGTGCTTAGTGCTTGTGCTCATGGGGGGTTTGTTGAGGAGGGAAGAAGGTATTTCAAGATGATTGAAGAGTGGGGTTTGGAACCAAGAGTTCAACATTATGCATGCTTGGTTTATTTGATTGGGAAAAGTGGGAAACTAGAGGAAGCTTATGAGATTATCAGAACAATGAGAGTTGAACCAAATGTTGTTGTCTTGGGTTCTTTCTTGTCGGCTTGTAAGGAGCACAAGCAATTTGGGATTGCTGAGAGGGTGATTGAGCAGGTTCTAAGGATGGCAAATCCAGACAATGATAGAGGGCTTTATAGCCTTATTGCCGATTTGTATGTCATTGGTGAGAAATTTGAACAGGCTGAAAGGTTGAAGAAATCGATGGTTAATGAGTGCGTGAGACAAGCAAAGAGGTTAAGTTTTGACAGAAACGTATTTATATAATCCTATCATACAGTTTTATTCTCTCATGCAAATCATGGTTCTTTTATTGATATTGACAGCATATTTGGAGGTAGGGAAAGTTCTGTGATAAGACTATTCTCTTTATGCTTGTATACTGTAATTCTTTTATTTACAAATAATTTATACAGAAGGAATACTAGAGAGTGTTGAATAGTTTGCAGTATGTTGTGCTAAGAATGCTTGTTGGATAAAAAAATTGTTGGATAAAAATGCTTGTTGAATAAAAAAATTGTTGGATAAAAATGCTTGTTGGATAAAAAAATTGTTGGATAAAAATAGTCTTAAGTACACAAAATGCTTGTTGGATAAAAAAATTGTTTGCAGTATGTTGTGCTAAGAATAGTTTATGAATAAAAAGGGTCTCGTTTCTTTTACACCTTTAACTTTGTTTGGGAGTTTAAAGGGGAAAAGAGGAAAAGACTTAAAAAAAAAAAGGAAATGATTGACCGGAAAAAATTAAGGGATTTAAAGTGTGTTTGGATTGGCGGTGAATATAATTGATTTTAATAGAATTGCGTTTGGTAGAATTGATTTTAACAGAATTGATTTTAGAAGAATTGAATTATGTTTGGATACATTTATATGAAAATGAGTTGAATAATAAATTTCAGTATAAAAATCACACAAAATCAATTCGGGAGATAAAAACTACCGATTTTAGCTTCAAATAGAATCAATTCTTGAGGAAAATCAATTCTACTTTTGATAAAACAAACACCTCAAAATTATCCGGAATCAATTTAACACCTCTAGAATTGATTCTTGGTCTTTTAAAAGCTAATCCAAGTATGCTATTAAATAGTGAGGATTTTAGAATATTTGTTTTTATTCATAATATAAAATCTCAAATTTGAAAGAATTCAAAAACGGTACTATTAGTCAAGGTATAGGTAGATAAATATTTCGAATATAATCTATGTTATAAGATTTTAAAAATTAAAAATATATTAATAATAAATATTCATAAAAATACAATCACAAGAAATATTAATATTTTTAAAAATTAAAAATATATTAATGATAAATATTTATAAAAATACAATCACAAAAAGTATTAATATTTTTTTTTCTCCAAATCTCCTCCTTCCAAACCCTCCATTCTTTTTGCTCCCGAACTTGTAAACATAGCATAAAAGTATAAATATTTTCAAAAGTTTAAACTTTTAGCCATTGTTCTTTGAAATTAACATTCCAACCCTCAAACTTAATCTATTTGTTCTAAAAAGAATTTTCATTCTACCCTAAAGCAATAAAATTTAAAAATGCAATTAAAACGATATAACCTAATTTTAATGGGTTTTCATCAATTAATAGTTTGTTTAACATCATTAGCTTGACATATTTTTTCTCTGATTAAGGAGAATATTTTTTGTTAGAACTGTCATCAACCTTGCTTAAGTTAACCGTATCACTTTTTAGACCTAAAGTCTATACCTTTTTTATAGCCTTTGCATAGTTTATGCCATTATCAATGTTTTCAACCAGAGCGTAGAGTTCTCCAATCGTTTTTTGTGTCATCTTCATCATCATCATCTTCTTCTTCATCAGTGAACGCATCTCTTCTTCAACTTTTTCTATTCACTGAATTTTCTCATGTTCTTCTTCTGGATTATCTTCCCACACTTGCATGTCATCACACACCTTGATTATTATATTTTTCTTCCAGAAATTCAGCCATAATTTACTTAATTCCAAATCGACATTTGCTTTTGCAATATGCAATAACGGTCTACCTAAAATCGTAGGGACTTCAACTTCTTCTTCAATGTCAATTATCACGAAATCTACAGGATGCACAAACGTTCCAACTTTTACTAACACATTTTCCATGATTCCATGAGGAAATACATAAGACTTATCTTCTAAGGTTAACATCATGTTGTTGCCTCTTGTTATTTGTCATAGTCTTCTCATCACAGAGAGCGACATCAAATTGATGCTTTCTAATAAATCACATAACGCTTTAGTAATATTAAGATTCTTGAGAGTACAAGGTATATTGAAGCTCCATGACTTAACATATTGAAAGGATCTGGTTGCTTTGGTGGAAGGTTCCATCTAATGATCGCATTGCACCCCTCTGAAAATTTTACCATCTCCTTGTTTGAAAATTTTCGTTTCTTTGTCGGGAGCTCCTTAATTTTTCAACATATGTTTGAATAGATTAAAGCGTCTTAAAGAATAATATAGTTAACTTCAAACTATTAAATGTCAATTATCATGAAATCTACTAAATACACAAACATTCCAACTTTTACTAACATATCTTACATGATTCCACAAGGAAATACACAAGGGTTATCTCCTAAGGTTAACATCATGTTGGTGTCTCTTGCTCTTCCTCATAGTCTTTTTATCATAGAGAGCATCATCAAATTGATACTTGTCCCTAAATCACATAACACTACAATAATATTAAGCTTCTCGAGAGTGCATAAATTAAAACTCCATGGATCTGGTTGCTTTGGTGGAAATTTCCATCTAATGATCACACTGCACCCTTCTAAAAAGTTTACCATCTCTTTATTTGAAAAACTTATTTTCTTTGTTGGGAGCTCCTTTTTTTTTTGTGCATAAATTTAAATAAATTGGAATGTCTCGGAGAATGATATAGTTACATGCAAACTATTAAATAATGTTATAATTTCTTATATTAGCCTTCCTTCAGCTCCTTCTTCCTTACAGGTGGGTAAGATGATATCTTGGATATTACAATTTCTTTTTCCTTATTATTTTCTCTCTCTCTCTCTCTCTCTCTCTCTCTCTCTCTCTCTCTCTCTCTCTCTCTCTCTCTCTCATCATATCCGAGTGAAAAACATACTTACTACCTACAATCATGAGAAAGGAGCATTTATATAATCTCAAAGTGAAGGACATAGCTTGGATTTAAACTTCATCACTCAACACCAAGTGGGAAATGGATCACTTCACTATATATTGTAGAAGTATAGTAGCTTGCATCACTATAAGAATCACAAGAGTATAATCTTTTGAGAAAAGTTTTAAAATGAAAAGCCAAAGTGGTAAATGGTTTGAATTAGGTTAATGACTTTTAGTCTTCTAAAAATGTCAAAGTATGATTAAATTGATTAATGGTTTAATTAAGAAAAAAGATTTTGCAAATGTATGGACCTAAGTCTAAGTTTATTATGAAAGCGGTTCAAGTTTGAAAAACAAGAAGAGTTTTGAAAATGAGGGAGAAGACTTGAAAATTAAAGAAGATAAGAGAAGATGAATAAACTATCCTATGTACACAAAGTAAAAGCTAAGGAAAAGAACAGTCTAACCAACAAGAAGCTAACACTTGACATAAAGAAGTAAATGTATAATTACCATCCTTTGGATTAAAACAAGAAATCATAATACTAAACCTCAGATGAATACCAAGCTTCAGATGAATTAAGAACCAAGCAAAGTCTTCATTGACAAAAATTGGCCAGAATAACAACAGTATACAAAAAAAATTCCCAATCAAAGACAAAGTATGAAAATCAGAACCACCTGCACACAAAAAATTCAAACCAATGTCTTGTAATAAACCCCAATGACTTCATAATAACTTTTCAAAAACATCATCCAAAGATCATAGAGTTTCCAGGTCTCAGGGCTTCTAATCCTAAATCTCAGGAATCCATAACTCCATAGTGCTAGGGATAGTAACCAGATAGTCCAAGTGATCTAAAATCTTTTAATGTTCAAGTTGATTATTAAGTGTATTTAAAAAGAGAAAAGAGAGCTCAAATGAGCAAAGATGAAATGACAAAAAAGTAAATGCTCAAGTGAGCAAAGATAAAATAACCAAAAGTAAATGCTCAAGTGAGTAAAAGACAAATATCATGAGATGTAAATGTTTAAAAGTAAATGACATAAAATAAATGTATAAAGTAACAACATAAGGTAAAGTCAATTATCAATGGTTAATAGTTAGAAGTCAATGATTAACAATTGATGGTTGGGAAAAAAATTTTAGATGAGTGATTCATAATGATTTGAACATCGAGCCTAGGTAAAAATTGATGAAGACTCATTAGAAAATTGATAGAATCAAAGCCTCATAACAATGAGCTTTCAAGGTTATTGTCCATAGCTCAACATTTAATCATCTTTGGGCTTACAAACACAAAGTTTAGGCCACTAAGAATCAATAAAATAAAAGAAGATATGAGAACAAATCCAAGTGATATGATCCATGATGATTTGAACCTTGAGTCTAGGTCAAAATTGATGAAGACTCATTAGAGGATTGATAAAATCAAAGCCTCATAGAAATTAACTTTCAAAGTTATTGGCCATAGTTCAACACTTAATCATACTTGAGCTTGTAAATATAAAGTTTAGGCCACTAAGAACCAATCATTTGGAAAAAAATAGAGGGGATAAGATGAAGAGGGAAATGGGGAGTCACAGTGTAACCAATATCTCAGATGAATCACAACTAGGTCTAACTTCCTCAAAATCAATCAACCATCTTGGTGGATTTGGTCTTTTGACCTATCAACACCCAAGTTCCATTGATGTTGAAGAAATTTATGACTCAAGAAGTGTTTGAGCATTACCAAGTCAGAATCAAATCAAATAAAATAAAAATCCCTTAAAATAGAATATAAAAATAATTTAAAAATGGTTATTTAATTAAAATTTATTGATGAAATACTCAAAAGGTATTAAAACATCAAATAAAAATCCAATGGTCAAATAGAGGTCAACAAGTGTTGATATTTTTTTAGAATTTTTAAAAGTCAGAAACTATTTTTAAAATGTAAAAAATGAATTGAAATAAACCAAAACTTATAAAAATAGTAAAATCAAAAATAAAAATCAAATAAGGTCACCAATATTTTTTCGAATGTCATTGGATCCTTCCATAAATTTTTTCAGAATTTTCAAAGGTCTAAAAACATTTTTAAACAATTAAAACAATTCAAAAGATGAGAAAAATCATAAAAAAATATCAAATTATAAAATAAAATTATGAAAAAATAAGAATCAGAAAGAGAATATTCAAAAATATTTTTTTTTGATTTTTTTCATAACTTTTGAATATGAAATGAATTTTCTATGATTTTTTGAAGTTTAAAACAATTAAAAACAAAAATCTGAAAATTAAAATAAAACCAAAAAAATATGGACCATTTGATCATTGTCAAAACGCGTTAGTAATTAGATCCAAGGAACCTGACGCATTGTGCATGTTATAGCCATCAATGAATAAAACACCAAATCTCAATAAAAAAAATATAAAATAAAATGAAAAATAAATGTGGACCATCTGATCAATGTCAAAACGCGTTAGTAATCAGATCCAAGGAACCTGGCGCACTGTGCATATTATAGTCATTAGTGAGAATACATGATTCAATTTAAACCGAGCCAATCAAAATAAAACAATTGTCAAGCTACCATTGGTTGAAGAATGACATGTAGGTCGTCTTCAACCTCCAAACTCTTTCAAATTGGGATTTCATGAGATTCTTCAAACGAAAATGTTTGAAGCTCATAGTGGTATCATTGGATTCGCCTCTTCCAGATGATCCTAACCATACCCTCGCGAAAAATTTCTTTGAATCACAACTTAGTCAATTTGGAAAAAACCAAAGGAAAATTGCAAAATGAAATTTAAAAATAAATGATCAATTCTCAATGAAACAAAAACCAAAAGAAGTGTGAGACTCAGAGGAAGAAGGACTAAAGCTTTGAGTGAGACTTTGATAGGGTGATTATGGATGCCTAAATCTTGGGAAATGGATGGAGAATGATCCTTTATTTAAAGGAGAGTGAATGGTGAGGTTATACGTGCGAAATCATGAGGTTTGGAGGGAAATCGTGTGAAGCCCGAAAGTGAGAAAAGTGTGACTCAACCTTGCCTAAAACTCAACAATTCTTGCATTTCAAGGCTTAAACAATGCTTAGTAAGTTTGTTAAATGTGTTTAGGTAAAAAAAAAGTGCAACAATTTTGTGTTTAAAATTCATATTAAGCATTTTTTATTTTGACTGCTATGAGAAACTTTAGTTCCAAGGTACCAACTTCAAATGGTGCAACTTATTCAGGGGGCTTTATGACATGAATCTTGAAGCATTGGAAAGATAAGGTCACAAAATTTAGAATGTGCCAAGAAATACTTCACTTGGATAATTGAGAACAAAGTTATGTTCATTTGAAATCGTGAAAAACAAACTGATCTTGGTACTTAGAAAAATTTCTAAGTGTTTAACTTCAAAATGACCTATAATGTTCTTCAACGTTACAAGCCCTTCCACAAAAAATTGGCTCTTGATATTTGAAGATGAAATGGAATATACCATTCAAATTTAATTATGGAATTTAGATCACTCAAAAAGTATAAAAATTGAAAGAGTTATGGCCTTCGGAAGATGATGAAATTTTCTTGAGGAGTCAATGGATGACCTATAATCTTGTTAATTGTTTAATGAATTTCCCAGAATTTTCAAGCCTTGCACCTTGAAACAAAGTTATGGTAGACACCCTTAAGTTTATTATGGAAAAAGAATGAGCTCAAGGAGATAAAAATTTACCAAGTTATGATCCTTGGAAGTCACTTTAGAGAATCTAAGCTTTTTCTAAGGACTTGTAATCTTCTTCCAACTTTAATGATCTTTCATTCAAAATTGACCTCAGATACTTGAAGAGAAGTTATTAAGGAATCTTTAAAGAGAATCATGGTTTTGGAACTAACTAAAAATATAAAAAATTTAATAAGATATAGTCTTTGGAAGTCAAATAAACCTTACTCAGAAAGCACAAAAGTGACTTGCAACCCCTTTCAACTTTTGATGATTTTCCTTGCAAAATTGAATATTGTCATGTGAAGAAAAGTTGTTTTAAATGATGATAATAATCCATAGAAAAAATAACCACTTCAAAATATTGATAGTTGAGAAAATTATGCACTTGTGATCATAGAACTAAGGACTTGTCCAATTAGGTCAAACTACTTGAATCAACTTTGCATCTTTGAACTTTCCTTGCAAACTAAGGAGCGATGAATCACACTAGACCTTGCAATGATGTTATTTTGAAGAAACCATAATTATGGAGCTTATATCCCAATTAAACTTGTTGAATAAGGCATGGAAATAAACACATGAATCTATGAATCTTCTTGATGAATCCAACTATTCTCTTTGAGACAAGTTTAATCTATGAAGTTGAGAGTAATCTTTAGATAAAATAATTTTAATTCCATGATCATAGCTTTGAACTTTAAGATTTTTAAATCCATTGAATAATCATTTGGATGAGGATCAACATTCAAAATCATAGGTTAGATGGTGAGATGGATACAATTGTGTCAACACCAACAATATAAACATCCAAGGAAAACATATATACATATTTTAATGTTAGTTAAGAATAAGATACACATGTAAAAGATACACAATTCAAGGTGCTTGGTGATCCCTCAAGAGCAAACTTTCAGATAGAAGAGAGAACCAACCCTAATGTGTGATCTTGGTGCATTATGATGATGTGGAGTGATGTAGGATCTTAAGGGGAAAAATTGGGGTATAACACCCCCTTGTTATTTATTTTAATCTACATTATAATTACCTTGATTAAATTCACAATCCATATGGAGATTAGTTATTTTATTACTTTAACAAGACTAGTATACTTGCTAGAATAATCATCAATTGGGATAAGGTGCCAATCGATTGACAAAAACAAAATTTTGTCCAGAGCTATACTGATAACTCTCAACTCATCTGGAACAACTTTAAGACATTTTTTAATATTGTTTTTCTAAAGAAAAATAAGTTTAAAAAATATTTTAATGTGTGATTAGTTGCGCACTTTACGAGAAATCCCTAATGCATTTATAAGACATATTCACTCAAATATTTACGGATGCTTTCACATACTTCAAGTCTTTGTGAGATATCTCAATTCTATAGACACTTGCTTGAGCTTTAATTTGAAATGATGCTTAAGTTAATTATATTTAGGCACTATCATCATATAATCCAACTTATCAAGTTCTATGTATCTGGTTGCATCTTTAACTACTTTACACTTGAATTTAGTTGTCATTAAGGACTATTTGTCATCATGAAAAGCATGTTTGTCTTTAATGGAACTTTCTTGATTAATAACTTGAAAAACAAGGATCCACGATATGGATGTGCTAACCAAATACATGATATATGACCTTAATGCACATGCTCTATGATGCATAACCTATGCATCATCACAATCAACCTCCCTTATTGTAGCTAGGTAGTATACAACTTCTCAAGAAATGAAAAATCTAGCATGACACCCAATGGTGTCATCTATCTCCTATTGAGAACTATGTAGGCTGACTCCAAAATATGTCTCCATCATCTCTAGTGCCTTAGGTCTACTTCATTTAGGGTGGTCAAATAAAGTTCCCCTGATAGAAAAATGTAGCACGGATGACACATCATCCAGTGTGATAGATATCCCACCATGTAGAAGATGAAAATATGATGTCTTTTAATGATATACCTTAACAAAAGCTGACAACATACCATGGTTTATAAGAGTATAATCAGTCAAGCACAAATCTCGTAGCCTATATAGGAACATGGCGTAATTATGAAACCATTTCTCCCCAGGCTGCTGCAACCTTGCAATCTTCCTATCATGATTGATGCATTTTAGAGCATCACAATATAGGAAAAATAACATAGTCGTTAGAACTTTTGAATATTAAAACACATGTGTTTCAAAGAATAAATATAAATAAATTTTACCTCTCTGTCCCACGTGTGTCTAGCAGCATGATTTGCACACTTAGGAAATAGTGAAGTGTCATATGAGCCTCCTTCAAATTCTTCAAAAAATGTCAACATTAGCAGTAGGTGCATTAACCTGGACAAGTGGAATTTCTGGGGAAACAACAGGTGAAACCTGCCTCTAGGAAGACGAAGTCGGAGAAACCCGAACCTTAGAAGTGGAAGCTTTCACATCAAATAAACTAGCACCAACCTATGGTCACGAGGGTCAATCTCTCTCTATGTGAACAAATGCACGCTGGGACACTCTACCTTGCCTAAACCGTTCTTGGTTGTCAGTGATCTTACCTATAATTAACCAAACAAAGCAGAAAACAATCAAACACAAATGAAAGATATTCATAATAAACAATGAAGACATAATACGGAAGTGCACTTCCGTATTTATGGGAAATCAAATTCAGAAAAAACCAAATGGCAGAAACACCAAATGGAAAAACTGCACGGGAAACCAAAATAACACAAAATACATGGGTTAATTAACTACCTAACAATTAGTGTAATTGTTAGGGAGCTCGAGAGAGAGTCAGAAGCACCAATGAGACTAATGCTCCAAGACCATAAGAGAGGGAGACCCACATCTCAACCCAAAACCTTAAGGTGTTAGATAAATGAGTTCTCTCTCTTATAAATCTAACATTCCACCCATTCATAGGTAATGTGAGACTTTAACCACTCACACTTGCAATGTGGGACCAACACTTGATATCAGTTGTTGGGAAAAAACAAACAAAACATAGAGAAAAAAGAGGAACAAAATAAAAACACAAGAGATTAATGTGGAAACTCCAAAACCGAAGAAAAAATCACGACCATTGTCAATAGACAACCAGAGAATAACACTATGTGAAAATTATTACAACATATAATAGAACCTCAACTAACCCAGTCCCCCAGTACACCCACACCCTCCAGAGAAAATATTTAACTACATCTCACAACATTCTAACACAAGAGCATAAGAGAAAAGAAAAAGTCAAATACAAACTTAAAGTGTTTTTGACTGGTGCATCTTGTAAAGAAAAACTTGAATCCTATATATAGCCTCAAATTCTCTCTTTCATCACTAAACTAAGCGATGTGGGACTTAGAAGAACTTTAATCCTATATATAACCTTGGACTCCCTCTTCCTTCATAAAACTAACCAATGCAGGACTTCTTTAACATGTATATTTTCAACCAACCCCAACATTATGTTCACCGACAATCATAGTTTTAAAAACTATCATACTCCTCCTAAAGAAGAGTATACTTCACTTGAAGCTAAACCACTTCAGGAATTTTCACATGTCGAAAACCATATTGAAACTTTATGGCGTAAATTCCATGTTGGTAGGAAGCTTTTCAACCATCGACATAATCTTACACCTTGTGTAAACTTGATTGTATAAACACATCTTTGACTTGAACTTTCCACAAGTCAAAAACAATTCTTCCATCAATTTTCTCTAGCCCAAATTGCACAACAGAATTTGCAATTGCAGCTTAACAACTTTTTCACAACACTACCCTTCTTTTATGATGTGGAAAATCAGACAAAGCTGCAACCACAAAGCATACTAAGAACTTTTATCCCCGAACCGAACCAATAGCTCTGATACCAGTTGTTGGGAAAAAACAAACAAAACATAGAGAAAAAAGAGGAACAAAATAACAACGCAAGAGATTAACGTGAAACTCTAAAACCGGAGAAAAAACCACGATCATTGTCAATAGACAACTAGAGAATAACACTATGTGAAAATTATTACAACACATAATAGACCCTTAACTAACCTAGTCCCCCAGTACACCTACACCCTCCAGAGAAAATATTTAACTACATCTCACAACATTCTAATATAAGAGCATAAGAGAAAAGAAAAAGTCAAATACAAACTTAAAGTGTTTTTGACTGGTGCATCTTATAAAGAAAAACTTGAATCCTATATATAGACTTGGATTATCTATTTCATCACTAAACTAAGCGATGTGGGACTTAGAAGAACTTTAATCCTATATATAGCCTTGGACTCCCTCTTCCTTCACAAAACTAACCGATGCGAGACTTCTTCAACATGTATATTTTTAACCAACCCCAATAGTAACTACATATATATTATTGTTTATTATGCAACCTAATATTCCTAATTCATAATACATGCAGAGGAAATTAAAAAAAACACTTAGAATGAAAAACTCACCAAAAATGTGTAGTTGAAAATGAAGCACTTGAATCGAATAGAAGTTGAGAAGTAATTGATTAAGCACTTGGATTAAATGAAGTAGAAGTAAAATTTGATTGATAAAGCACTTGGGGTATTAGAGAAGCTTGAGAAACTTGAGACTTTCGTATATTCTGGTGGAATTTAGAAATGAGGAAGAGGGAATGTCTGGTGTATATTAGACTAAAAACTCATTCGGAGGTATATTTTCATATGTATCATAGACATGTATCTTCATACTAGTTTTCGGAAAAATGAGGGTATGAGTCACTTGCGAATGGATAGGGTGTGAAATATGGTGCATCTAGAAATGGATCACCAAATTTTATGGGCATTTTTGGTTTTTTACAATGGTACGTGAGCACCACTAATGGTGCAAAAAGTAATGCGTTATTCTCATATTTACGACACATTAACAACAAGTTAAAATGAAGAATAATCTTCTTTAGATATTGTAATACCGTGGGAGAACTAACTTGTTTTTGCATTTTATTGCAAATGTTGCGGATAGCAAGAGTTGACACCGACTTTACTTTTATCCAATAAGGAAAGAGTGAAAAGAACAAGAAAGATTTTGATAGATTTGAGTTCGGGGGGTAGGTTATGAAAAGGAAAGGTGTTAGCACCCTTTCATCCGTAGTTATCTGTAAGCTCTAAATCACTTAGCTCACTTTGAAAATTGCTCTGTGTTGTATGTTTGAAAATATTTTGAAAAAGTTTACCAATGTAAGGCGAACTTTGTAATGACTCTTGTATCGGTAAGTGTGTACACAAAGTGTTTGTTTGAAAATATTTTATTTGTTTTAAAAAGAAGTGCGTTTGTGAGAAATGTTTTGTTTTTGTGAGTAAGCGATTAACACTTCTACCGTTACTCAATGTCATTCTTGTAATTTTCCTCCTCCTTTAGATAGTGCTATCCATACCATTAGTTAGTAGGAAGACCTATCATTGGATGTGAAGGGACAGACGAGGGTCATTGTACGATCATCGAAGGAAACTCGTAAGGAGGCTTTAGCAATTTTCGTAAGGGACTGTCATCATTTTATTCGTAGGCAACTCGAGAGACTAGATCATTTCTGAAAGGCAACATCGAAAGGGTCATCGAGGGACTATGATATTTTTGTATGATGACTTGATCGAGGGTCTTTTCTAAGGCATCCTTACGTTCGAGGAATATGACCATTTATTTTCCGAAGGCATCAGGGGAGGTTACCCTAAAGGTGTAGGTGTGCAAGTGATTTATATTTCAGTTATTTAGTCTTTGATTTTAAGGTTATCTACCATTTGATTTTAGTCTTGCCATACACCCTAATTACTAAGCAATATTAAAAAATATAGAAAAGCAATAAATGTGCAGAAAGTAAAGGCAAAAAGTAAACCTAAACCTATTACACGACTTTGGGGCATATACAAAATAGTAGAGTGCAGAAAGTAAATCTAACTATTACAACCTGTAAACAATTACATAATAATGAGAAAAGGAAATGCCAGAAATAAAAATTACATTCGCGAAAGCACAGTCGTTCTGAAAATGTAAAATAGAAATAGAATCGAGAGAAAAAGAAATATTTTTGATGTTTTTTATGAAAAGGTTTCTTGATGATGACTAAATAAACCTAAAAATATTAATTAATTTTAATTAAAAAGGTTAATCAATGAAATTAAATTAATTAAAAAAGTTTAATAAGAAAACCTTAAAAAAAACTAATTATTTTTAGTTAGTAAAAAGATCAATTAAATTAAATAAAGAAACCTAAAACCTAACTTGATTAGGGTTTGTAAAAGAAACATTTTTTAGGTTTTTGTAAAAAAGGGTTTTGGTTTATGGTTAGGTGAATTTAGGGTTGGAAAAAATAATACAAATTGGTTAGAAACCAAAAAACACATGAAAATGCCAAGGGTGGGTGTTGAACCCACACCCTTAGCCTTTCCTCTTGCAAGCCTTGCCACTGCACCAAGCGCGCTTTGGTGTCAAAGGTATGGAATCAGCGTGCTTTGCATGTTAAAAATTTGCAAAACATGAAAAATGTAAGAAAAACCCCAAAACGCCAAAAGGCAAGGATCGAACCCACGCCCTGGCATAATAAGACCTTAACGCACGCTCGCTTGCCACTGGGGTGGCTATACATCCGATTTTATTCTTGAAACAAAATAAATAGAATACAAAACCAATTTACTAGACCGGAGAGGCGCCTGAGCCCTATCTCCGGTGAATATTTTTCACGTTCCTGCAAAATAGCCATAGTTAATGACCCAAGGGTACCCTACCCCCCTAAATCAAGCCCTGCAAATCCAACGTAAGTGTTATTTTGGGCTGGATCGTGCTGGTTTGTGAGATATGACAAAAATACCATGGATCGGAGCAAGCATGGAAGTTCATGATTCAACCATCATGGGGATCATGCTTTGGGTTATTCCTGCATTATTAAACCTCATGAACACGTTAGCAAAGTTAGTATGCACAAAAACACGAAGAAAACGAATGTATGAAATTTATGCAATAACAAAACCGGTGAGGTACGTATATGAGTTTTCATGCCCTTTTGATCATTGCAATCGATCCAATATTACCCTATAGTGTTCCTGGAAGTGAATGGACAGGTTAGTTGGCTTTGAAAGAACTTGTAAGCTAGGGTTTCGAGTTGCCTTAGTTTTTGATATTTTTTGAGATTTTTGGGAGACGATTTTCTTGCAAGGGTTCGTATGCATGCTTGTATGAATTGATGATATTATATAGCTTGAAATTAGGTCATCCAAAGAGTGGGCTTAGACCTTTGTAAGAAGCCTTTGTTTTATTTCATTTATTTTGAATTTTAAATAAATAAAAAATGAAAATAAATAAAATAAAAACCCAAGGGGTGTATGAACAAGTTCTGAGGTTCATCTTGAGATATAAAATATGCATGGACCTTGAATCATAAGCCCACTAGCCCAAAAAATCAAGTTTGGTCACTTTTGGTTTCATGCATTTGCTCAAACTTTCCCAATTTGCACCAATTATAACTCTCTCAATTTTTATCATTTGAAGGTGATCTTGGACTTTTTGGAAATCTCAATATGTCCTCTAAAATCTCTATTTTTATCATTTTTGCATTTGAAGATTTATCTTGATGTAAGTTGCCTTGACAAAAAGTGTCTTTTTGTTGACTTTTTGAAATGACCTATAATGTATTGATCCGTATCTCTCAAATGAAGCATTTTTTGGACTTGAGCTTAGAGAGACAAAGTTGTGGAGAATTGAAATTCAAAATGAACTTTTGTTGAGAAAAATATAATGAAGCATGTGAAAGTTGTGCTTGGTCAAAGTTCAGTTGACTTCTCCTTAAGAAAACCCTAATTTGATAACTTTTGACTTTTGATGGTTTAAGAGTTTTTCTTGATGCATCATGATCAACCTTTGATCAAATGATGAATATGACTCCAAAAAATTGATGTTGAACAAAAATCTTGAGGTTTGACTGTATGTTGACCATAGTTGACTTTTTGTCCAATATTGTTGATTTTCAGTCATCTGAGCCATTGACTGAGCAAACTTGTGATGTAAGGCTTGAAATTTTGTATGAGAATTCTTAGAGACATATAAGAAACCATGAAATACATTTGAGACCTTAGAAAACCAATCTTACTTGAGAAAAGTGAAACCCTAGTTGTGGATCCATTGCTTAGGAGGAGAATTTGACTGATCAATTATTGAGTAACCTTGAGCATATGAAAACCCTAGGAGCATGAAGAGATATCTTGAAGAAAGTGGGAGGGAAAATTTTGGCATACAAAATCTGCCCCTATTCAAACTTCTTAAACCTGATGAGTTAAATTGGCATGTCCGCCATTCATGATCTGAAGGTAGAAGAGGATTGAACACTTAAGTGCCCAGAAATTTGCACTCGCATGTGCATGAAGTAATACTTGGTTGATAATATTGCTTGAATGGGATTGAAGATTACATTTGGAAAGATGACATAGTGTCTTCAGAGATGGGCTTATAGATTCCATCCAAAGTAGCGGTTGATTGGAATATCACAATGAGTCTATGTTTGAATATTTCTGAGAAGTATGCTAGAATGAGTCTATGTCTAACTGTATCTAGTAGGCGTACTGGGGAGTATCAAAATAAATCTTGTGTCTCGATTATATCTGAATGGTGTCCTATAATAAGTCTATGTCTTGACTGTATCTATAAATGGACCAAAATGAGTCTTTGCTCGACTGTATTTGAGATCTGTGTTAGAATGAGCCTACGCCTGGTTGTATCTGAGATATGTATTAGAATGAGCCTATGCCTGGATCTATCTAAATATATACTGGCATGAACATCAGAATCGACCTATGTTTTGATCGTATCTGGACGGTATCCGAAAGATATACTGGAATGAGTATCAGAATGGATCCATGTCTTGATCGTATCTGGAGTATATCTAGAAGATATGCTAGAATGAGTATCAAAATGGATCTATGTCTCGACCGTATATAAGTTGTATCTAGAACATGTGTTGGAATGAGTCTACGCCTGATTGTATCCAAATGATCATCAGAATGAATCGTTGTTTGATTGTAACTAAAGAATGAGAAACTGTTGATAATGTTTATCTATTGCGGACTAACCTAAAAGAAAACAAAGTTAGTCTTGTGTAATGTCATGATGTATGTAATGAATTGTGTAATGATGTTCTCAAAGTAAATGAGAATGCAATATGCGTTTTATATGCATATGCTATGATGTTTTGTAAATGATGTATGGATGTAAGATGTTGCTGGAACATATTGGTAGCTTTGTATGACATCTCTGGATGGGGAAAATAAATCCCTGATTATCGCTGGGGATGAAGAATATGAATCTTCAATCTTGTTTAGAATGTCTATGCTGGGGATTCCTGCTTTCTGTTTTGAGGGTAATCTACTGGGAATGTTTGACTTTTGCTTGGGGATAGAAGAGTTTAGGAACATTGGTTATTCATCGCTCTACTGGGAATTTAGTTCTTATATACCCTGACTGGGGATAAAAGAGATGGATAACCGTCTGAGGTGATGTATGACCAAGTTTCAGATATGGATGCCAACTCTTATGGGGAGGACAACATTAAATGATATCTGGCCCAATTTCAGATTCCGTAGCAACTCTCTAGGGATAACAACCTAGACTACACTTTGCTAAAGAAGAAAATTCTGCTGGGGATTTGCAATAATCGGAGAAATGAACTTTGTTGGGGAAATAAACCCTGTGGGGGAAATAAATCATACCGAGGAAATAAACCCTACTGGAGAAATAAACTCTGCTGGAGAAGAGAATTCTGCAGGGGATTTTGCAGTTTTGGAGAAATAAACTCAGTTGGAGAATTAAATTCCTGTGAACTATGTTGAGGAAATAATCTCTGATGAGGATTGGAATTCCGTAGGATATGCGGAGGAAGTTCCCACTATATGTTGGGGGAAATGATCAAACTTATTTATATGCTAGGGGACCTACCGAGGGAGATGACCATATGAACTGCTGGAAGATGCCCCAATTCCTGTCTGAAGGCGTATTAGACTCGCTGGGGAATGTATCTCCGTCAGGGTTAAGCTTGTGAAGGCAGCTCTACGGGGATTTTTCTGTGGGGATTTGTGGATGACTTAAACGTTATCCCAACTCCTAGAGTCTTAAGTAAATGCTGATTCCTGTTTGTATGCACATATTTGTTAATAATAATCATATTCATCTGCATATGTTCATTCAATTTAGTCATTGGATGTTTTTACAAACAAAGCAGAGAAAGTACGACAAGTTTGAATTTTGAATTTAACTTGTATTTATAATTTTCCTATAAACAAGAGGTTTTGTATAAAGAGACAAAAATTCTAGTAAGAGGAAATCATTGTAAAATGAAAAGAAAGTACATAGTGAAAATAAGAAAGCAGCTACGTGGAAATGATCCCATCGAGTTTCAACTCTGCTATTTCCCCTATGTCTTTGAGCATCTCATCCTTCATTGTCGGAAGAAGTTAACTGAATTGATTTGTACCATTTGAACTTGACGTTGGTAACAAAGCTTGCTATAAGCAGACGATCCAACAGGATATAGTCGTACGCTTTAGTCCCTAACTTTTTCCTGGACCGCCCTTTTGGGTTTTCAGTCCACCGGGATACCCTTTTTTTTCCCAAACTGCCTTTTCAGGTTTTCGACTTGCGTATAATCTTTTATATATATCCCTAATTTTTGCCCAAACCCTTTTGATTCGCCGAGATTACCTTATTTTTGCTTAGGCCAGTCAACCTAGTGGGTCACTTTCATGCGTAGTATTTTTTGACTATGTCCACGTTCACAGGGTGCAGAAAATCTTCACCATCCATGATGGTAAGTATCATAGCACCGCCATAAAAATATCTTCTTGATTACAAATGTTCCTTCGCAGGTGGGAGTCCATTTACCCCTAGGATTACCTTGTGGTAGGATGATGCGCTTTATTACCAAGTCACCAGCCTGATATACCCGATGCTTGACTTTCTTGTTGAAGGCTTTGATCACACGCTTATGATACATTTGACCGTGAAAAATAACCACAAGCCTTTTCTCGTCAATCAAACTTATCTGGTCCATCCTAGTCTGAATCCATCCGTCCTCGTCTAAATCTGCATCTTTCATAATCCTTAGAGAAGGAATCTGGACTTCGACAGGTAGGGCAACTTTAATATCTTAGACTAGAGAGGATGGGGTTGCCCTAGTTGATGTTCATACTGAAGTGCGACAGCCATGAAGAGTAAATGGCAACATCTCATGCCAATCATTATACGTCACCATCATATTTTGTATAATCTTCTTGATGTTCTTATTGGCAGCCTCCATTGCGCCATTCATCTTCGGTTGATACGGAGAAGAATTATGGTTCTTGATCTTGAACTGTGTGGAGAGTTCTATGATCATAATATTGTTAAGATTAGTACCATTGTCTGTGACAATCCTTTCGTGGATGCCATACCGACAAATAAAGTTCTGTTTAATGAACCGAGCTACAACATTCTTGGTAACAGAGGCAAATGATACTACTTTAACCCATTTCGTGAAGTAATCAATGGCGACGAGGATGAAATGATGTCCGTTAGAAGCAGTAGGCTTAAATTCTCCAATCATATCAATTCCCCGTATTGCAAATGGCCAAGGAGCAGTCAAGACATTCAGAGGGACTGATGGCATATGTACTTTGTCTGTGTAGATCTAGCATTTGTGACAAGTTCTAGAGTAATGATGGCAATTGGTTTCCAAAGTCGACCAATAATAACCCGCTCTCAGAATCTTCTTAGCCATAGTATGTCCACTAGAGTGAGTACCAAAGATTCCTTTGTGCATATCTTCCATGATCTTCTCAGCTTCCTTCTTGTCTACACAACGAAGCAGAGTTAAATCATGGTTGCGTTTGTACAAAATTCCGTTGCTCAGAAAGAACTTGGTAGAGAACCTCCATAGGAATTTCTTGTCGTTATTAGACGCCCCATCGGGTTACTCTTGAGCTTTAAGGTATCTTTCTACTTCATGAAACCAAGGTTTTTCCTCTGCTCCGTCAGTATCAACTTCGTAGCAGTGTGTCGGTTCATCCAGTCTCTCAATGGTAATTCGAGGAGCTTCATTGTCCCACCTGACTTTGAACATAGAAGACATGGTAGCCAATGCGTCTGCCAACTGATTCTCTTCTCATGGAATGTGCTCAAAAGTGATTTCATCGAAGTACAAAATTAATGTCAACACATGCTCCCAATAAGGAATGAGATTCAGATGCTTTGTATCCCATTCTCCCTTAATCTGACTGATTACCAGGGCAGAGTCCCCATATACATTTAAGAACTTGATTCCTAGATCAATAGCAGCTTTGATACCCATGATGCATGCTTCGTATTCAACCATGTTATTGGTACAATCAAAGCATAATCTGGCGGTGAAGGGAGTATGGCAGCCTTTGGGAGAGATAATCACAACAACAATTCCATTACCAAGCACGTTAGAAGCTCCATCAAAAACCATAGTCCATCAATATCCTGGCTCAAGTCCTTCATACGGTCCAGGTTCTTCATAATCCGTAACTAGCAAAATATTCTCGTCTTGGAACTCGAAATTTACAGACTGGTAGTCGTCTACAACTTGGTGAGCCAAATGATCTTCCAGTACATTTCCTTTGATTGATTTCTGAGTAGTGTACTGAATATCGTATTCTGTCAAGACAATTTTCCATCTGGCTATTCTTCCGGAGAGAGCAGACTTCTCGAATATGTATTTTATAGGATCCATTTTAGAGATCAACAAAGTAGTATGGGTAAACATATACTGTCTTAATCGGCAAGCAACCCATGCCAATGCACAACAAGTCTTCTCGAGCAGTGAGTATCTTGTCTCACAGTCGTTAATTTTTTTTCTAAGGTAGTATATTGCATTCTCTTTTTGACCAGACTCGTCATGCTTCCCCAATACACACCCTATTGAGTTCTCTAATACTGTTAGGTACATGATTAGAGGTCTTCCTTCAACCGATGGCATCAGAATCAAAAGTTCTTGGAGGTACTCCTTGATTTTGTCAAAATCTAACTGACAGTCGTCGTTCCACTTCACTACTTGATCTTTCTTCAGTAGCTTGAAGACTGGCTCACAAGTAGCGGTCAAATAAGAAATAAATTTGGCAATGTAGTTTAGTCGTCCCAAGAAACCTCTGACTTCCTTCTCAGTATGGGGAGCTGGAATTTCTTGAATGTCTTTGACCTTGGAGGGATCAACTTCAATTCCTTTACCAATGACAATGAAACCCAGGAGCTTACCGGATCTCACCCCAAAGGCGCACTTGTTCGGATTCAACCTCAGCTTGTACCTCTTCAGTCTCTCAAACAACTTGTGTAAATGGTCAAGATGTTCTGCTTCGGGCTGAGATATCACTATCATGTCGTCGACATATACCTCTATCTCATGATGAATCATGTCATGGAACAAAGCTACCATGGCACACTGATATGTTGCGCCGACATTCTTCAAACCGAAAGGCATGGCTTTGTAACAGAAAGTGCCCCACTATGTGACGAAGGTAGTTTTCTCCATGTCTTCAGGTGCCATCTTGATCTGATTATAACCCGAGAAACTGTCCATTAAGGAGAATACCTTGTGTTGAGTGGTGTTGTCAACCAGAACATCAATATGTGGAAGTGGGAAGTCATCTTTGGGGCTTGCCCTGTTCAGATCCATGTAGTCTACACACATACATACTTTGCCATCCTTTTTAGGTACTGGCACCACATTTGCAACCCACTGAGGATAGGATGCAACATCCAATAAACCTACATTAAATTGTTTCATAACTTTAGCCTTGATCTTCTTTGACATATCGGTACGCATGCGACAAACCTTCTACTTTATTGGAGAACAACCCTCTTTCATCGGCAGATGGTGAACGACAATATCAGTATAGAGCCCTTGCATGTCTTCGTACGACCAAGCAAATATCTCAACATAGTCATGCAACATCTGAATTAACCTATTCTTGACACTGTTCTCCAGGTTGGCACCTATCTTGACTTTTTTCTTGTCTGCTTCAGTACCCAAGTTTACAACCTCGAATGGCTCTTCATGCGGTTGTATAGCCTTTTACTCTTGCACTTACAGTCTGGAAAGTTCTCCCGATATTTCACAATCCTCCCCACCTTTGTCCTCAGCTTGGTAGATCAGATTGTCAAAGTTATAAGTGGCAATAACATAATTGTTATCAACTGGATCCAGAGTGGATGTGGATTTGCAATTTATTATGTGTGTGTGTAAGAACACATAGATATTTTGAGAGTGTAATAAAGTAAAAAGAAAGATAAAGAGTGCAAAATTTGAATGCAAAACGTCCAATGACTTATTAAATGAAAATGTGCTTATGAAGTGACAACCCTTAACAAGTGGACTGTTGTTCTCCAGGTAAGACACAAGGCTTAAAGTTATTGTTTAAAGATTACATAGCCAAAACTTTGAAAGCAATAAAACAGAAAATAACAATTACTCCTAACTAAAGGAGATTAAGATTAGGTCTTAAGTCTTCCAGTTGCTGAGCCCGTTTCCGACAGTAGGAAAGATCCAGCTGTCGAGGTTATAGTCATTGTCAGCATACTCTACTGAGTTAACTCCATTATTGCTGACGCAAAATGATGGTCTTCCAGTACGATCACGGCGCACAACCTTCTGAGCCTCTGCAGTGAAAACCAAACCAAATCTATCAGACTTGTACGGAATGTCAGAAAGCTGACCCCAAGTAGTGCAACCACCTTCTTCTACAACAGCTCTAGCATCCTTCAAAGAAGCCATTCTGGGCAGAACCTTGGTAACCTTGGGAATATTAGAAACGTCTTCAGTAGCGGTAGGAGGGATAACTTCAAAAGTCTGGAAGGGAGTTTCGATGGATTCTCCGTCCATCTCAACATACTTGAATGAATTTAAGTGACTCACCATATACTTTTCTTCACCATAAACCGTGACCACCTTCCCTTTAACAAGATATTTCAGCTTCTAGTGTAGGGTTGAGGTAACAGCGCCTGCCCCATGAATCCAGGGGCGTCCAAGTAAACAAGAATAAGCTGGTCGAATATCCATTACACAGAAGGTGGAGTCGAATACCTGCGAACCTACTCCGTGCATCATCCTCTTTGAACCGTCAAAGGCTCTCACCATGATATCACTGGGTTTCAGCATAACCCCTTCACAATCGAGTCTGTCTAGAGCACCCTTCGGTAAGACATTCAGCGAGGAACCCGTATCAACCAATACATGATCTATAGTAGTGCCACTACATTCAATAGAGACATACATGGCCTTTTTGTGGTTTTTTCCTTCAGGAGTCAAGTCGGCATCAGAAAAGCCTAACCCATTGTCAATCGTCAGGCTAGAAACATAACTTTCAAACTGATCAACATAGATTTCTTGTGGCACGTGAGTAGACTTTAAGAACTTCACTAAATCCTGTGCATGGGCTTCAGAACAAAGTAAAAGGGATAACATGGATATCTTAGAGGGGGTCTGCCCCAGCTGTTCAATAATCTTGTAATCACTTTTCCGGATGATTTTTTATACTTCCTCCAACTCTTGCTTGGAGATATCTTCAGTTGTAACTTCTTTAGGTGCCTCCGTCTGGGCAGGCTCCGTCATTTGTTTTATGCCCCGAGTCTCAGTAACTAACTCAGCAGCGGTAACATGAACTGGTGTGGTGACAATATTCAGAGAGATTTACAGAGATAAAACCCTTCCGCTTCTAGTAACCTTACTGGTCCCAGCAATATTGTCAATAGTGGGATCAGTAACTTCAGTACCTTCACTTTCAGTAGTCAATAGTTCTTGCTTGATGCCATGGTAGTAGACACCGGCTCTATAGTTCCACGGAATAACTTTGTCCAGGGAATACATAATTGGTTCGGGTGCAGTGATTATCAGAGGAGAAACTCCGGGCTTGGCAGTAATTTCCACGGGGCTCTAGGAAGTGATCCTGACAAGAGTACCGGAAATTACGGATACCTCTTCTAGCTCCAAGTCTTGAAACAAATTCTTCACAGATGGAGTCTTCTCAATTAGAATGATGTGGTTGTCCATCAGGCATTGAATACCTTCTTTCAGCAGTCTGCAGCCATTGGGTTAGGCTGCGTAGCAGTAACATCTTTCAATACAACCTGGAAATAAACTGGCTTGTAACATATTATCTTAATAATCAATAGGGGAGTAGCCAAATCACTTACAGTAGAAACATACAAAACATCATCAATTGCATTAATTCCTTTGTCGTGCTTAGGAATAGGTGCAGTAATCACATTGTGGGTCTTGGGAGGATCAAACTAAATCTCTTTGTTGTCAATCATATCCTGAATTTTATTTTTCAATGCCCAACAACTATTGGTGTCGTGTCTGGGACTATTGGAATGATAGGCGCATCTTATATTTGGATTGTATCGAGGAGAGGAGGTGTTAGGATTCTGAGGAGGATCCCTCAACGTTATCAGCCCCGCCTTCAAAAGATGTTGCAATGCCTGAGACAATGACATGCTAATCTTGGTAAACTATCTTCTAAGCATGTTTGACCTACGCTGATTGCTTTGTTGATGTTGTTGCACAGGCGCATGATTAGAAATTAGCACCGCTCATACAGATTGGTTGTGGTCACCTCTAGTATGACCCTTCTGCCCATACACAACATTAGTTTCCTTCTTACCGTTGAACGTCTTCTTTACAATATTTGAAGACGCATCCACTTGAATCTTTCCACTTTTGATTCCACCTTCAACATGTTCCCCTGTTAGTATCAACTCGGTAAAATCAGATGAAGAGCTCCCGATCAGATGATTAAAGAAAGGTCCTGTCAAAGTTCCCATGAACATATCAGCCAACTCCCTATCAGACAAAGGAGGTTACAATCTTCCAGCTAAATCTCTCCACTTCTGAGCATACTCCTTAAAGCCTTCGTGAGAGCCTATAGTCATGCTTTGTAGTTGCACACGGGTTGGTGCAAGATCACCATTGTATTGGTATTGTTTGTAAAAAGCAGTAGCCAAGTCTTCCCAAGTACGGACATTGGTTCCTTCCAGTTGATAGAACCATTCCAACTGTGTTCCCAATAGACTCTCTTAAAAGAAATGTACCCACAACTTTCTGTCAGTAGTATGAGGTTGAATCTTCCGAACATAAGACCTTAAATGCAATTTAAGACAGGAGACACTGTCGTACTTCGCAAAAGTAGGGACCTTGAACTTATGGGGAATAAAAACTTTCGATATAATATCCAACTCTTCAAAATCCATCCCAGGCACCCACTGTATCTCCATAGCATTGAGATGATCTTCCAACTGTTTTTATCTTTCATCAGTAGAAGGATACTGTTCATCAGAATAGTCTTCTTCATCAGGAATTTTGCTAGAACCGAGGTTGCTTCCCCCTTCAGCCTTGATACTCTTGTCTTCTTCACCTTGATTGTCATCTTCATCAGAGGGAATATCACAATTTTGAGCTTGTTTGGGAGGACCTTTGAATCTTCTTCCCATATTGAAGATACCGACCGGTCTTCTGGTCTTCTTCTTTTTCCCTTTTTTGATGAGGGTCTTCAACTCGTTTTATCCCTTGGCTAAGTCCAGGAACATTTGTTGAAACTGAGTGTTCTGACCTGAAGTTCTTTCACGGTTTGTTTGGGAGCCATCTTTTATTGAAATAAACAGTAAGGAGATAAGAAAACCTGTCTAGGAAACCTGTTATGTAATTACATGCATGATATTTAGATGCAAGTTTCTCAAGGATCTTGCGGGATAAACATAAATGAAATGTTAGAAGTTGAGTCTGGCTACAACTCTGACTGGAGAAATTTGCGTCTATGAACGTCCTTCTATGAGAATCAAGCTCACCATGTCAAGTGGGTCCTAGAATTTGACTCGGAAGAACATACTTCGGTCTTCGACGACATCTGATTAGAGGAAAATAAATCCCCTTGCCCCTTGCTAGACGTCTGGTTCATGATAAACCTGTATCACAGGCCTTTTAGATCCTTGAAATGATGAGTGAAAATGATGTGGTATGATGTCATGATGTCATGTTTGAACAAATAACAAACACAAACAAAGCACACAAGAGCCTTAGGTTTAAGGCTTGCATGGGGTTCGTAGGTAAGTACCCTTTTGAAGTTCAGTTGGCTCAACTTGTCCTAAGAATTGTAACCGGGTTCTAGGAATCTCATATCACCGATCTTTCTCACAGGCTTTGTGATAACGGGAAATCGTATCATATAATTACTACATTTTTTATCGATTTTCATAATACATTAACCCGTTTAACTCCCGATTTTCCGAGTTTTCATGTCTTTTCACAGGTACAACTTGTTTCAAATCAAATTAGTGAAAAAGGATCACATGAAGAAAGTCAGCTAATAAATCATAAGAAAAAGAACTAATCTGCAAAAATCTACAAAGTTTGATGTTGTGACGACCGTCACCCCCCCATTACGAGTGTAACACGCTCACAACTTGAAGGACACCCGTCACACATCATTGACGAACGTAACGCGCTATTTAAGCGCATTACAACCGTCACCTCCTCATGACGACCGTCACACGCGTAATTCAACGTTATGCATAACAAGAGACGTGGGCAACGTAATGGATGGTTTTCTTCTCCTACAATTCCTCAACTTCAGCAACGTACAGTCCGAGTTTTCCTCCACTCAAGCAGTTCCTAAATTCTCTTAACTGCAAAAGTCCTCTTCTATAAATAGGAGGCATTTTAATGGAACAGGGTCAGAGAATTTACTACAGAGCCAAACTTTTGCCTTTCTGCATTATTTTGTTTTGTTTTGTTTTTGAACCAATATACCTACTGTAACTTTCAGTTTCCAAAATTAGTCTTTAAAAGTGTTAATTCTTCATCTAAGGATTAACACGGTCATATATTTCAATTAATTGCAAGGATATTGTACGCACTCAAGATTACCACAACAACATATTTACAGGTTTTTATGCAATTGGTTTTTATTATTCTTATGCTATGTTAGTTGTTTTTATGAATTGTATTTTACATTGCAAGGTTACTAAATATATTATGTTTGGCTAATTTCGTTTGTACCAGTATGTGACTCCTAAGCACCGAAGGAATTCGGTGATACCTTGGCTAAAATTTTTTATAAATAATTTCTGGTTTCCAATTTCCATATTTAATTTAACTACCCTTGTCACGAGAGTGAAAGGATATTTAACACGATTTTGCCACGAGAGTGGGAAATTAATAAAGGCAAGAACCTGGATGCGAGAGCTGGGGTTCGACCCAGATAGTGGTAACGAAACATTAATTTTTAAATACACAAGAGTGTTTTAACAAATTAATTAAACTCAAGTCATTTTCAAAAAGTGTTATTAAATTTAAAGTGCATCCACTAGGTTTAGTAGCATAACTTTTTTCAGGAACACGAGAGTGTATGTCTCAGGTTTTTAAACAATTCATTTTTACCGAAATACTTTATATGCCAAGCGATTCACCGAGTTCCCGAAGTCCGACTATCACATACTGGTATAGATATTACTATTGTTTTTAATTAAACTCTTTTCCCCCAAAACCAAATATTCATCGCTTAGTTAAACAATTGTAACATTAAATCGTATGCGATTGATCCTCAGTCTCTGTGGGTTCGATAATCATTTAAAACTAGAACGACTAAACTGTATACTTGCAGTTAGTATCCCAATAGACTCATAAAGTCCCGATCAAGTTTTTGGCGCCGTTGCCGGGGATTGATTAGTCAATTTAGTATGATTCTTCTGTTGCGCGTTTAGACTAGGCAACAGAAACCCTCTTTCGATTTGTATGCCAAGGACTCGTTCACAAGGCGAACCACTTGAAAAATCAACGGACGAACCTGAACGCATCCTTTCCATAAGACGAACAGTCAGGGATAACTGTTTAAATCACGCTATTCCTTTACCAAAACCCGAAATCAAGATTGATTCCGAAACAAATTCTAATTCTTCCTCTGAAACCGAAATTAATCCAGAAGTAGACATGGCCGAAGAAAGAAGGACCCGTCCACTGAAGGAGTACGCAGCTCCATCACAACAAGAACCCCACAATAGCATTGCTGCTCCAGCAATTAATCGAAACGATTTTGAGTTGAAACCGTCATTGATATCAGCTATCCAACAACACCAATTCTCTGGAAATCCTACCGAGGATCCAAATGAACATCTTACGAAATTCGTTCAATTTTCCGACACAGTTATAGTAAATGGTGTTAGTAAAGATGCAATAAGATTACGTCTTTTTCCTTTTTCGCTAGAGATAAAGCTTGGGCTTGGTTGCAATCCTTGCCGTCAAATTCCGTCACTACGTGGGAAGGACTTAAGACTGTATTTTTAGCACAATATTTTCCCCCAAGCAAGACTGCTGCATTAAGAGCTCAAATCAATGGATTTAGGCAGAAGGATACTGAATCGCTATTCGATGCATGGGAACGCTACAAACACATGATGCGAATGTGCCCACATCACGGATTAGAAAACTGGCTGATTATCCACACATTTTAAAATGGACTCTTGTACAACACAAGACTCTCTATAGATGCCGCCGCAGGTGGTACACTGATGGACAAGCCTTACGACGAAGCTAACCGACTCATTGAAAATATGGCTCAAAACCACTATCAGTGGGGAGGAGAAAGAACACATGTGGAGAAAACTCAAACCAAAAGTGGGATGTACGAGATTAGTAGCCTAGATAAAGTTAATGCTAAGGTAGATGCTCTTACCTAAAAGATAGGAAGCTTGACCTTACCTCCTGCAGCCATCGTGGCTGCAGTTACCCCAAACTGTGAAGTTTGTGGAGTTCCTGGTCATGTTGGAACCGAATGTCAAATCCTAGCAGAAATATCAGTTGATCAGGTGAATTACGCTCAAGGTAATCCTTATGCTAATACCTATAACCCTGGTTGGAAGAACCATCCTAATTTCTCGTACAAGAACAATAACGCTTTATATGCACCTGGCCAAGCACCCGCTATACCTCCAGGCTATCAAAAACCCGCTGCTAATGTTCCTAACATTCCTAAGAAGTCTAACCTTGAAATCCTAATGGAAAATTTTATCGCTAATCAAGCTCAACAAAACAAAGAATTTCTAAATCAAAACGTTCACACCAGTGAACTATTGAAGCTATTAGCAAATAAGGTAGATGCCCTAGCAACTCACAATAAAATGTTAGAAACCCAAATCTCCCAAGTAGCACAACACCAAGCTAGTTCTGTCGCACCTGCTGGTATGTTTCCTGGACAACCACAACCCAATCCTAAAGGACATGCTAATGCTATCACATTACGAAGTGGGACAACACTTGATGGACCGGTAGATCCTAGACTCCAAAACCCGACCATGTATCAAAAACTTGAAAAGGAAGCAGAGAAATCGAAAGAACAATATGAGAATGTAGAGGAAGACGCAAACGAGAGCGGAGAGATTTCAGAAAAACCTTACGTACCTCCACCGCCATATAAACCACCAATTCCATACCCTCAAAGACTTGCAAAATCCAAAAATGAGGGGCAATTCAAGAAATTTGTAGAACTTCTGAAACAATTAAACGTTACTATTCCGTTTACAGAAGCTATAACTCAAATGCCGTCATATGCTAAATTCCTAAAAGAAATACTGTCTAATAAGAAAAAAATTGTTGAAAACGAAACCGTTATGCTAACTGCCGAATGTAGCGCCATAATTCAAAATAACATGCCTCCAAAGCTAAAGGATCCTGGTAGTTTCTCCATACCATGTGTAATTGGAAAATCTGTCATAGACAAAGCTCTATGCGATTTAGGAGCAAGTGTTAGTCTAATGCCCTTATCTATTTGCGAGAAGCTCAAACTAGGTGACATGAGACCTACCAAGATGTCCCTACAACTAGCCGACAGATCAGTCAAATTCCCTGTTGGTATGCTAGAAAACATTCCTGTCCGAATAGGACAATTTTACATACCTACTGACTTTATAATAATGGACATAAAGGAAGATTCAAATATTCCCATCATATTAGGAAGGCCATTTTTAGCCACTGCAGGAGCCATTATTGACGTTAAGAAAGGAAAGCTTACCTTCGAGGTAGGAGAAGAAAAAGTAGAATTTATTCTTTCCCAATTCTTCAAAGCCCCTGCTATAGATGACTCATGCTGTTTCCTAGACATTATTGATGAATGTGTCAAAGAACTAGAAAGCCAAGAAGACACCTATTCTAGGATATTGAAAATTCCGACACAAACTATCATCAAGGATGATGACTGGAGACTAGAATATCACGATGCCAACCTAAGTGAATGTTTCGCCTTAACACCCGATCCTACCCCAACTGATAAGAAAACTGGTATTGAACTTAAAACGTTACCCAAAGATCTAAGGTATGAATTTTTAGATAAAGAACTCGAACGACCAGTTATAGTCAATGCCAATTTAGGGAAGATCGAAACCAAAAAACTTCTTAATGTGTTAAGAAAGTATCCAACCGCTTTAGGATATAATATATAAGATCTAAAAGGAATAAGTCCATCTCTCTGTATGCACCACATTATGCTAGAAGAGGACTGCAAGACTTCTATAGAACATCAAAGATGAATAAATTCTATCCTAAGTGAAGTCGTAAAGAAAGAAGTGCAGAAACTACTAGAGGCATACATCATATACCCAATATCAGATAGCAACTGGGTCAGTCCAGTTCACGTAGTACCTAAGAAAGGAGGTGTTACGGTTATAACAAACACAAAAGGCGAATCGGTGGCACAACGTACCCAAACAGGATGGAGAATGTGTATTGATTACAGAAAACTAAACAAAGCTACGCGCAAGGACCATTTCCCATTACCATTCATTGATCAAATGCTCGAGCGCTTAGCTAAACATTCCCATTTTTGTTATCTTGACGGATACTTAGGATTCTTCCAAATTCCCATTCATCCTGATGATCAAGAGAAAACTATGTTCACATGCCCCTATGGTACCTTTGCATACCGAAGAATGCCATTTGGACTATGTAACGCACCTGCAACTTTTCAACGATGCATGATGGCGATTTTCGCATACTTTTTGGACGGAATTATGGAAGTATTCATCGATGATTTTTCTGTCTGCGGAGAAAGTTTTGACGGATGTTTATCAAATCTTGAGCTGGTACTGAAATGCTGTGTCAATGTCAACCTAGTGCTCAACTGGGAAAAGTGTCACTTCATGGTGAGACAAGGAATTGTGTTGGGCCACATTGTATCAAACAGAGGGATTGAAGTCGATAAAGCAAAAATCAAAATTATCAAAAACCTTCAACCACCCAAAACGGTTAGAGAAATAAGAAGTTTTCTAGGACACGCTGGTTTTTATCGATGTTTTATAAAAGATTTCTCTAAAATCACTAAGCCACTAACTGAACTATTGATGAAAGAAGCCGAGTTTATTTTCGACGATAAATGCTTAAACGCATTTGAGACGCTTAAAGAAGCCTTAATTTCAACACCTATAATGCAACCTCCTGATTGGAACCTACCATTTGAAATAATGTACGATGCGAGCGATTATGCTGTAGGTGCAGTCCTAGGACAACACAAGGATAAAAAGCTTCACGCTATTTACTATGCAAGAAGAACACTTGATCCCGCACAAATGAATTACGCCACTACGGAGAAGGAACTCTTAGCTGTTGTATTCGCATTGGACAAATTTCGTTCCTACTTAGTAGGCGCCAAAATTGTTATTTACATGATTCATGCTGCGATCCGATACTTGCTAAGTAAGAAAGACGCCAAACCACGACTACTCAGATGGATCTTACTCCTACAAGAGTTTGACTTGGAAATAAAAGACAAAAGGGGAACTGAAAACGTGGTAGCAGACCATTTATCAAGATTGGATGGAATCTAAACCGAGAGTGTTCCCATAAACGAAGATTTCCCATATGAACGCCTTATTGCCAAACTAGAGATAGCTCCTACCGACAATTTAGATCAATGCGATGAACATTTAACAACTGCGGTAGTAAAAGCCATTTGTACCATCACCATATTACCATGGTACGCTGATTTCGTTAACCACTTAGCCGCCGGTGTTCTACCACCCAATTTAACGTACCAACAGCGGAAGAAATTCTTCCATGATCTTAGACACTACTTTTGGGATGAACCACTACTCTTTAAAAGAGGCGCCAATGGTATCTACCGTCGGTGTGTCCCTAACGATGAAATAGACGACGTCATTGCTCATTACCATTCCTCCCCTTATGGTGGACACGCTAGTACTTCGAAAACTTGTGCAAAAATACTTCAAGCTAGTTTCTTTTGGCCTACTTTATGGAAAGACGTCCATGTAGCAATTATGAACTGCGATAGATGTCAGCGCACAGGAAATATATCTAAACGTGACGAAATGCTGCAAAAAGGGATTCTTGAAGTTGAAATTTTCGATGTATGGGGAATTGATTTCATGGGACCGTTCCCCGTATCCTTTGGAAATAAGTATATATTGGTAGTTGTTGACTACGTATCAAAATGGATTAAAGCCGTCGCTGCACCCACAAATGATACACGAGTGGTACTTAAATTATTCAAGCATGTTATCTTCCCACGATTTGGTATACCATTGTCCATTGAAAGAAAGACATCAGAAAAATTGCTAGAAAAGAAACAGAAATTTTTTTTTAGCAAGAAAACACCTTGAAACTCTATCAAAATTCCTAGTGTTTCAAGAGCCTTAAACACAACTTTGAATCTCCTGCCTCAAAACATCATTTGTACCCAATTTGTTTCTTGACTAAAGAATGCCCATACAGTTTCTGACCACATATATACTCTTCATCCACCCATACAAAGAACCTGTCCAGAACACTATCAGAGTTTAGATTAACTTCAGTTCACAGAATTTCTTCCAATAGCAAGGTAAGCACCTGCTGACTCTCACCACACTGCTTAAGCATCATCAGATTTTCCTGTTCAAGAAACACAATGTAGATATCATGCTGCTGCTGCTGTACATGTTTTGAGATTTTCACGCCTCTGTATGTTTAAGTAGGAAGTGAATCAATACAGAACTTGCCTGTGACTTTTTTTTTGGTTCTGTCTTCTGGAACGCTATGACACTTGCTGAGACTGTCCTAGGCATACCTTCTGTTTTATGGAAAAACAACCAAATTGCAGATGTTCTGACTAGCATAGGGGGAAGCCAAGCTCTGATTTTGACCCCAGCACTTCTGAGGCCTGTTTTGTTATCAGTAATATCAGAACTTCTGAAAGTTACTGTGTTCCCAGTAGGGTCAGAACTTCTGACCCCCCCATTAACAGATTTCTGTTTTGCAGCGCAATGGGGTCAGAACTTCTGACCTCCCCACTAACAGGTTTCTGTTTTGCAGCGCACCAGGGTCAGAAGTTCTGACCTATACATTTTCACTAACAGGTTGATATCCTACAGCAGGCCAGGGTCAGAACTTCTGACTTCCTCTCAGTAGCGCGCCGACCCCCTCCTTCTTTCTTTTTTTCTTCCCCTTGTTATTTTTCTTTATTTTTCTCGCTGGATTCCCCATTCATAAGTGTGTACCCCCATCCCCCTAAATATTGTAATAGTGTAGGACTTTACATTTCCGCATTTTTATCGCTTTCAATTGCAAATGATAGCAATTAGGATATGTATGGCAAGATAAAATCAATGAAATACAAAATCCTAATTCAAGATAAAATCATGCATGCAATCAAACACACTTGCACACAAACACCCTTAGGGTTTCTCCACTTGGTTGCCTTATACAAAAAAATAGCCATGTTACGCATGCAAAGTATCTTGGTAAAACAAACAAAATCAAAAGATCATAGTCCCTCGATGACGCTAATTCAAAAGTTTCCTAAAAAAAATGATCTTGGTCCCTCAAAAATGCTAAGATACTTTGCAACATTGCTATCATGGCTATACGATGACCCATACCCGTTCGACTTACATCCAAAGATAGGGTTGCTTACCAAATCAATGGTAAGTCAACAATGTCAAAGGAATAGAAAATGCATAAGAAAGACATTTTGAGTAGGTAGATGGCTTCTAGTTACTTGCTCCATTTCAAACAACAATTCTTGCTATTAAAAAAAAAACAAACACACACATTTCAAAAACATCTTACAAACATTGAAAACATTTTCAAAAGACAAACATCTTTGTATACATTCTTACGAACGAGAATCATTACAAAGATTGCCTAAACGAATGGCCTCCTTTACAAAATACTTTCAAAATCACATCAAACACCATTTCAAACAAACCAAAAGCAAGTGATCTAAGCAAGTAACTAAGAGCCCATGGAACACCATGGATGAAAAGGGTGCTAGCACCTTCCCTTTTCATAATCTACCTCCCGAACTCAAGAAAACATCTCAAAGGTCTTTCCCGTGCTTTTTCACCTTTCCTTTTGGATAAAAGAAAAGTCAGTGGCGACTCTTGCTAACCGCGACATTTGCGATAAAATGCAAAACCTCAAGTCAGTTCTCCCACCGCATTACAGAACTGGCGACTCTGCTGGGGAAGTTATAAAAGTGGGGTTACCTTAGGGTTTAGATCACATTTATTTGCTTACCTTGTTTGACTTGTTTGCTTTACAATTATGGTTCTTTGTTTGGGTTTAAATCCTCCCCTCGAATTTGAGAAACATTATAGGTAAATAGCAATACGTTATGGAAACTGTGCGGGGTATACCGACATGGTCTAATCAATAACTATGTTAGTGTGACATATTTGTGGGTACCGGCAGCCTTTTAGTCAATCAAAGAGAATACGGGGCCGCTGAGTGATGTCATGAAGCACTATTGAACTTCTAGAACCCTTTACTTGATCAACTTGGCCTTTTTAGGATGTAGTGAAATGACCTGCTTTGGTGCAGTCCGAAGTTGGTAGATACTCGATACTACACTCATTGAGGGTTGGTTTCTTGGGATATTTCGGTCGCCATTAAAGAGGCTTGATCTAAAACAATGATCAAGGAAACAATCCAGTGATATTGAACTCCTTAGAACCCGGTAACTATTGTTAGGACAGGTTGAGCCAACTAAACTTCAAGAGGGTACTTACCTATGAAACCCCATGCAAGCCTAAACTAAGAACTTGCTTCATTTATTTGTATATGCATGCTTGTACATAAACATCATGGACATCATGAACATCATATGCATTCACTAACCATTTCAAGGATTTTGGAAATTCATCTTTGTTCTTGTTTTGTAGGATATGGATTCACTTCGCAGGAAAACTATCCAAATCAACCTTGTAAGAATTCCTCCACGACTCAAGGAGCTAGCTTCAAGGATCCCTGAGAACTCTCCATTCACCGAGAGACATGGTCGTCTACTCAACTTGGTCACCTCCAACACAGAGGAGGATATGATGAAGGTTCTCTTCCAGTTCTTTGACCCTTTGCATCATTACTTCACATTTCCTGACTATCAACTTGTGCCCACTTTGAAAGAATTCTCTCAACTCTTGAGGATTCCTATTCTCAATCAACTACCTTTCAACGGTACGGAAAGAGATCCAAAGCCAGAAGAGATTGCTCAAGCCCTGCACTTGCACTCATCTGATGTCATAACTCATTGGGAAACTAGAAGTGGTGTCAAAGGCTTCTTGGAAAAGTTTCTGTTTGAGAAAGCCCAAAGCTGTTGGAATTCTCTAGACTTGCAAGCTTTCGAGGAGATTGTGGCTCTTCTTATCTATGGGATGGTCTTGTTCCCCAATCCTGACCAACTCATAGATTTGAGCGCTGTCAAAATCTTCATGTCTCGCAACCCGGTGCCTACATTGCTTGGGGATATCCTACACTCTTTTCACACTCGTACAATGAGGAAAATAGGTGTTCTTATGTGTTGCACTCCTCTCCTGGCAAGATGGTTTATTTCTCATCTTCCCCAATCAGTCTTAAAGAATGAGCAAGGTTTGAGGTGGTCACAAAGGTTAATGACACTCAAACATTCGGATATTCATTGGTGCTCTCTATCCAAAGAGAATGTTATCATTGTTGACCGTTGTGGGGAGTTCCCTAATGTCCCTCTACTTGGCATTAGGGGGGTATCACCTACAACCCGTGCTTAGCTCTAAGACAATTTGGTTATGCCCGAAGGGATGGCCCACATGATATGCTTGTTGTACCCCAAAATTATCCCTCTCATTTCATCAACATTTTCTCATCACAAGACTCTTGGAACTCAAGACCAAGCTAGGGCTTGCTCTGCTCAAGACACCTCCTTGCACTGTTGACCTAAATTAGGGTTTGAGTTTGCACATGGATGTTTTGACCTACAATGCCCAAAGTGACTTTCATACTTCATGTTGGACTCACAAGTTTGTCCATACCAAGTTTCAAGCCTTGAATCAAATTTTTGCCCAGTCAATTGGACAGTTGACCTAGAAATCAGCTGTATTGGGGAAAAAAGTCAACTGTGGCCAATTGACAGTCAAATCTCATGAATTTTGACCCACATCAATATTATGAACTCATATGAACCATGTGATCAATTTTGGATCATAATTCCACAAGAAATTTGATCAGATCACCAAAAGGGCAAAATGGTCATTTTTAGGGTTTTGACTGTGCAAAGGCAATTTTTGACTGTTTGACCTAACCAATGGCAAATCAAGCTCAAACATGGACACAAGGTCTCAATGACATTGTCTTGACCCATTCAACAAGTTCAAAAGATCTCAAATGCATAGGATTGACAGATGAATTTTTCAGTCAACTGATCAAAATTTGACTGTACACTAAAAAGTCAAACTTTGACTTTTTGGTCAAAATCAAGTGCCAAGGGTCATTTTTAATCAAGACATGTCAAATTATGAAACTTGTTCATCAAGAAACCCAAAATTTCAAATTAGGGTTTAAAATGGAAAAATTTCATAACTTAGAAATTTTCGAAGTTATGAAATTTTCTTATTTTTTCCTAACTTTGCCCCACATTTTCACCAAGAGGAAAATGTATTCAATAAAAACTTACAACATGAAAGTTGTAGTCCATCACGAAGCCTACAACTTTGATTCACAAAGTTTTCTCAAAAGAAGCTTGGATCTCAAGTTATGATTTTTGGAACAAGGGTACCTAAAACTTTTAACTTAGAGAAATTTTGCCCTAGTTTAGGCAGGATTTTGACCCATCTTCTTGACCATTTTTAACATAGTTCCACTTGGAGTCTTAAGTTTCAATTCAAATATGGATTATAGTACATGTTTCAAGCTTTCCAAATTATCCAAGAACTCCTCAAACACCTTTGTGGTTAGGGAGAATCGAATGCTTGAAGTTGGCAAAAACTCACTTTGTAACCATGGCCAATACATGTTCATACCAAGTTGCAAATCTGACCAAACTTGCTTAGTACATAATTACAGGCCTCTAAACCAATTTACACTCAAAAATTTAATTCAAATACATTGGATATTGGTATTGTTCTGATCAAGGGAGCATTGTACATTGAACATTTCCATTTTAAGCAAAAAGATCACACTTCCATTTTCATAAAGCATGAACTTTTGCAAAGTTGTCTTTCTTGAGCTTTGAACTTCTCTCTTTGCAGCAAACAAGTTCCACAAACATAGGCAAAGGTACAAGGAGTTGGTGCATGCTTGGAGATAGCCTGTACATGCCTATCTCATTTCACTTCAAACTTTTCTTTCAAAACAAGCCATTGTGCCAAAAGTCAATAACACACACATCTGATATTTTAAATAAAAGCAAAGTTATCAAACAAGTTTTACACATCCTTGCAAGCCAGAAGCACGAGCCTTTGAACTCTCAAACCTCCTCATACTCAAAAACCCTATTTTCTTGCAAAACAGGGTCAGTTCTGCAAATCACAAGCCACAATCAAATCCCCTCGTGCGTTTTGTCCAAAATCACTTCAAACACATTCTAAACTATATACCTAAGTTGTCCAGACCATTCATAAGTTGCTGTAACTCCATTAACACACATCACCATTTTTGTTTGGAAGCTTTGCAGGTTGAGTCTTGTAGCACGATTCAAGCCACTTCAAAACAAACTAAGCATTGGGAAAGGTTCAAGGGACATCAAGCAAGCTCAAAAGAACCTCAGGCCTCATTGGAAGTTGCTTGATTGTCCAACTCGAACTCAACTGAAACAGGTATTTCATGAACTTCTATCTCTCTATTTAGGAACATTTAGACTTAGGTTTGTGAATGAAAGATGTTGTATTCATTACCCTGAAACCATACATGTGCTTAGTTTTCATTTATATTAATCGTGCTAGGAGAATTTCATCCATGAACTTTCTGAAAAAACTAGGTTAGAAATTAGGGCCAGAGAAATTCTCTCTGGTCTTTGAGAGTTAGCTTAAGTTTTTTATATGGTTAGATTCGTTGTTTGATGCTCTACAAGTTTCATGTTTTGAGTTTTGTCAAAAGATCACAAATACAGGAGATACATGTTTGTGTAGCAAGCGCGCGTTTTTTCAAACTTCTGGAGGTTGAAGATGAAGTCTGGGCTGAGCCTGGATTTCTTTGCTTCCAACACCCCCTGTTTTCAGTTTCACACCCCCTTGGCCCATTTCTTGTATATTTATCATTTTTGCATTTTTATTTCATTTCTGACTTTGATATTTTATTTTTAAAAATAAAAAATGCTCCAAAAATATTTTTATAGTATTTTACATTTATTTGGTATTTATTTTAATTATTACTAGCATTAAAACATTTTATATGATTTTATATTATTTTGTTTAATTTCAAAAATAATGCAAATAATACTTTTATCTTCATTTCTATTTTTTTATTTACACCAAAAATATTTTCTTGAACATATACATTTTTGTAAATAATTTATTTTATTTCTTTGCACACTTAATATATTTAATATATATATATATATATATATATATATATATATATATATATATATATATATATATATATATATACATATATACTATATTTTATTAAATAATTAGAACAAAAAACACAAAATAAATACATTTTTATTTTTATTATTATTTTATACTAAAAAACATTTTTTATAATATATTCTTATTTTTGTACATATTAATATATTTTGTATATAAATAATACAATTTTATTTTCTTTAAAGAAAATTAGGGTTTACCCCTTTATTAAATAAAATTAACTTTTTTTTATTTCTTTACTTTTCTTTCCATTGAAAATATTTTACATACATAAAAAACCTTTTTTACATGATGCATCTTACTTAATATTTATTTATTGTATTTATTTAAATATTGTACATTTAAATATTATGCCTTGCAAATTCAATATGGTTGTAATAATTTAGGGTTTAATTTCTTGCAAAATAATCCCCTATTCAAATTTGTACCCCCCTCCCTATATCATGTTGTAATAGTGTAGAATTTAAATTCTCGCACCTTTAAGCTTCTAATTATGCCATGATTAGAGAATTAGGGTTTGTATGCAAAATCAAAATCAATAAATAGCTTGACCTAATCAAAGACAAAAATGCATGAAAAACAAACACAATGCACACTTGCACCCCTAGGGTTACAATCCACTTGTTGCCTTCAAAAATGGGCCATGGTATGCATGTCAAGTACTTTGACAAAACAAAAAAACAAAACAAAGATCATAGTCCCTCGATGACGCTATCTGAGTTGCCTAAACAAAATGATCAAGTCCCTCAAGAAAATTTCCAAAAATACTTGACACCATTGCTATCATGGTCTATACGATGACCCGCGCCTGTCCCGTTTAACATCCTAACACAAGGTTGTTCACCAAATACAATGGTGAAAGAACACTGTTAAAAGGGTTAAAAATATAAGAAAGATCTTTGAGTAAAATAGGGTAGATAACTCTTAGTTACTTGATCAAAGCTTGCAAAAATATCCTTGCTATTTTCAAAACACGCTTCACTACACAATTTCAAAACCCTACTTTCAAACATTGAAAACTTTTCAAAAGATAAAAATACCTTTGTATACATTCCAACAAGAATCATTACAAAGGTTGCCACAACGATGGCCTCTTTTCAAAACATCTTTCAAAATCACACACAAAGCACCATTTCAAACAATTGAAAAGCAAAGCAAGTGATCTAAGCAAGTAACTAAGAGCCCATGGATAACCATGGATAGAAAGGGTGCTAATACCTTCCCTTTCTATAATCTACTCCCCGAACCCAAGAAGACATCTCAAAGGTCTTTCCTGTGCTTTTTGACCTTTCCTTAGGATAAAATAAAAAGTCGGTGGCGACTCTTGCTAAACCAAAACATTTGCGAACACAAACGCAAAATCCCAAGTCAGTTCTCCCACCGTATCACAGAACTGGCGAATCTGCTGGGGAGAACTTTAAAAGTGGAGTAACCTTAGGGCTTAGATCACCCTTTGCATGATTATATTGTTTGCTTTGATTGCTTTACATTTGGTTCTCTTGTTTGGGCTTGAAATCCCCTACCCGAATTTGGGAAACATTCACAGGTAAGTAGTAATACGTTATGGAAATTGTGCGGGGTATACCGACATGGTTGAAGCAATAGCTATATTAGTGCAACATATTTGTGAGTACTGGTAGCCTTTGAGTCAATCAAAGAGAATACGGGGCCGCTGAGTGATGTCATAAAGCACTAATGAACTCTTAGAACCTTACTTGACCATCTTGGCCTTTTATTAGGGGTAGTGAGATGACCAGATTTGGTGCAGTCCGAAGTTGGTAGATACTCGATACTACACTCATTAAGGGTTGTTTTCTTGGAATATTTTGGTCGCTAGTTAAGTGGATAAACCAAAACAATGAACTTAGAAAACAATCCAGTGATATTGAGCTCCTTAGAACCCGATTACTATTTATAGGACAGGTTTGAGCCAACTAAACTCAAGAGGGTATTTACCTATGAAACCTCATGCAAGCCTGAAACTAGGGTTTTGTGTGACTTGCTTGTACATGTGCTTGTGCATACATCATGAACATCATAAAGCATCATATGCATCCACTAACCATTTCAAGGGTTTAGATCTTCATCTTTGTTCTTGTTTTGTAGGTCATGGAATCTCTTCGCAGGAAAACAATTCAAGTCAACCTTGTGAGAATCCCTCCTCAACTCAAGGAGCTCACTTCCAGGATTCCAGAGAATTCTCTCTTCAGTGAAAGACATGGTAGACTTCTCAACTTGGTCAACTCCAACATTAAAGAAGACATGGTGAAAGTTCTCTTCCAGTTCTTTGACCCCCTACACCACTGCTTCACATTCCCTGATTACCAACTAGTAACCACTTTGGAGGAATTTTCTCAACTCATGAGAATTCCTATTCTTCATCAACTACCCTACAACGGTATGGAAAAAGAACCAAAGCCTGAAGATGTTGCTCAAGCATTACACTTGCAACCATCTGACATCAAGGGACATCGGGAAACCAGAAGTGGTGTCAAGGGTTTATTGGCAAAGTTTCTGTTTGAGAAGGCACAAGACTGCTGGAATTCTCTTGATCTACAAGCCTTTGAAGAGATTGTGGCACTCCTCATCTATGGGTTGGTCTTGTTCCTAAACCCTGATCAACTTATAGATGTGAATGCTGTCAAGATTTTCATATCCCAAAATCCTGTACCTACATTGCTTGGGGACATCCTACACTCATTTCACACACGAAAAATGAGGAAAAAAGGTCTTCTCATGTGATGTACTCCTCTCCTGGCAAGGTGGTTTATTTCTCACCTTCCACAATCAGTTTTGAAGAATGAGCAGGGTTTAAGGTGGTCACAATGACTGATGACCCTCACACATTTTGATGTACATTGGTGTTCTCGGTCCAGAGAAAATATATCATCATTGATCGTTGTGGGGAATTCCCTAATGTCCCACTACTTGGCATTAGGGGAGGCATCACCTACAACCCTTGTTTAGCTCTAAGACAATTTGGATATGCTCGGAGGGATGGCCCTCATGACATGCTGATTCCTGACCTAGTTTTTGACTTCGACAACGATGTGCAAGGACTTCGACAAAGGTTCATCAGGGCTTGGAGGATGCCTAACAAGGTGGATAGTAAGACACTGGGACACAAGAATTCCATTCCCCTTGAGCCTTATCTCAAGTGGGTACGAACCTGCGCCCAAAATCTTATGATGCCATATCCTTACATTCTCCCCTTGATCAAAGAGCCTGTTATGGAAGGAGAGGTTCCATACACCTTCCTACACCCTGACATGCCAACATCATGGGAAGAAATGCAAAAGAGTTGGATCCAACTCAAGGAAGAACGAAATACTTTTGAAGCCAGCTTCTATGCCAGTGAGAAGAAGGTTTTAGAGATTACCCGCCGACTTCATGAGGAGGAAACTCTCAACACTTACATCGCACCAAAGAGGATGCGCCATGTCGTTTTACATTAAGAATTTTGTAATATTTTGCCCATGGGGCACTTATGTACTAACAATTTCTTCTTAATATGACGTGTGTTCCTTTTTGTTTGCAACAAATTTGAATTTCTGAATCCTTGAATGCATTACATGAATAACATACCATTCATCATATGCATAAACAGGTCTTCACACTAGGTTTCCTTATCTTTCTGCTGTTTACTTCAGCTAGATGGATTTGGAGCAGATGGTTAAGGATCTGCAAGCACAAAATTCTCAATTCCAGCAACTCCTCATGACCTTAGCAAAGGGTCAAGAGGACCTTAAAGTACTGTTGGAGAAAAATAAAGAGAAAAAGAAGAAAAGGCCCGTAGTAGCCACTTTTGGAAGAAGGTTTGAAAGCAATGCTAGAAAAGTTCCCGAGTTCCCCTCAACGTCTGATGAAGGGGCTGGTAAAGGAAAAGGAGCTGCGGGACCTTCTGAATCTGAAGTTGAAGAGGAAGAAGAGGAAGAAGAGGAAGACTACTCCGAACAGCAATATCCCCCGGCGAATGATAAATATAAGAATCTGAAGGATAGATTGGAAGCCATGGAGTTGCAGAGGGTACCTGGTTTAGATTTTGAAGAACTAGGTTTGGTCGCGGGGATCGTTATTCCTTCCAAGTTCAAATTACCAACATTTGCTAAGTATGACGGCCTGTCCTGCCCAAAGATGCATCTAAGATCCTATGTCAGAAAGATCCAACCCCACTCATTTGATAAAGACTTCTGGGTACACTTTTTCCAAGACAGTTTGTCAGGCACACAGTTGGACTGGTTTTATAAACTTGAGAGGTCTGAGGTTCATAACTAGGAAGACTTAGCTGCTGCTTTTTACCGTCAATACCAATACAATGCTGATTTGGCGCCCACTCGTACTCAGCTACAAAGTATGGGGATGACTTCCAATGAAGGATTTAAAGAGTATGCCCAGAAGTGGCGTGATCTGGCTGGAAGGGTGTAACCACTATTATCGGATAGGGAGCTAGTTGACATGTTTTTGGGGACCCTGTCTGGCCCTTTCTTCAATCATTTAATCGGAAGTACTTCCGCAGGATTCACCGAACTAATTTTGACCGGCGAAAGGGTCGAGGTCGGTATTAAAAGTGGTAAGATTCAGAAAGATACCTCCGCATCCAATGCTGTTAAGAAAACCTTCCCAGCTAAGAAGGAAGCCTCTGCTGTTTATTCTCAGAAAAGTCAAGGAAGGACCGAGCGCCGACCAACTGTAGGGGCTGTGATGATTCAAAACTCTTCAAATGATCAACCTCGCGGCAATCAGCCAAGACCTAATCAACAACGGGTAGAAAGGCCACAACGGCAGTTCACCCGAATCAACATGACGCCAGCTCAAGTACTCCCTCATTTGTTAAAGCTGAATCTTGCCAGTTTGAAGGAAGCGCCAAAGAACCCTAATACCTCCTCTCCATACTACCACTCCAATGCCAAGTGTACTTACCACTCTGATAGTGCAGGACATGATACCAATAATTGTTGGGCGCTTAAGAACAAAATCCAAGACCTGATTGACGCCAAGGAAGTAAAATTCGATGCGCCCGAAAAGCCAAATGTGATTTCTGCCCCAATGCCCAAGCACAGTCATAATGTTCATGCCGTTATGGAAGACCTTCACGTTACCGATGTTGCTGACCATTTGACTCCATTACTAGTGATTAAAGAGAATTTGATGAGAGCCGGGATATTCCCAGGCTGTGGGAAAGACTGTTGCTTTTGTTTGAACATACGAGCTGACTGCCCAATGTTGAAATCAGGTGTCCAATGCCTGATGGATACCCAAGAGATACTCTTCCAAAAGACCCCTGTTGATACCTTCACTCCTGTTACTCCTGCTACTTTTGCTACTTCAACCAACGATATTGCAATAATAACCATTTCCACCAATCTTCCCAAGGCTTGCAAAAGGCCTGTCAAGATTACACCTGTTCCTGAGTTTGTACCATTAAAAATCACCATGTCGGGGCCTGTCCCGTATCAATCTAACAAAACGATACCATGGAACTATGGAGGAGAAATCTTCTATCATGGTATCAAACAGATTGAAGCAGTCCAAGAGAATTCTGAAGAAGAAACCCCTGATATAGGGAACATTGCGGGAACAAGCAAGATAACCCACAGCGGCCGAATTTTTTCTCCGGAGATTGCTCCCCCTCGAGCAGTTTTCGGACCCTCGAAAGCTTCCGTACCTGTTAAGCCATCTGTGCAAGACCCGATAATTGAAGATTTGGATACTCCTGAAGTAAGACCATTTGTTGATAGTACCGATAAGGGTAAGGGGATACTAGAAGAGCCTGTCAGGACGAAGGCTCATGCTGTGGTTATCCTCGAAACCACCCAGAAAGAAATGGAGGAAATCTTGAAAATAATCAAAAGGAGCAATTTCGACGTCGTGGAACAGCTAGGACAGACCCCTTCTAAAATATCCATGTTGGCTCTTCTACTCTGCTCTGAGGCCCATGCTAAGGCCTTAATCAAATTTTTAAAGACGGCACACGTGCCCCAAGAAACTTCGGCTGACTAGTTTCAGGAGTGTGTGGCTAGTCTTACTGCTGATAATGGCCTTGGCTTTTCTGATGTTGATTTGACTCCCAAAGGAAGGAAACACAACAACACGCTACATGTCTCAGTTGAATGCAGGGGAACCACCCTCACCCATGTCTTAGTTGATACTGGTTCTTCCTTGAATGTGCTGCTGAAGAAAGCATTAGACCGTTTGGACTGCGAAGAATTGACCCTCAAACCCAGTAACATCGTTGTTAGGGCTTTTTATGGGTCCAAAAGAATGGTTCATGGAGAAGTTGACATTCCTATCAAAGTGGGCACAGAGGTTTTCAACTCCACCTTTTATGTGATGGACATTCGTCCTTCATATTCGTGTTTGTTGGGAAGACTGTGGATCCATTATGCCGGGGCAGTTACCTCCTCTTTACACCAAATGCTGAAATATCCTGTTAAGGGTAGGATTATAACGGTGCACGGCGAGGAAGAGTACATGATAAGTCACCTCAACTCCTTCCGCTATGTGGAGTTGGATGGCGAATTCATCGAAACGCCTTTCCAACATTTTGAGGAAGTTTCTCCGGAGGTCGCAGTTGCGAAGAAAATGGTTGAGGTGCCTACCGTTCCCAAGCATGTATCTAGGATGGCATCTCTCAAGGATGCAGAGGCTGTAGTCAAAGAAGGAAAGAGCACAGTGTGGGGGCAACTGCCTGATTTTCCCCATAAGACGGACAAGTTTGGATTAGGGTTTACTGCTGCAGGACAGAAGGCTATGCGTCGCTCCAAGGCTGGAGGACCACCTGTCAAAATCACCTACCATGGAATTAATGCTGTAGAAGATAAGGATGAAGAGAACAACTTCAAAGATTGGATCTTTCCAACCATCGAAGGGGGTTTAAGCAACTGGGAAGCAAAGGATTTTATTCCCATCACCTTCATCAACCAGTAATTTCATCTTTGAACAATTTCCCATTTTTGGTCTGTAATAACTAAACAATTCGTACACTATTTTCACCTCATGCCTTGCCCGGGGCATGTAGGTCCATTTGTAAGGGATTGATTTTCTTCATTATCATATGCCATGTTTTAATGAATCATTGGACGTTTTCATAAACAGTTGTGTTCATTTTCTTTCTTTTTGCATCTTGTTTTGTTTAAGGATGACTATCCCTTACACACACCCACACTCACAAATGCAGGTCCCATCCACTCCGGATTCCATGAGTGACTATTCTGCTTTAGCCTTCGGTAACTCTAAAGATTTGGTCAATCATGCTGAGTACGAAGTTGACGAAGAATGTGAAGTGCCGGGAGAGTTAGCCAGACTTTTGCAACAAGAAGAAAGGGCTATTCTGCCTCATGAAGAGTTGCTAGAAACCATCAACTTGGGAACAGAGGAAGACAAGAAAGAGGTAAAAGTGGGTGCCAACCTGGAACCAAGTGTCAAAGAGCGCTTAGTGCAGTTATTGAACGAATATGTTGAAATCTTCGCCTGGTCTTATGAAGACATGCCAGGGTTAGACACATATATCGTGGTTCATCGTCTCCCTACAAGAGAAGATTGTCCACCGATCAAGCAAAAGGTTCGCCGAATGAGGCCCGACATGTCTGAGAAGATCAAAGATGAGGTAATGAAGCAATTCAATGCTGGCTTTCTGGATGTTACTTCCTATCCATAATGGTTTGCTAACATTGTGCCCGTGCCTAAGAAGGACGGCAAAGTCAGAATGTGTGTGGACTATCGGGACTTAAACAGGGCTAGCCCCAAGGATGATTTTCCACTGCCATATATCGACATCTTGGTTGACAACACAGCTCAACACAAGGTATTTTCCTTCATGGATGGATTCTCGGAATACAACCAGATCAAAATGGCCCCCGAGGACATGGAGAAAACTACTTTTGTCACGCAATGGGGTACCTTCTGCTACAAAGTGATGCCATTCAGACCGAAGAATGCAGGGGCAACCTATCAACGCGCCATGGTAGATTTGTTTCATGATATGATACATCATGAGATCGAAGTTTACGTAGACGACATGATAGCTTGATCACAGACAGAATAAGAACACCTTGATCATTTGCAAAAGCTGTTTTCCAGGTTGAAGGAGTATAAGCTCAGACTAAACCCAAGCAAGTGCACTTTTGGAGTCAGGTCTGGTAAACTTTTGGGATTTATCGTCATCAACAAAGGCATTGAGGTTGATCCAGCTAAAGTAAAGGCCATACAAGAAATGCCTGCCCCCCGCACTGAAAAGGAGGTTAGGGGATTCTTGGGACGCTTAAACTATATTGCGAGGTTCATCTCTCACCTGACATCTACCTGTGAGCCAATCTTCAAACTGCTGAAGAAAGATCAGGTAGTTGAATGGAACAATGATTGTCAAGTTGCTTTTGATAAGATCAAGGAGTATTTACTAGAACCTCCTATTTTGATGCCACCCATCGAAGGAAGGCCGTTAATCATATATCTGACTGTTTTGGATAACTCAATGGGGTGCGTACTGGGCCAACATGACGAGTCTGGCCGAAAAGAGCATGCCATTTATTACCTTAGCAAAAAGTTTACCGACTGTGAGACTCGCTACTCACTGCTCGAGAAAACTTGCTGCGCTTTGGTATGGGCTGCTCGCCGGCTAAGGCAGTATATGTTGACTCATACCACTTTGCTAATTTCCAAGATGGATCCGATCAAGTATATCTTCGAGAAGCCTGCTTTATCTGGAAGAATCGCTAGATGGAAAATAATCTTGATTGAGTATGACATCCAATATACTACCCAAAAAGCTATAAAGGGGAGTGTACTAGCTGACCATCTAGCTCACCAAGCCGTCGAAGATTACCAATCTATGAGATTCGACTTCCCTGATGAAGACATCATGACATTGGACAACATTGAAGGTAACGGACCGTATGATGGACTTGAACAAGGATCCCGATGGACCCTGTACTTTGATGGTGCTTCAAATGCACTTGGCAACGGTATCGGTGCGGTACTCATTTCTCCGAAAGGTTGCCATACACCCTTCACTGCCCGACTTTGCTTCAGCTGTACCAACAACATGGCTGAATATGAAGCTTGCATCTTTGGTCTCAAGGCTGCTATAGACTTGGGAATCAAATCTTTGGTCCTATTTGGGGACTCGGCTTTGGTTATCAGTAAAGTCAAAGGAGAGTGGGACACCAAACATCCTAATCTTATCCCATACAAAGAACATGTCTTGACATTGTTGCCTCATTTCGAGCAGATTACCTTCGAGCATTTCCCGCGAGAAGAAAATCAGTTAGCCGATGCTCTGGCTACAATGTCTTCCATGTTTAAAATCAACTGGGATAACGAGGCTCCCCAAATTACCGTCGAGCGAATGGACGAACCTGCGCACTGTCACGAGATTAACACCGAAGAAGTAGTGGAACAACCCTGGTTTCATGAAATCAAAAGGTATCTCCAGACTCGAGAATACCCTGAAGGAGCTTCCGTCAATGACAAAAAGTTATTAAGGAGATTTGCTGCCAAGTTCTTCCTAAGCAATGGCATCCTTTATAAGCGCAGCCATGATTGTGTTCTACTTCATTGTGTGGACAAGGTTGAAGCAGAGTTGATCATGACCGAGATACATAGTGGCACATTTGGCACCCACTTGAGCGGACATACGATGGCTAAGAAGATTCTAAGGGCAAGCTACTACTGGTCTACCATGGAAACTGATTGTCATCAACATTGCCGTACCTGCCACAAATGCCAAGTCTACGCCGACAAGGTACATATTCCTCCTGTTCCTCTCAATGTTCTGATAGCTCCCTGGCCATTCGCAATGTGGGGCATTGACATGATTGGAGAGATCAAGCCTACGGCATCCAATGGACATCGCTTCATCCTGGTGGCTATCAACTACTTCACCAAGTGGGTCGAAGCAGCTTCCTACGCCTCTGTTACAAAGAATGTGGTTGCCCGCTTCATCAAGCAGAACCTCATATGCCGGTATGGTATCCCCGACTGGATTATCACGGACAACGGTACAAATTTGAACAACACTATGATCACCGCTCTATGCGAACAATTCAAGATTTATCATCACAATTCATCTCCCTACCAGCCGAAGATGAACGGTGCTGTTGAAGCCGCGAACAAAAATATCAAGAAGATCATTCAAAAGATGACCGTCACCTACAAGGACTGGCATGAGATGTTACTGTTTGCTCTGCATGGATATCGTACCACGACACGTACTTCAACAGGGGCAACTCCCTTTTCGTTGGTATATGGCATGGAAGCTGTTTTACCTATGGAGGTTCAGATTCCTTCCTTAAGGATTATGAAAGATGCCGGTTTAAGTGAAGACGATTGGATTCAGACCCGGCTTGCCCAACTTAATTTGATCGACGAGAAGCGAATTACTGCTGTTTGTCATGGTCAGACGTATCAAAAACGGATGATCAAGGCTTTCAACAAGAAAGTCAGGCGTCAGGTATATCAAGTCGGAGATCTTGTAATCAAGCGGATCATCTTGCCGCAAAGTGATCCCAGGGGCAAGTGGACTCCTACTTACGAAGGACCATTTGTGATCAAGAGCATCTTTTCTGGTGGGGAAATGATTCTGACCACCATGGACGGTGATGACTTGCCGCACCCTGCGAACGCAGACATAGTCAAAAGATACTACGCATAAAATAACCCGACAAGTTGAAAACCCGAAAGGGCGACTTGGGCAAAAATGGGTATCCTGGTGAATCAAAAACCCGAAAGGGCGGTTCAGGCAAAAATTAGGGATAAAACAAAAAAATCTGTACACCTGGCAAGTTGAAAACCCGAAAGGGCGACTTAGGAAAAAAAGGGTTTCCCGATGGATCGAAACCCGAAAGGGCGGTCCAGGCAAAAGTTAGGGAATTAAAGCGTATGACTATGTCTCGTCGGATCACTTTAAGAACAATCTCTTCACCAACAAGCTCCAAGTTACTGATCAATCCAATCATCGGCGGACGAAGCAACGAATGGACAAGATATTCAGAGTTGTGAAGGCTATAGCAGAATGGGAACCCCATGGAATTATTACACATAGCCATCTTTCTCTTGTATAAATTTTTTCAATTTTTAGGACAACATTCTCTTACTAGGATGTCTGTCTCCTTTGTACAAAGATACTTATAAAAGTTAATGCAAAGATACTTCAAAAGTACAAAAATTTGTTTGCTTTTCCTTTCTTTTTTATACTTATGTTTTATTTGAAAACGTCCAAAGTTTTGTTAAATAGGCATATGCATTTGAATATAATCACTGCTTACAAATAAAGCGAAATTGAGAAAGGATAATTACTGATAGGTTGAAGGTGTAGGAAGATATCTTTGTGCCATTTCAAAAGAAATCCCCTGCAATACATTGTTTAGATCCTCAACAAAGCCAAAGTCTTAAAGTATGTGTCCCCAGCGGAGTTAACTTCAAGATCCCCAGCAGAGCCCGAGAACCCTGAAATACCTATCCCCAGCAGAGCCCGAGAACCCTGAAATACCTATCCCCAGCGGAGCCAAAATATTCTGAACCTTCTTCCCCAGTGAAGTCAAATTTCCAATTATCAACCCCCGGTGGGAACTGTTTAACTTCCCCCAATCTCTCCAACAGGATATCTTAAAAGTCTGAAAACCAAGCAGATAACAGTTAACTTCTTGGTTTATCCCCAACTAGCATGATCCCAGAGTAGTTGGGCATACAACCCAAGCTCCTGATTTCATTGGCCGAGTAAACATTCTCCCCACAGGGTTATCTCCCAACAGATCAAAGATTCTCGGTCTCATTTCTCCAAGAAGAAGCCTCCCAGGTTTTAATTCCCCAATAGATATTTTCAGAGTTTTTCTTATTTCCCAGGAAAGTCATGAAGGATTCTCATTCCCCGCAGAAGTTGTCAAGGCCTTGTTAATCGCCACAAATCGCCAAGGATTTTCAATCTCCAGCAGTGGTCCCAAGATTTCTCCTTCTCAAACAATCAGAGATCTTTAATCCCCGAGCAGTCAGCAAGAATTTCTCATCTTCAACAATCAAAGTTTTTCTTGAATCCTCAGCTTCGGTCAAGGATTTACTTTCCTCGGCAGCAGTCAAAGATTTCAATCCCCAACAACAACCAAGGATTTATTTGCCTCAACAAGACAGCTACTCAGCTTACATGCATAATCCATTACATTCATATATCATAAACATTGATGCAACACAGTTCATTGCATCATACATATCATGCAACATAACTTTGTGTTTTAGCTAACATTTTACCCTTTTCAGGATAAGATTAAAAAAGCTATCGTTAACAATTTTTCTGATACAGTATGGATACACCCCAGACACGACGGTCATTCTATTACTCATTCATAATTTCAAGTCAAAATACAGTGTGGATACACCCCAGACACGACGGTCATTCCACTACTCATTCACAATTTCAAGTCAAAATACAATGCAGATACACCCCAGACACATCGGTCATTCTGCTGCTCATTCAGACTTCAGCAATCCGATACAGACTAGATACGCTCCAGACACGGCAGCCATTCTATCTCTCATTCAGATTCAACTATCAACTACAAGTTCATATACGCTCCAGATACGGATGCCATTCTGGCCCTTACACCAGAAGTTTGGTTCTCCCCAGTGGAGTCGCCACGGAAGTCATTCTGTCACTTATTCAGATCCCAGTTACAGTCTCAGATACACTCCAGACACGGAAGTCATTCTGCTACTCATACAGATCTCAACTTCAGATAGAATACAGATACACTCCAGACATGGAAGTCATTCTGATATTTATTCAAAGTTCAAATACAGTTACAGCTCAGATACGCTCCAGACACAGACGCCATTTCTTTTGCTCATACAGACTCAGTCTCCAGATACAGTTCAAATGCATTCCAGACACGGATACCATTTTGATGCTCATTCTTCTGACCTACAACATTGCAATTCCACAAACATTATTGGATGGCATCTTTTAGACCATCTTCAGCAAGATCCTACCATCCCCAAATGGCATCTTTAAGCCCATTTCCTCAGCCATATTTTGACGAGTGCAAATTTACGGGCACTCTAGTGTCCAATCCTCTTTTACCTTCGAGTCGCGAAAGGCAAACTTGCCAATCTAACTCTTAAGGTTTAAGAAAGATTGAACAGGGGCAACTGTTGTACCCCAAAATTTTCCCTCTCATTTCATCAACATTTTCTCATCACAAGACTCTTGGAACTCAAGACCAAGCTAGGGTTTGCTCTACTCAAGACACCTCCTTGCACTGTTGACCTAAATTAGGGTTTGAGTTTGCACATGGATGTTTTGACCTACAATGCCCAAAGTGACTTTCATACTTCATGTTGGACTCACAAGTTTGTCCATACCAAGTTTCAAGCCTTGAATCAAATTTTTGCCCAATCAATTGGACAGTTGACCTAGAAATCAGCTGTATTGGGGAAAAAAGTCAACTGTGGCCAATTGACAGTCAAATCTCATGAATTTTGACCCACATCAATATTATGAACTCATATGAACCATGTGATCAAGTTTGGATCATAATTCCACAAGAAATTTGATCAGATCACCAAAAGGGCAAAATGGTCATTTTTAGGGTTTTGACTGTGCAAAGGCAATTTTTGACTGTTTGACCTAACCAATGGCAAATCAAGCTCAACCATGGACACAAGGACTCAATGAAATTTTCTTGACCCATTCAACAAGTTCAAAAGATCTCAAATGCATAGGATTGACAGATGAATTTTTCAGTCAACTGATCAAAATTTGACTGTACACTGAAAAGTCAAACTTTGACTTTTTGGTAAAAATCAAGTGCCAAGGGTCATTTTTCATCAAGACATGTTAAATTATGAAACTTTTTCATCAAGAAACCCAAAATTGCAAATTAGGGTTTAAAATGGAAAAATTTCATAACTTAGAAATTTTCTAAGTTATGAAATTTTCTTATTTTTTCCTAACTTTGCCCCAAATTTTCACCAAGAGGCAAATGGATTCAATAAAAACTTACAACATGAAAGTTGTAGTCCATAACAAAGTCTACAACTTTGATTCACAAAGTTTTCTCAAAAGAAGCTTGGATCTCAAGTTATGATTTTTGGAACAAGGGTACCTAAAACTTTTAACTTAGAGAAATTTTGCCCTAGTTTAGGCAGGATTTTGACCCATCTTCTTGACCATTTTTCACATAGTTCCACTTGGAGTCTTAAGTTAAATTTTAAATATGTATTATATTACATGTTGTAAGCTTTCCAAATTGTCCAAGAACTCCTCAAACACCTTTGTGGTTAGGGAGAATCGAATGCTTGAAGTTGGCAAAAACTCACTTTGTAACCATGGCCAATACATGTTCATACCAAGTTGCAAATCTGGCCAAACTAGCTTAGTACATAATTATAGGCCTCTAAACCAATTTACACTCAAAAATTGAATGCAAATACATTGGATATTGGCATTGTTCTGATCAAGAGAGCATTGTACATTGAACATTTCCATTTTAAGCAAAAAGATCACACTTCCATTTTCATAAAGCATGAACTTTTGCAAAGTTGTCTTTCTTGAGCTTTGAACTTCTCTCTTTGCAGCAAACAAGTTCCAAAAAATTAGGCAAAGGTACAAGGAGTTGGTGCATGCTTGGAGATAGCATGTACAAGCCTATCTCATTTCACTTCAAACTTTTCTTTCAAAACAAGCCATTGTGCCAAAAGTCAATAACACACATCTGATATTTTGAACAAAAGCAAAGTTGTCAAAAAAGTTTTACACATCCTTGCAAGCCAGAAGCACGAGCCTTTGACCTCTCAAACCTCCTCATACTCAAAAACCCCATTTTCTTGCAAAACAGGGCCAATTCTGCAAATCACAAGCCACAATCAAATCCCCTCGTGCGTTTTGTCCAAAATCACTTCAAACACATTCTAAGCTATATACCTAAGTTGTCCAGCCCATTGATAAGTTGCTGTAACTCCATTAACACACATGACCATTTTTGTTTGGAAGCTTTGCAGGTTGAGTTCTGTAGCACGATTCAGGCCACTTCAAAACAAACTAAGCATTGGGAAAGGTTCAAGGGACATCAAGCAAGCTCAAAAGAACCTCAGGCCTCATTGGAAGTTGCTGCATTGTCCAGCTCGAACTCAACTGAAATAGGTATTTCATGAACTTCTATCTCTCTATTTAGGAACATTTAGACTTAGGTTTGTGAATGAAAGATGTTGTATTCATTGCCCTGAAACCATACATGTGCTTAGTTTTCATTTATATTAATCGTGCTAGGAGAATTTCATCCATGAACTTTATGAAAAAACTAGGTTAGAAATTATGGCCAGAGAAATTCTCTCTGGTCTTTGAGAGTTAGCTTAAGTTTTTTATATGGTTAGATTCGTTGTTTGATGCTCTACAAGTTTCATGTTTTGAGTTTTGTCAAAAGATCACAAATACAGGAGATACAGGTTTGTGTAGCAAGCGCATGTTTTTTCAAACTTCTGGAGGTTGAAGATGAAGTCTGGGCTGGGCCTGGATTTCTTTGCTTCCAACACCTCCTGTTTTCAGTTTCACACCCCCCTGGTCCATTTCTTGTATATTTATCATTTTTGCATTTTTATTTCACTTCTGACTTTGATATTTTATTTTTAAATATATAAAATGCTCCAAAAATATTTTTATAATATTTTACATTTATTTGGTATTTATTTTAATTATTACTAGCATTAAAACATTTTATATGCTTTTATATTATTTTGTTTAATTTCAAAAATAATGCAAATAATACTTTTATCTTCATTTCTATTTTTTTATTTACACCAAAAATATTTTCTTGAACATATACATTTTTGTAAATAATTTATTTTATTTCTTTGCACACTTAATATATTTAATATATATATATATATATATATATATATATATATATATATATATATATATATATATATATATATATATATATATATATATATATATATATATATATATATATATATATAGAACAAAAAACATAAAATAAATACATTTTTATTTTTATTATTATTTTATACTAAAAAACATTTTTTATAATATATTCTTATTTTTGTACATATTAATATATTTTGTATATAAATAATACAATTTTATTTTCTTTAAAGAAAATTAGGGTTTACCCCTTTATTAAATAAAATTAACTTTTTTTTATTTCTTTACTTTTCTTTCCATTGAAAATATTTTACATACATAAAAAACCTTTTTTACATGATGCATCTTACTTAATATTTATTTATTGTATTTATTTAAATATTGTACATTTAAATATTATGCCTTGCAAATTCAATATGGTTGTAATAATTTAGGGTTTAATTTCTTGCAAAATAATCCCCTATTCAAATTTGTACCCCCTCCCTATATCATGTTGTAATAGTGTAGAATTTAAATTCTCGCACCTTTTAAGCTTCCAATTATGCCATGATTAGAGAATTAGAGTTTGTATGCAAAATCAAAATCAACAAATAGCTTGACCTAATCAAAGACAAAAATGCATGAAAAACAAACACAATGCACACTTGCACCCCTAGGGTTACAATCCACTTGTTGCCTTCAAAAATGGGCCATGGTATGCATGTCCAGTAATTTGGCAAAACAAAAAAACAAAACAAAGATCATAGTCCCTCGATGACGCTATCTGAGTTGCCTAAACAAAATGATCAAGTCCCTCAAGAAAATTGCCAAAAATACTTGACACCATTGCTATCACGGTCTATACGATGACACGTGCCTGTCCCATTTAACATCCTAACACAAGGTTGTTCACCAAATACAATGGTGAAACAACACTGTTAAAAGGGTTAAAAACATAAGAAAGATCTTTGAGTAAAATAGGGTAGATAACTCTTAGTTACTTGATCAAAGCTTGCAAAAACATCCTTGCTATTTTCAAAAAACGCTTCACTACACAATTTCAAAATTCTACTTTCAAACATTGAAAACTTTTCAAAAGATAAAAACACCTTTGTATAAATTCCAACAAGAATCATTACAAAGGTTGCCACAACGATGGCTTCTTTTCAAAACATCTTTCAAAATCACACACAAAGCACTATTTCAAACAATTGAAGAGCACCATTTCAAACAATTGAAAAGCAAAGCAAGTGATCTAAGCAAGTAACTAAGAGCCCATGGATAACCATGGATAGAAAGGGTGCTAATACCTCCCCTTTCTATAATCTACTCCCCGAACCCAAGAAAACATCTCAAAGGTCTTTCCTGTGCTTTTTGACCTTTCCTTAGGATAAAATAAAAAGTCAGTGGCGACTCTTGCTAAACCGAAACATTTGCGAACACAAACGCAAAATCCCAAGTCAGTGATTATTGAGCCTATTAAGGAGGGAGAAGTTCCATACATTATCCTACATCCGGCTGGAGAGATCAAGCCTACAGCTTCCAATGGACACCGCTTCATTCTGGTGGCCATTGACTATTTCACAAAGTGGGTCGAAGCAGCTTCCTTCACATCCGTTACTAAGAATGTTATTGCCCGCTTCATCAAGCAGAACCTTATTTGCCGGTATGGTATCCTAGAAAGGATCATCACTGATAACGGTACGAACCTTAACAATACTATGATCACCGCCTTGTGCGAGCATTTCAAGATTCAACATCACAATTCATCCCCCTATCGGCCAAAGATGAATGGTGCAGTTGAAGCTGCTAATAAAAACATTAAAAAGATCATACAAAAGATGACAGTCACCTACAAGGACTGGCATGAAATGCTACCGTTTGCTCTCCACGGGTACCGTACCACGGCTCGCACATCAACTGGGGCAACACCCTATTCTTTGGTTTATGGCATGGAGGTTGTCTTGCCTATTGAGGTTCGAATCCCCTCTTTGAGAATTATGAAAGATGCGTTTGAGTGAAGACGATTGGATCCAGACCCGGCTTGATCAATTAAACTTAATTGATGAAAAGAGGATTACTGTTGTTTTCCATGGTCAGATGTATAAAAAACGGATGATCAAGGCCTTCAACAAGAAAGTCAGACGCCAAGTATATCAAGTCGGAGATCTGGTGATCAAGCGCATCATCTTGCCACAAAGTGATCCCAGGGGCAAATGGACTCCTACCTATGAAGGACCATTTGTAATCTAGAACATCTTTTCCGGTGGGGAAATGATCTTAACCACCATGGACGACGACGACCTTCCACACCCTGCGAACGCAGACATAGTCAAAAGATACTACGCATAAGAGACCCGCTAGGTTGACACACCTAGGCAAAAATTAGGGATAAAATAAAAAAATCTGTACACCCGGAAAGTTGAAAACCCGAAGGGGCGACTTGGGCAAAAAAGGGTTTCCCGGTGGATTGAAAACCCGAAAGGGCGGTCCAGGCAAAAGTTAGGGAATTAAAGCGTATGACTATGTCTCGTCGGATCACTTTGAGGAAAATCTCTTTAATGACAAACTCAGAGCTTCTTATCAATTCAATCATCTTCGGACGAAGCAACAAATAGACAAGATGCTCGGAGATACGAAGACTATAGCAGAATGGGAACCCCATGGGATTATCACACATAGCTATCTTCCTTTGTATAAATTTTTCTTATTTAATGACACCATCCTCTTACTAGGATGTCTGTCTCCTTTGTATAAAATACTTATTCAAAGTGAATACAAAGATATCTCTTTAAAGTACAGAAAACTATTTGTCCTTTTCTTTTACACTTGTGTTTTATTTGCAAAAAAAAAGTCCAATGATTCATTAATGAACATATGCATTTGAAGATAATTACTGTTTACAAATAAGCAAAATGAAAAAGAACAATTACTGATAGGTTGAAAGAATAGGAAAATGTCTCTAGGCTATTCCATGAGCAATCCCTACAGTACGTCATTAAGATCCCCAGCGGAGCTGAAACTTCAAACTATTAATCCACAGTGGAAACCATCCAGTTTCTCCAAAATTCCCCAGCAAGTTGTCTTGAAGCCTGAAAACCAACCGGACAACAACTAACTTCTATTTCTCCTTAACCTAGGATAATTCCCCAGTAAAGCAGCAGGTGACCGAAACTCCTGAACTTTTTCCAAATAGGAATAAGCTTTTTTCCCACAAAGTTTTCATTGTTCCCCAACAGAACGAGGATTCCCGTTGTTAAATCCCCAGTAGAAGTCATCAAAATTCTCTGGATTCCCCAAGCAGATTACTCAAGCAGTATACGACATTGCTCTCACAATAGGATTCTGTCAATACTTCAACCTCAAGACGTGAAGAATCCACATATCCTCAGCAGCAGTCAAGGATTTATTTTCCTCAGCAATACAACAAATCAGCTTACATGCGCATACATTACATCCACATATCATAAACATTGATAAAACACATATATTGCATCATACACTTCATGCAACGTAACTTTGTGTTTCAGCTAACATTTTACTCTTTTCAGGATAGGATTAACAAGCTACCATTAACAATATACAATCTAGATACAGTTCGGATACACTCCAGACACGGAAGCCATTCTGTTAATCATTCAAATTCATCTTTCATATTCCCAAAGTACAGATACACTCCAGACACAGATGCCATTCTGATACCCATTCAGATTCAAACTTCAGGATACAATACGGATACGCTCCAGACACAGATGCCATTCTGATACTCATTCAGATTCAAGATACAGTACGGATACGCTCCAGACACGGATGCCATTTTGTTACTCATTCAGATTCAACTTTCAGATACAGTTCAGATACGCTCCAGACTCGGTTGCCATTCTGATACTCATTCCGATTTCAAGTTCAGATACAGCTCAGATACGTTCCAGACGCGGACACCATTCTGATACTCATTCTTTCAGCTTACAATTTACAATCCAACAAACATTCTTGGATGGCATCTACAAGCCCATCTCCAACAAGATTCCATCTCTACTCCAAATGGCATCTTTAAGCCCATTCCTCCTATCACCACCAAGCGCAAATTTATGGGCACTCTAATGTCCAATCATCTTCCACCTTCGAGTTGCGAATGGAAAATCTCGCCAATCTAACTCCTTAGGTCAAAGAAGATTGAACAGGGGAAGCTGTTGTACCCCAAAATTTTCCCTCTCATTCTTCAGGAAATCATCCTGGATTCTCAAAGTTCTCTCTTAAACAAATCCAAGCCTTGAATTATCATTTCTTTCCAAGCAAGCCATTCACAAGGGCAAAGTGGTCATTTGTAAGCTCAAAAGTCAAATTTTACCTGGAAAAGTTAAATTCTAAATACTTAGATTTTTTCTAAAATATTTAAGACAAAATGACACTTCAGAACTTCTGAACCAACCTCTAGGCAGAAACGGTCAGAAGTTGCAAACTTGGCTCAACACATAACATTCAGTCAGAAGGTGGCTCTTCAGCAGCTACGCCAACTCAGTCAGAAGTTGTAAACGTGGTTCAGCACGTAATCTTAAATAAGAACATGGATTTTTTTCAGCAGTTACACAAGTTTAGTCAGAGTTTGCTAGAGGAATGCAAAGAAAGCAAAGAAGCCTGAAAACTCCTTCAGAACATGCTGGAATCAGAAGATGAAGGGGTCAGAAGAGTAGGTGTTACACTGAAGCAGAATCTCTAAGTCCAGAGTTTCAGAGGCAAATCCAAGGAACAGGCTAGAAAGTCTGGAGAACCCTTAGAATTTGCTGAGGCATCAAGATACTAAGATCAGAGTTTGAGTGCGTTGTATGCTGAAGTAGGAACTGCTGGCTCAGATATAAGTAATGATGAAAATCTCACGTTACAAGATTTCTTAGTCTTGACCAATCTCATCACCATTTAATGCTCATTAATACTCACAACTACTTTTGAACATTTGTCCAAAGGGTCTCTCCACGTGCAGCATAACAACGTTCCTGTGCAGATTTAGGTATGGGTTCATGCGCTACTTTTTGCTCATGGGTGTCACTTTTCCTTAATCCTCGCTTACTAACCCATCCTAGGCTAAAATCTGTCAATCATCACAACTTTTTATGAACTTTTCTTCAAGAATAAGTCAGCACCTAATGCATGATATTGGTGCCACTTAACGTTTTAAAAACACACAAAGCTTTGCCTATAAATAGAGCACCATTGTCCATTGTAAGAAAGACATAAGAAAAATTGCTAGAAAAGAAACATAAAATTTTTTTTAGCAAGAAAACACCTTGAAACTCTGTCAAAATTCCTAGTGTTTCAAGAGCCTTAAACACAACTTTGAATCTCCTGCCTCAAAACTTCATTTGTACCCAATTTGTTTCTCGACTAAAGAACGCCCATACAGTTTCTGACCACATATATACTCTCCATCCACCCATACAAAGAACCTGTCCAGAACACTATCAGAGTTTAGATTAACTCCAGTTCACAGAATTTCTTCCAATAGCAAGGTAAGCACCTGCTGACTCTCACCACACTGCTTAAGCATCATCGGATTTGCATGCTCAAGAAACACAATGTAGATATCATGCTGCTGTTGCTGTACATGTTTTGAGATTTTCACGCCTCTGTATGTTTAAGTAGGAAGTGAATCAATACAAAACTTGCCTGTGACTTTTTTTTTGGTTCTGTCTTCTGGAACGCTATGACACTTGCTGAGACTGTCCTAGGCATACCTTCTGTTTTGTGGAAAAATAACCAAATTGCAGATGTTCTGACTAGCACAGGGGGAAACCAAGCTCTGATTTTGACCCCAACACTTCTGAGGCCTGTTTTGTTATTAGTAATATCAGAACTTCTGAAAATTACTATGTTCCTAGTAGGGTCAGAACATCTGACCCCCCATTAACAGATTTCTGTTTTGCAGCGCACTGGGGTCAGAACTTCTGACCTCCCCACTAACAGGTTTCTGTTTTGCAGCACACTAGGGTCAGAAGTTCTGACCTATACATTTTCAGTAACAAGTTGATATCCTGCAGCAGGCCAAGGTCAGAACTTCTGACTTCCTCTCAGCAGCGCACCGACCCCCTCCTTCTTTCTTTTTTTCTTCCCCTTGTTATTTTTCTTTATTTTTCTCGCTGGATTCCCCATTCATAAGTGTGTACCCACCCCCCTAAATATTGTAATAATGTAGGACTTTACATTTCCGAATTTTTATCGCTTTCAATTGTAAATGCTAGCAATTAGAATATGTATGGCAAGATAAAATCAATGAAATAGAAAATCCTAATTCAAGATAAAATCATGCATGCAATCAAACACACTTTCACACAAACACCCTTAGGGTTTCTCTACTTGGTTGCCTTATACAAAAAAATAGCCATGTTACACATGCAAAGTATCTTGGTAAAACAAACAAAATCAAAAGATCATAGTCCCTCGATGACGCTAATTCAAAAGTTGCCTAAACAAAATGATCTTGGTCCCTCAAAAATGCTAAGATACTTTGCAATATTGCTATCATGGCTATACGATGACCCACGCCCGTCTCGCTTACATCCAAAGATAGGGTTGCTTACCAAATCAATGGTAAGTCAACAACGTTAAAGGAATAGAAAATGCATAAGAAAGACATTTTGAGTAGGTAGATGGCTTCTAGTTACTTGCTCTATTTCAAACAACAATTCTTGCTATTTTCAAAAAAAAAACAAACACACACATTTCAAAAACATCTTACAAACATTGAAAACATTTTTAAAAGGCAAACATCTTTGTATACATTCTTACGAACGAGAATCATTATAAAGATTTCCTAAACGAATGGCCTCTTTTACAAAATACTTTCAAAATCACATCAAACACCATTTTAAACAAACCAAAAGCAAGTGATCTAAGCAAGTAACTAAGAGCCCATGGAAAACCATAGATGAAAAGGGCACTAGCACCTTTCCTTTTCATAATCTACCCCCCGAACTCAAGAAAACATCTTAAAGGTCTTTCTTGTGCTTTTTCACCTTTCCTTTTGGATAAAAGAAAAGTCGGTGACGACTCTTGCTAACCGCGACATTTGCAATAAAACGCAAAACCTCAAGTCAGTTCTTCCACCGTATCATAGAGTCGCCATCGACTTTTCTTTTATACAATAAGGAAAGGGTGAAAATAACATGAAAGACCTTGATATATTTGAGTTCGGGGGGTAGGTTATGAAAAAGGAAGGTGTTAGCACCCTTTTCATCCATAGTTATCTACTGGCTCTTAATTGCTTAGCTCACTTTGAAAATTGCTGTGTGTTTGAAAATATTTTGAAAAAGCTTGCCAATGTAAGGCGCACTTTGTAATGACTCTTCTACCCTTACTCAAGGCTATTCTTGTAATTTTCCTTCTTCTTTAGATAGTGCTACCATACCATTAGTTAGTAGAATCCCTATTGTTGGATGTGAAGGGACAATCGAGGATGATCATATGGTCATCGAAGGTAACTCATAAGGACGCTTTAGCAATTTTTGTAAGGGACTGCCATCGTTTTATCCGTAGGCAACTCAAGGGACTAGATCATTTGCAAAAGGCAACATCGAAAGGGTCATTGAGGGACTACGATATTTTTGTATGATTACTTGATCAAGGGTCTTTACTAAGTGTTGTACCCTAAAATTTGTCCTCCCATTTATTTAAGACATCCTCCTAAGGTTTTCATTTGCTCAAGGTTGCTCAAGAATTGATCAGACAAGTTGTCCTCCTAAACAATGGACTTACAACTAGGGTTTCACTTTTATCAAGGAAGATTGGGTTTCAAATGCCTCAAGTGGATTTAATGGTTTCTCATATGTCTCCAAGAATTCTCATACCAAGTTTTATGCCCTGCATCACAAGTTTTCCCAGTCAATGGCTCAGATGATTAAAAAACAATTATATTGGACAAAAAGTCAACAATGGTCAAAATACAGTCAAACTTCAAGATTTTTGGTTAACATCAAGATTTTGAAGTCATATTCATCATTTGATCAAGGTTTGATCATGATTCGTCAAGAAAAACTCTTAAATCATCAAAAGTCAAAAGTTGCTAAATTAGGGTTTTCTTTAGCAAAAGTCAACTGAAATTTGACCAAGCATAATTTTCACATGCTTCATCAGATTTTCCGCAACCAAAGCTCATTTTGAAGGAAATGCAATTCTCTACAACTTAGTCACTCTAATATCAAGTCCAAAAAATGCTTCATTTGAGAGATATGGGCCAATACATTATAGGTCATTTCAAAAGTCAACAAAAAACACTTTTTGTCAAGGCTAGTTACATCAAGATAAAGTCTTCAAATGCAAAAATGATCCGAATGGAGATTTTAAAGGACGTCTTGAGATTTCCAAAAAGTATAGGATTATCTTGAGCTCCCCGGTCCAGTTATTTGTTTTATTACTTAATTAATTGTTTGTGTTTATATCATCAGATGTATCACCACCCCAGTGGTAGCACGCTTGCCTCTAAGTAATTCATATACAAGGGCGTGGGTTCGATCCCCGCCTTTTATATTTTTTCTTCATATTTTTTGTTTTCTACAGATCAAGTGTAGCGCGTCACACAAGCCTACTGTGCACCCAGCCACATCTCGCCATCAGATTTTCATAGATCTGATCCAATGTCCCCAGATCTGTAAGCATACAATGCACCTTCGTTGATGCCACACACTGGATCTCCTAGGTCACCAACGCTTGGGCCTAACATATTTCGTTTAACACCCCCTGTTTGCTAAACCAGGCCCACCTCTTTTCTTTTATTTACTTTTATTTATTTATTTATATTTTATTTTATTTATTTGCACAACATAATTAATAATTTTTTAATTAAAATTAATTAGACTCTTAGAGATTTCTAATCAACTTTTTTTTAAATTAATTTAACTAATTCATTTTTCTTAAATAAAATTAACTAGATTCTTAGGTTTTTTAACAAATTGACTTTTTTTCATTAAAATTAATTAAGTTTTTAGGTCTATTAATCACAAATCTGTTTTTCATAAAAAACAACAAAAATATTTCTTTTTTTCTTCGATTCCAATTTTTTAGATTGATTGTGCTTTCGCGAACTTTTTTTTATTTCTGCATATTTCTTGATTATGTAACTGTCTATGGTTTGTAATAACTTAGTTTCTTTTTCTTTATGACTCTATACTTTTGTTACTGCCCCAGAGCGATGTAATAACTTATGGTTTATTTTCTGCCTTTACTTTCCTCACATTTATTGTTTTTCTATTTTACTATATTGCTGTTAGTAATTAGGTCTTTTATGGCAAGATAAAAACAAACAATAGCAAAACCCTAATCTCAAAGACAAACATAACTGAAAACAACACACCTCGCACACTCACACCTTTAGGGTAACCTCCTTTGTTGCCTCGGAAAAACAGTCACACCCTTCGAACATGAGGACGCTTTAGTAAAGTCCCTCGATACAAAGGTCATAGTCCCTCGATGACCCTTTCGATGTTGCCTTTGGTAAATGACCTAGTCCCCTAACGAAAATTGCTAAAGCATCCTTACCAGTTTCATTCGATGACTGCACGATGACCCACGCTTGTCCTTTCACATCCAACGATAGGGCTTCTTACCAACTAATGATACAGATAACACTATCTAAAGGAGGAGGAAAATTACAAGAACGACCTTGAGTAGGTAGACCGCTGTTAATCGCTTACTCATAAACATTTCAAAACAAAAACATTTCACACAAACACTTTCGAAATATTTTCAAAATGTTTTGTATACACTCTTACCGATGCAAGAGTCATTACAAAGTTCCGCCTTACATTGGAAAACTTTTCAAAATATTTTTCAAACACACAACATAAAGCAATTTTAAAAAATTGAGCTAGCAATTAAGATCCCGTAGATAACTACGGATGAAAGGGTGCTAACACCTTCCCTTTTCATAACCTACCCCCCGAACTCAAAATTAAAAAAGGTCTTTCCTGTTCTTTTCACCCTTTCCTTATTGGGTAAAAGAAAAGTCGGTGGCGACTCTTTCTATCTGCAATATTTGTGATCAAACGTAAAACCAAGTCAGTTATCTCACCGTATTACACTAAGGCATCCATACGTTCGAGGGACATGACCGTTTATTTTTCGAAGGCAACGAGAGAGGTTAACCTAAAGGTGTAGGTGTGCAAGTGATTTATATTTCAGTTATTTAGTCTTTGATTTTAAGTTTATCTACCATTTATTTTTAGTCTTGCCATACACCATAATTACTAAGCAATAGTAGAAAATATAGAAAAGAAATAAATGTGCAGAAAGTAAAGGCAGAAAGTAAACCTAAACCTATTACACGACTTTGGGACAAATACAAAATAGTAGAGTGCGGAAAGTAAATATAACTATTACAACCTGTAAACAGTTACATAATAATGAGAAAAGGAAATGCGAGAAATACAAATTACATTCGCGAAAGCACAATCGACCTGAAAATGTAAAATAGAAATAGAATCGAGGGAAAATGAAATGTTTTTGATGTTTTTTATGAAAAGGTTTTTTGATGATGACTAAATAAACCTAAAAATATTAATTAATTTTAATTAAAAAGGTTAATTAATGAAATTAAATTAATTACAAATTTTTAATAAGAAAACCCTAAAAAAACTAATTATTTTTAGTTAGTAAAAAGATCAATTAAATTAAATAAAGAAACCTAAAACCTAACTTGATTAGGGTTTGTAAAAGAAACATTTTTTAGGTTTTTGTAAAAAGGGTTTTGGTTTATCGTTAGGTGAATTTAGGGTTGGAAAAAGTTAATACAAATTGGTTAGAAACTAAAAAAACATGAAAATCCCAAGGGTGGGTGTTGAACCCACTCCCTTAGCCTTTCCTCCTCCAAGCCTTGCCCCTGCGCCAAGCGTGCTTTGGTGTCAAAGGAATGGAATCAGCGTGCTTTGTATGTTAAAAATCTGCAAAACATGAAAAATGTAAGAAAAAACCCCAAAACCCCAAAAGGAAAGGATTGAACCCACGCCCTAGCATAATAAGACCTTAACGCGCGCTCGCTTGCCACTAGGGTGACTACACATCCGATTATATTCCTGAAACAAAATAAATATAACACAAAAACCAATTAACTAGACCAGAGAGGCACCTGAGCCCTAGCTCCGATCGTCTTCTCCGGTGAATCTTTTTCACGTTCCTGCAAAATAGCCATAGTTAATGACCCAAGGATACCCTACGCCCCTAAATCAAGCCCTGCGAATCCAATGGAAGTGTTATTTTGGGCTGAATCATGTTGGTTTGTGAGATATGACAAAAATATCATGGATCAGACCAAGCATGGCAGTTCATGATTCAGCTATCATGGGGATCATGCTTTTGGTTATTCCTGCACTATTAAACCTCATGAACACGTTAGCAAAGTTAGTATGAACAAAAACCTGAAGAAAACGAATGCATGAAATTCCTGCAGTAACAAAACAAGTGAGGCACATATATGAGATTTTATGCCCTTTTGATCATTACAATCGATCCAACCTTACCCTATAGTGTTCCTGGAAGTGAATGGACATGTTAGTTTGCTTTGAAAGAAGTTGTAAGCTAGGGTTTCGAGCTGCCATAGTTTTTGATACTTTTTGAGATATTTGGGATACAATTTTCTTGCAAGGGTTTGTGTTCATGCTTGTTTGAATTGATGAGATTATATAGCTTGAAATCATGTCAGCCAAAGAGTGGGCTTGAACCTTTGTAAGAAGCCTTTGTTTTATTTATTTATTTTGAATTTTAAATAAATAAAAAATAAAAATAAAAAAAATAAAAACCCAAGGGGTGTATGAACAAGTTCTGAGGTTTATCTTGAGATATAAAACACGCATGGACCTTGAATCATATGCCCACTAGCCCAAAAAATCAAGTTTGGTCACTTTTGGTTTCATGCATTTGCTCAAAATTTCCCAACTTGCACCAATTATAACTCTCTCAATTTTTATCATTTGAAGGTGATCTTAGACTTTATGGAAATATTAAGATGTTATATACAATCTCTATTTTGATCATTTTTGCATTTGAAGACATTATATTGATGTAAGTTGCCTTGACAAAAAGTGTCTTTTTGTTGACTTTTTGAAATGACCTATAATATATTGGTCTATATCTCTCAAATGAAGTATTTTTTGGACTTGAACTTAGATAGAAAAATTTGTAGAGAATTGAATTTTCTTCAAAATAATCTTTTGTTGAGAAAAATATGATGAAGCATGTGAAAGTTGTGTTTGGTCAAAGTTCAGTTGACTTCTCCTTAAGAAAACCCTAATTTGGCAACTTTTGACTTTTGATGGTTTGAGAGATTTTCTTGATGCATCATGATCAACTCTTGATAAAATGATGAATATGTCTCCAAAACCTTGATGTTGACAAAAAATATTAAGGTTTGACTGTATGTTGACCACAGTTGACTTTTTGTCCAATTTAGTATGAGCATTCTTGGAGATATATAACCATTGTCTGAGCAAACTTGTGATGCAAAACTTCAAATTTGGTATGAGCATTCTTGGAGACATATAAGAAACCATGAAATCCACTTAAGACTTTAGAAACCCAATCTTCCTTGAGAAAAGTGAAACCCTAGTTGTGGATCCATTGTTTAGGAGGAGAATTTGTCTTATCAATTCTTGAGTAACCTTGAGCAAATGAAAACCCTAGGAACATGAAAAGATATCTTGAAGAAAATGGGAAGACAAATTTTAAGATACAACAGATATTATATGACAATCATTACATAATGTTTGACCATGAAACTCCTTACACTCATCTAATTATGTTTTAAAAAACTTATGATTCTTTGAGAGTCTCAAAAGAAGAATAAAAAAACATCTTCATAGAGATGTTATCCCATTCTTTGATCAGTAAAATAAAGACTAGTATCAAAACCAACTCTCACAAATCAGGATCAAGATTGGGTGCTATTAAAGTGGGAAAGGCATGTGTCTTTCCACCAATTCGTTTTGCATGATCAATTGGATGCACCAGATAATTTCATGTGTACAACTTAAAAAAGAAAAAGAAAAAACAGGTTTAAAACCAACACTTGTATCACGTAAACACAGTAACATGCCATGCAGTGACTTACTTCCCTCTGCATTGTTGTTCCTCCATCATATCGCCATTTGTCATCAACCTCACCTGTCAACAAACTATGATTTTATATTTCTCTTCTTTTGATTGCAATGTTTCACTAAAATGGTATATTTTCTGTCATTATTATTATGGTAGAAACAACAAACCCGTTCAACTGCATAAAACCACATAACAAAACATAAAATAAATATTTGAAATAAAAAGTAGAAACATTTTTCAACAACTAGATGAATGAGATTTAGAAGTGGAAAACCATTAAAGGGGAGAGGGGGTTCGGGTGGAGATAAGTATATATTTGTTATCAAGGATGTAACATAATCATCATTTAATGGAGGCGAGAAAGCTCTAGCAACATCACCGACGGGATAGGTCGTGACTGGAGCCTGATGAGAAAAAGACATTTACTTTCCCCAATCCTGATTCCACAAAAACAAACTATTTTTTCTACACCCCAAATTTATGAAGATTAAGGTTATGTTTAAATAACATAAAATGAATGAAACGAAATGAAGCATAACAGAGTGAAATTGAGCGAAATAAATATCCTATTTTATCGTTTGGAAATTTTAGAACGAAATAAGATAAGATATTCATTTTGCCCAAATTGGAGGAAAAAATATGATTATAAGTAATGAAATGGAATTGAATCATACAATTTCATTCTACTCTTGTCTATTCAACTTTATATGATCTAAACAATAAAATATCATTTTATTCCATCTTATTTCATTCCGCATCAATCCAAACAAAGCTTAATACAACAATTATTATATATTCTTTGAATTCATTTTAAACATTATGTGAAATAGTCACAAGTTTGATGATGAGCTTAAATTAGATAATTATCATTAAAAATAACATATAAAAATTTCATTTTTTAAAATGATATTGCCCGAAAATAGTTTTAATGAATAACAATTTGAATAACTTCTTATTTCATTCCGCATCAATCCAAACAAAGCTTAATACAACAATTATTATATTTTCTTTAAATTCAGTTTAAACGTTATGTGAAATAGTCACAAGTTTGATGATGAGATTAAACTAGATAATTATCATTAAAAATAACATAAAAATTTCATTTTTTAAAATGATATTATCCGAAAATAGTTTTAATGAATAACAATTTGAATAACTTTTTATTTTAAGAAAATTTTAAAATTTTATTATCTAAAAAATTGTAATAAAATTGTTGGTGCACAAAGGTTGAAGATAAAAATAAAGATGGAAGAAGAGAGAGAGAAAGACATCTGTAAAAAAATTGTTGAGAAAGAAATTGTTCTGAACTGGCCCGAAAGCTTGAGTGGGCCCAGTCTAAGACATATCATAGGTGCCACCCACTAACCGTGACCAGGACTGTCCGCACCTGTCAGGCAATACCACCTATTGTCCTTCTGATCCAGCTCCGATCCAAGATGTCCGTCGAGCATCTTCTCAGTCTGCCCGACTCCAGCATCGTGCAGACCACCAGGGACCGACCAGAGAGATGCCTGCAACCATGCCTCCTCCCCAGAACCAACAACTAGTTACAGGCACATCTTCCCGGTTTGACCAAGTCCTGGCAGTTACCTGATTTTCCGAACCCGCATATCTAGGCGGGAAATCAGGAACCAATGACCACGCGCCAGGGGCAGTATATAAATCCTCACACCTGTGAGGGCCAGGTATCACATACTCACTACCTAATATTTTGCTAGTACCTTCTTGCTCCCACTCTTACTTGATCGTTGGAGTACCTTGCAGGTACAACCCCCTCTCTCCTCTGCCCGACTGAAGATCATCCTCCGGCCACTCTCCAGGTTCTGATCAACCGCAAGATCAGTGGCACCATTTATGGGAAGCTGTTATCCCCATCTTTCTTCCCTCAGAACCTAAGATCAAAGCAACTCTTCTTTCAAGATCCATCTCTCATATCATGGCCGATCATAATGATCTTTACCTGTCCGGAAAGACCATCCTTTCCCCTGCTCGCAAGACTGATGGAAGCTAGAAACACCCTCGCCTTAAGGACAACCTGGGCTTCCGTGACGGACAAACTGCGTCCCCTGATTCCGCTGATGCCCGACATGATGACGACCAACTCTTGGACGAAGGACGTTCCAAGAATCCTGTTTAGGAGCCACCCAAAATCTTGCAACCGGTTCCTATCCCTCTCAACACTGACCCAGCCATGGCAGCACTGCTCGCTGCCTTGAATCAGACCAACACCCTCATCCTTCAACAAAATCAGAGGATAGGGGCCTTGGAAAATAGGCGTTCAGGATCTCCTCCCTGGAGAGCCCGAAGATCAAGTTCCTCCAGTGCATCACCACCCAGGCGTGGTCTACCATCCAAAAAGGGAAAGGCGCGACGTTTCTTTCTTCAAGAAATGCAATTGCACACCTCCTGCCCAAGATCAAGACTCCCCTTCATTCAAGAAGAGGAGGGGCAACAGGTAAATCGACCACGCTCGATTGCCCTCTCCCGATCCAAAGAAAAAACAAAGGATCCCCTCTCCTCGATGGGACCGCGACGATTGATGGGGGAGAAACTATCACTCTCCTTCTCCATCTCCCGTCAATAGTGAAGATGACGAGCCCCATGGCCCACTATCGAGGGAGATCACTGAAGCTCCACTTCCTGTCGGCTTAGAGAAGCCTCTCACTCTAGGGATCTATGATGGCACGACAGATCTTAATGAGCACATTGAGAATATCGATGAGCTCCTCGACTACAGAGGGGTCAGAGGCACCATCAAATGCAGACTCTTACCGACCACTCTTAGAAAGGGGGCGATGAAAAGGTATAAAAGTTTACTCGATGAATCCATCACCTCATGGAAACAACTCGGGAAGATGTTTTCAAGGCATTTCACCACCTCCAGCCGACATCCTAAATCAGAAGCTTCGCTCGAAGCGATCATACAAGGCAGAGACGAATCTCTGCGAGCATATATTGAGCGCTTCAATAAAGAAGCGGTCAAGGTCCCGACAACAGAAAACATGAAGAAATACCTGCTCGAGCACGAGCTCTGTCCCCGCAGGGACTTTGCCAAGGCTATGGGCATAGAAACACCATCCACACTCGATTCCCTTCTCCTAAAGGCCCAGGCGTACATACAGTACGAGGAGAAGGAGGTGGCCAACAACACCCAGGAATCCAGGCACAGGTAGAGCGCCAGACCCTCAAAGAATGATGAACCCTCGAGATCCCGTCGGGGGGAGAAGAAATGGGAGGACAGGTTCCGTGATCCTAAAGACTACAAGGGGCCAGCCGGTTGTTTCCACGACTATACCCTCTTGACAACCTCGAGGGAGCGTATTCTTTCTGAATGTGCTAATTATGAGTTCAAGCAAGTTGGGTGTGCTTCAACCGACAAACACCATCCAAGGCAGGAAATGAAAGAAGCAAGTACTGTAGGTTCCACAAGAGTCATAACCGCAACACAGAGGATTGCATTCACCTCAAGGATGCAATCGAAATACAAATCAGAGACGGGCACCTCAAGCAGTATAAGAGAAAAGAGGCCGCCCGTGACGAAGCACCAGAGACAAAGAATGTCGGAGAAGGGAAGAAATCCCCCGACCTCGACACCATTCCGGTCTCCTTGAGCATCTCACGATCAGAAGACTTATAATTTCTAGACATGGAGGACGTTCCCCTGTACTTCTCCACCCACAGTCCATGGGAATCCTTCTCCGCAACCATGGTCATTTCTGGCGGAGGGTTCAACAGGCATACGGTTGAATCAGTGAAGAGAATGTTCGACCAACTCATCGAGGCTAACTCTGAGATGGATGCCACACTCGACAAGTTTCGAGAAGGATCTCACCCCCTCGCATTCTACAGGGAAGAGTTACCGGGAGGAGCCCCAAGTTCGAGCATCCCAGTACTCGTGAGAGCTTGGATGGCTAACTTTAATGTGCGTCGCATTTTGGTCGACCAAGGCAGTTCAGTGGACATCATGTACACCCAACTGTTCAACACTCTACAGCTGAACGAGAGCCACCTAACCCCCTACGCGGGTTCTGATCTTCAAGGTTTCAATGGAGCCAACACGAAGCCATGGGGTACGTGAGCTGATCGTCACTTTTGGGAGGGGGATAACAGCCAGAGCCATCAAGACCCAATTCTTGGTGGTGGACGTCCAATCTCTCTACCAATGCATCTTCGGGAGACCCACTCTTGCCGAGCTCATCGCGGTCCCCTCCACCGTTCATCTCAAGATGAAATACTACACGACCGAAGGTTTGGTTGCCACTCTCCACGGGGACATCCAAGCAGCCAGGAGGTGCTTTGAAGCCTCTGCGAGGGGCCTCAGCTCCATTAAAGCCCAAACTCGTACGACCACTGGAGCCATACTGCCCTCCAGCTCTGAGGAATCCAGGCCATTGTTGAGGGTCGACACCATTGACCTTGATAGTCGCTTCTCCATGGAGGACAGGGTCGAGCAAAGGAAGATGGGAAATAGCCTATGGTCGAAGATGAAGGGTCAACTTCCTCTGTTGGCCATAACGAGCTCTTAAGTCACATACAGCCTATCTCAGACGGCGACTTCAAGTTGGTTCCCCTTAAAGAAGACCCCACCAGGGGAGTAAAGATTAGAGCAGACCTCTCCGACCTGGAAAAAAGGAAACTCAAAGCTTGCTTACAGGAAAATGCTTATCTCTTTACTTGGAGTGCGGTCGAGATGCCCGGTTTAGACTTTGAGGTCACATGCAATCACCTGACCATTGATCCTACCATCAAGGCGGTCGCGCTTCGGAGAAGAAAGCAGTCGAGGGAGAAGTCAAAGGCTGCTGAATTAGCTGTAAAAGACCTCCTAGAGGCACATTTTATTTCTGAAGCCCAGTACACAACCTGGATCTCAAATGTAGTCCTTGTTAAAAAATCTAATGGAAAATGGCGAATATGCACTGACTATAATGATCTCAACCGAGCTTGCTCGAAAGATGCTTATCCTCTCCCCAATATTGACAAACTGGTCGATAATTCAGCCGATTTTAAACTGTTATCTTTCATGGACGCATACTCTGGTTACAACCATATTCCCATGGCAAAAACGGACAAAAAATATACTGCTTTCATGACCGAGTAGGGCAATTATTACTACAATGTAATGCCCTTCGGCCTGAAAAACGCGAACGCTACCTACCAGCGCATGATGAACAAAGTCTTTTGCAACGAAATAGGTGACATGCTCGAACTCTATATGGACGACATGATCGTCAAGTCCACCGAAGAGCTCGACCATGCCTCCTATTTGAAAAAGGTGTTCGAGCAAGCCCGAAAGTGTCGGATGCGATTCAACCCGGAAAAATGCACCTTCGGCGTACGGGCAAGAAAGTTCCTCGGGTTCTATCTAACAGAACAAGGCATCGAGGGAAACCCCGAAAAATGTCAGGCCTTCTCCGAATTTATGACACCCACGTCGAAGAAATCCATCAAGATCTTAAATGGCATGCTCACTTCTCTTTCCCGATTCGTGGCAAAATTCGCCCAGCACGCGCTCCCCTTGTTCAAACTCCTGCACAAGGAAGCCGCCTTCGAGTGGACGCCCAAATGCGAGCAAGCCCTCGCCCATTTGAAAAGAGCGCTCTCACAGCCGCCCATCTTATCACGGCCTGGGAAAGACGAAGTCCTCTACCTTTATCTAGCTGTCGCCTTTGAGGCAATAAGTGCGACACTAATAAGGGAAACCCCGGAGGGACAAAGACCAATTTATTTCACGAGAAAGGCCCTGCAAGTCCCGAAAGCAAGATATCAACAAATCAAGAAAGTATCCCTGGCCCTCGTTAATGTTGTGAGGAGGGTAAGACACTACTTCTTGGCCCATACCATAGTGGTTCGGCCGGATCAACCAATAAAACAGTTGCTCGAAAGGATAGACACAGCCGGTAGAATGATGAAATGGTCTTTGGAACTCTCTAAATTCGATATCCAATTCGAAAGCAGGAAAGCCCTTAAGGCTCAAGCCTTGGCTGACTTCGTAGCAGAAATGACCTCGCCTAGAGATCCGGAAGGCTCGCACCGTTGGACGATTTTCGTCGACGGCACCTCTAGTGCGACCAGAAGCAGCGCAAGCATCATACTAGAGAACGAGGAAGGGACCCTGGTTGAAGTTTCCCTTGCCCTGTCTTTCCTGACCTCCAATAATAAAGCTGAATACGAGGTAATCCTCGTAGGCTTACGGCTAGCCGAAGATCTGGGAGCCGAGGAAGTAAAAATCTTCACCGATTCTCAGCTGGTCGCCTTGCAAGTTCGAGGTGAATATCAAGTCAAAAATAACCAACTCGCCGAACATTGGGCCCTGGTTTAGGAGGCAAAGAAGGATTTCAGGTCGGTGGACGTTCAACATGTTCCCCGCGAGCATAATGCCCGCGCAGATGTTTTATCCAAATTGGCGAGCACAAAGAAGAAAGGAGGAAATAAATTTGTAATACAAGAGGTACTTCCTCGGCCGAGCACCCAGAAACCATCCGCCACCCTAGGAGTATTCGCCATTGGGGACAACGATTGCTGGATGACCCCTATACACGATCACCTCACTAAAGGAAAATTCCCTGGCGACCCAAAAGAGTTGGTCGTTGTCAGACGAAGGGCCTGCTCTTACGTATTAATCGAGGGCAAACTTTATAGAAGAGGATTTTTCGTCCCACTCCTCAAATGTGTCGATCGGAGCATGGCGAAACGCATACTGCTCAAAATCCATGAGGGCATCGACAGTCAGAATCTGGGTAGAAGATCCCACGCGAGGAAAGCCTTGCGGGCGGGATACTACTGGTCCACCATGCAGCACGATGCAAGAAAACACGTGAAGAAATGCGATAAATGCCAAAGACACGGGGACATGCATTTTTCTCCTCCTAGCGAGCTAAAATCCCTCTCCTCTCCCTGGCCCTTCGCCTGGTGGGGACTAGACCTCCTCGGCCCGTTCGTGGTCGGAACCAATTAGAACAAATATCTGATAGTAGCGGTCAGAGACTTCACCAAGTGGGTAGAAGCCAAAGCCCTGGCCAAAATCACTGCCCAGAACATCCTTCGCTTCTACAAAAGAAATATTCTGGCTCGTTTTGGCATCCCACAAACGATAGTCACCGACAACAGGACCCAGTTCACGGATCACACCTTCCACGAATTCGTCACAAAACTTGGCACAACCTAACATTTCGCCTCTGTCGAGCACCCCCAGACCAACGGCCAGGCTGAGGTTGCCAATAGGGTGATACTCAGAGGCCTCAAGCGAAGGTTGGACGAAACCAAGAAGCGATGGGTCGAGGAGGTACACAAAATGCTCTGGGCGTATCGAATGACCACTCACTCGTCTACCAGGGAGTCTCCATTCCGGCTAGCATACAGGACAAAGGTCGTTATCCCCGTAGAAATCGAGGAACCTTCTAGACGAACTGAGGCACCTCTTGAAGAGGAGATGAACGACGTCGCCCTCAGAGAAGAACTCGATCTGGTGGAAGAAATCAGAGTAGGAGCGGCTCTGCGAGAGGCCTCGCTAAAAAAAAATAAATAGCCATGGGCTACGATGCCAAGGTGATACATCGAGAGTTCGAGGTCGACAGTCTTGTCTTGAAGAGAAATCGCAAAGAGTCTCACGAGGGCAAGTTTACAGCAAACTGGGAAGGTCCTTATCGTGTCTACGCCAAAACGGGAACCAGAGCGTATTACTTGGAAAATTTACAAGGGGGACAACTCATTCGATCATGGAACGCTAAAAAGCTAAAACAATACTACAGTTGAAAACATTGAGCAGTCTGCAGGTTCAGTCAACAAGACAGACTCACCTGAACCCGACCACGCGTGCACGCCCAGGCACAAGCGTAACACCCAAAGTATTTAGAAGGGGCGAAGTTCCGCTCTGTTAACGAGCGTACCCTCAGCCCGACGTGGATAACTCGACCGAGCTCCTTAGTCTTTGTGCCACGACGGTAGAACGCCCGACTCACGATGGGAAGTTCATGCTGCCGAACCCGGGTCCCTCGAAAATGAGACCTGGATTCCGACCCTCGCCCGAAATTCGCCCTGACGGTTTGATCGGTTTCCCTGCACCGACAAACATACAAAATAAGCATATCCCCGATATAAACTCTACAAAATGCAAAAGTCCTAATCGGGCTAACTTGTCAACAATCATGCAAATAACACATTAAATATTCAAAGCAAAATAACTAATGGCCGAAAAATAAATAAAGCGACCACTTGGGTCGAAATTGTGCGAATATTACATAAACGGGCAATATTCTGGGAAATAACAAATATTACAAAAAATGGCACGCTAGCCGAAACAAATGCACAGTCACCCCTCCGCTTCTCCTTCGACGGTAGGCGAAAATCGAGTAGGATCCCCAGCCGATTGATCAATGACATCTCTCAGGTAGTCGGGAACCAGAATCTGCCTGTAAGCCACATAGTAGTTGACCCCCATGTCCAAAGTGTTGAGCTCAACACTGGGATTCAACACACGTATCTGATTCACCGTGTTGTCAAAGCTCCCCTCAGACGCAGCCTGAGCATCGTCCAATGTAAGCTGGAAACATGCTACTAGCTCGGCCTGTGTCTTCAGGTCCTTGGTATCCGCTGGGTCGTCCTCAGTGGGCGCTAGCTCGGCAGTCAAGGCTGCCACCTTCCTCTCGAGACTCTTGCTCTTGAGCATAAAAGCGTTATGCTCCTAGGATAATCTCCCCGACTCTGCCTCGGCCAACTTTAGGGCTTTGTCTTTATCGACCAAGGCCTTCTCAGTCGCTGCAAACTTAGCCCATAGTTTCTTAATTTCCATCTCCTGGGATGAACTCCCCTCGGTCTACGCGACATCCATCCCCAAGATTTGCATCAAACCGCCCGCGTCTTGGGCCAGCGTCGCCCTCTTTTCCAGGCGGCTCATTCCCTCGAGAAGGAGAGATTCAGCCCTAGGAAGACGAAGAGCCGCACTCTCGAAAAAAGACCTCTCCAACCAGCAATGAGGCAGATCATAAGTCCCTTTTCCCGTCTCCCCGGTAAGGTCAATGCTCTCCTCAGGTTGAGGCCTCTTCGCCTTCAAGGAAATAGCAGATGGAGACAAAGCAGCTGTGGTCGGAGTCAAGGACGACCCACCTGATCCAGGAGAAAGAACTGGACCCGCGCTAGTCTGTGCATCCTTCTTGGCCTTTCTCGCCCGAGCAGCAAGTGTCTTGGCCAGACGTTCCTGAGCAGCATTCATATTTTCTGCAAAACAAACAAGAACAAAGAAGAGTCAGTAAAATGACGAGCCAAATAACGACGACCACGTACTGGAAAAAGAAAATTTGTACCCAGATATCTAACGGGACCCTCGCTCCTAAGGAGCTCCCGAACGCTTATGAGACCCGACTCTAACACGCGCTCCCCGTTTCTATCTAGCACTGGCTTGCACCCCCCCGACCGACCCGCTGGACCGGAGGAATTCAAGCTACAAACAAGGTAAAAGTGGTGAAGCTCGACAGGTCCTTGTCCCTAAGTTCCCCCTCCCTCCAGACGTAGGAGCCCAACTCCTTCTCGAAATGTCTGCTGGTCCACTAGAACAGGAACTTGGCGACCAGCGTCGCGGTAGGCTCCCCCAGATATTTTATGCGAGGAGTCCCATCCTCGTTGAGAAATGGCTGGCTCCTAAAAACATTCGGCAACTCCTTCGTCGAGGTGGGATGCACCAGGATGTACTTATCCTTAAAATGGCGCACGGACTCCAAGTAGGCCTTGAACAACTTCCCGTTGTCCTGGTTAAGGGAGACCCATCCCCACCGTCTGTCGGTCATGCTCCCCTGGATATGAAAACAATAGAAGAATAATGGGATCATGGCCCCTATCTTCAGATAGTCGCACACTATCTGGAACTCCCCACGAACGCAATCCCGTTCGGGTGCAAATGGGAGGGAGCCACATGCAGATGCTAGAAAACGACCATTTTAAATTCAGAAAAGGGAAGGCGAAGACCCATCTCCCGGAAGAATATATCGTACATAGGAATCTGACTCCTATCATATCTTGAGAAGATCCTGCTGTCTTTCCCAGGGATATACAACGACCACTCCTCCCGGGCTCCCTCCTCGTGGATGTAAACATCGGTGAAAACGTTCTCCCCGTGCTCATAAAAATATGACCGCCACTCCTAAGGGTCTTTCGCTACCTGTTGTACCCCAAAATTTTCCCTCTCATTTATCAAGGCTTTTCTCATAAGATTTCTTTGACTCAAGACTGGATTAGGGTTTGGTCAGCTCAAGGCATATCATCTTGTACTGATGACCCAAAATTAGGGTTTCAGGTTGCACAAGTATTTTTGGACTATCAATTCTTCATGTGACTTTCAAACATAATTTTGGATCCCTAAGATCACTCATGACAAGTTTCAAGCTTTGAACTATATTTTTGATCAGTCAATTAAATAGTTGACCTAAAAATCAACTGTATTAGGGAAAATGTCAACCATGACCAATTTAAAGTCAAATTTCATAATTCTTGATCCACATCAACATTTTAAGCTCATATGTATCATTTGGTCAAGTTTGGATCACAATTCCTCAAGAAATTTGATCAAATCACCAAAAGGGCAAAATGGTCAAAAATTAGGGTTTTGACTAAGGAAGGGTAATTTCTGATTTTTAACCTAGAAAATGACCAATTGAGTTAAAGCATGGTTTCAAGGATTAAATTTCATCATATTGACCTAATAGCATGGTTTAAAACATTGCAAGTTCATTGGATTGACAGATGAAATTTGCAGTCAACTGATCAAAAGTCAACTGTATATTGAAAAGTCAAACTTTGACTTTTTGGTCAAAATCAAGTGCCAAGGGTCACAATTCATCAAAACATGTCAAAATGTGAAACTTATTTATCAAGAAATCCAAGTTTGAAGATTAGGGTTTAAATTTTAAAATTTTCTTAACTTAGAAATTTTCTAAGTATAGAAAATTTCTTATTTTTTCCCAACTTTAGGCCATTTTTTCACCATGATGCATAATGATTCAAAGAAAGTTCCCAACATGAAAGTTGTAGATCTCCATGAAATCTACAACTTTTCTTCACACACTTTTCCATAAATATTCTTGGATCTCAAGATATAAATATATGAATACATGCTCATGAACTAAATAACTTAGTGAAATTTTGCCCTAATTTAGGCAGGTTTTGGACCCAACTTCATGGCAATTTTTCACCTAGTTCCCAGAGGTATATTGAAATGAATTTCAAATATGAGTTATAGAGCACATTGCAAGCTTTCCAAAATATCCAATAACTCCTCAAGATCATTTTTGAGTAGAGAGAATCGAAGAGATCAAGTTGGCAATTTCTCACTTTTTGTCCAAGCCATTTGATGAAGAACAAAGTTCCAATCAGTACCTATGCTGCCTAATCCATGCTTTAAATGTCCCAAACTTGTTCCTTACTCCTTAATTTAATGCTTATTCAGTTGACAAAGCTTTGATCCAAGCCCTAGAGCCATTACCCAAGTTGTAATTCCATAAATGGCATAAAGTGACCATTGCCATTTTGAAAAAGCTTAAGTTTTGCCACTTTCCAATTCTTGAGCATTGAACCCGTATCCATTGTACATATAAGTCTTGCAGGCCTAAAGCAAATTGTACAAGTATATACCAACCCTAAGAAATCAATTACAAGCATGGCAAGCCTTGTCCCTTCACTTTGTTTCAAAAGCAAGAAAGGTTGCAAAAAGGCTAGAGCTGGCACATCTGTGGGAGGGCTGACTAGAAACCAATTACATACTAATATACAAACATAATACAACACAAGGGACTTGGACTTAAAGACTGAAACACTCCCAAACACAAAAACACCAGAAAATTGTCAAGACTTGCAGTTTTTGCATAAGCATACCAATCTTCCATTTGGATCGTCCGTTTCAAGTCTTGATCATCAAAACATCTTACCTACTTGATATCTAACCAATCCAGACCTTCATCCCTATACTATAACCCCTTTTCCATCATCTTCCGTTTTTGTTTTCAAAGCTTGCAGGTTGACTTGGCCAAGGAGTTTTAGACACTTTCAAAGCAAGGCAAGGGTTGGAACACGTTTAGGAAGGTTCAAGGAAGCTCAAGCAAGCATCAGACCTCCATCAAACTCACTCCAGTTCCATCCACGATTTCAACTGAAGGATGTAAAATCTCAACTTCTATCTCCTTGTACAAGCAACCATTGGCCACGATTTATGAATAAATAATGTAGTTCTCATTGCAACGAAACTGTACATATCTTTATCTTGCATTTATTTGACCTGAGTTGGGAGAATTTAGAACTTGAAGTTTCTGAAAAATTTAGGTTTTAATTTAGGGATTTTAAAATTCATCATGATTTTTGATTATTAGCTTACATAACTTATATGGTTAGAATCGTGAGATCAAATACTACCACTTTCATGTTATGAGTTTTCATTTTCATGGAAGAATGAGAGAGTTACAGGACATCTGGCCAAGCTTGAGGAAGAAGATGAAGTACAGGGCAAGGAGTTTGTTCATGTTATGTTATTTTCGTTTCACTTAAGACAATGGATGTATAGCCACCCAGTGGCAAAGTAGCGCGCTGGTGAGACCCATGTCCTGGGTTCGAACTTGGGCGCTACTTTTGTTTTCCATATTTTTCCATTCGTTCAGCTTTGTTATGTTTTTGCAGGATGGGCCTCCATATTTGGGCCATAGTTCTTTTTGCTAACATGCTGTCCTTAGTCTGTTTACTATACCCCCCTTGCTAACTTTTTTTATATATTTTTATTTTATTTGTTTTATTTTTATTTTAGTTTGTTAAATATTTTCTTTAAATTTATAAAAAATCCTAAAAATATAAATTTCATAATATTGCATTTTTGTTTTATTTTAGTTTATTTTTCACATAAGAATATATTTTATTTATAATATATATCATATATTTTCTAAATAAACTTGTAAAATATAATTAAAATATATTTAGTTTAATTTGTTTATTTCTTTTTCATCCCATACTTATACATATTTATTTTTGCATATATAAAAAACTTTATATTATTTATACAATATTATTTATTATTTTAACATAAAAAAATACATAAAAAATAGTACATAAGAACTTTATTTTCTTTTAAATTAATAATTAGGGTTAAGCCCCCCTTCTAAAAATTATTTTCTTTTTCCTATAATTTTAGGTTTAGATTAAAATTTCTTTTACATAAAAACAAAACAAAAATCTTTTCTTACATGTACATTATGTTGCATCTTTAAATATTTTATATTATTTATTCTAATAATTGTACAAATTCGGTTTGGTTGTAATAATTTATTTAGGTTTACATTCTTGCAAATCCCCATTCAAATTTGTATTCCCCCTCCATAAAATTGTTGTAATAGCTTAGTGATATTTACATTACGCAATCTACCGCTTTATATGCCATGATTAGTAATTAGGGTTTGTATGATAAGATCAAAACAAAGCAAAATAAAAAACCCTAAATACAAGATAAAACCAAAGCATGAAAATGATACACTTGCACACAAGCATCCTTAGGGTTTCTCCACTTGGTTGCCTTATACAAAAATAGCCATGTTATGCATGCGAAGTATCTTGGAAAAATAAACAAATATAAAGATCATAGTCCCTCGATGACGCTATTAAAGGTTGCCTTACAAAAATGGTCTTGGTCCCTCAAAATGCTAAGATACTTTGCAAACATTGCTAATCATGGTTATACAATGACCCACGCCCGTCCCGTTTACATCCAAAGATATGGTTGCTTACCAAATTAATGGTAAGACAACAATGTCAAAGGAATAGAAAATGTACAAGAAAGACATTTGAGTAGGTAGATTACTTCTATTAGTTGCTCTATTTCAAAACAACTATCCTTGCTATTTTCAAAACAAACACACACATTTCAAAAACATCTTACAAACATTGAAAACATTTTCAAAAAGACAAACATCTTTGTATACATTCTTACGAATAAGAATCATTACAAAGGTTGCCTAAACGAATGGCCTCTTTACAAAATATTTTCAAAACCACACCAAACACATTTTCAAACAACAAAAGCAAGTGATCTAGCAAGTAACTAAGAGCCCATGGAAAACCATGGATGAAAAGGGTGCTAATACCTTCCCTTTTTATAATCTACCCTTCAAACTCAAGAAAACATCTCAAAGGTCTTTCCTGTGATTTTTCACCTTTCCTTTTGGATAAAAGAAAAGTCAGTGGCGACTCTTGCTAAACAGTAACATTTGCGATAAAATGCAAAACCCTCAAGTCAGTTCTCCCACCATATTATAAAACTAGCGACTCTGCTGGGGAATTAAATGAAAGTGGGGTTACCTTAGGGCTAGATCACATTTATTTGCTTACATTGTTTGACTTGTTTTATTTACATTATGGTTCTTTGTTTGGGTTTAAATCCTCCACCCGGATTTGGGAAACATTATAGGTAAATAGAAATACGTTGTGGAAACTGTGCGGGGTATACGGACATGGTCTAAGCAATAGCTATGTTAGTGTGACATATTTGTGGGTACCGGTAGACTTTGAGTCAATCAAAGAGAATACGGGGCCGCTGAGTGATGTCATGAAGCACTAATGAACTTCTAGAACCTTTTACTTGACCAACTTGGCCTTTAGGATGTAGTGAGATGACCGAATTTGGTACAGTCCGAAGTTGGTAGATACTCGATACTACACTCATTAAGGGTTGGATTCTTGGGATATTTCGGTCAGCATTAAAGAGGCTTGAGCTGAAACAATGACCAAGGAAAAAATCCAGTGATATTGAGCTCCTTAGAACCTGGTTACTATTACTAGGACATGTTTAAGCCAACTAAACTTCAAGAGGGTACTTACCTATAAAACCACATGCAAGCCTAAACTAAGAACTTGTTTGATTTTCTTGTATATGCATACTTGTGCATAACATCATGGACATCATGAACATCATATGCACCCACTAACCATTTCAAGGATTTTGGAGATTCATCTTTGTTCTTGTTTTGTAGGATATAGATTCACTCCGTAGGAAAACTATCCAAATAAATCTTGTAAGAATTCCTCCACAACTCAAAGAGCTAGCTTCAAGGATTCCTGAGAACTCTCCATTCACTGAGAGGCATGGTCATCTACTCAAATTGGTCACCTCCAACACAGAGGAGGATATGATGAAGGTGCTCTTCCAGTTCTTTGATCCTTTGCATCATTGCTTCACATTTCCCGACTATCAACTTGTGCCCACTTTGGAAGAATTCTCTCAACTCTTGAGGATTCCCATTCTCAATCAACTACCTTTCAACGGTACGGAAAGAGATCCAAAGCTAGAAGAGATTGCTCAAGCTCTACACTTACACTCATCTGATGTCACAACTTATTGGGAAACTAGAAGTGGTGTCAAAGGCTTCTTGGAAAAGTTTCTGTTTGAGAAGGCTCAAAGCTGTTGGAATTCCTTAGACTTGCAAGCATTTGAGGAAATTGTGGCTCTTCTTATCTATGGGATGGTCTTGTTCCCCAATCCTGACCAACTCATAGATGTGAGTGCCGTCAAAATCTTCATGTCACGTAATCCGGTGCCTACATTGCTAGGGGATATCCTACACTCTTTTCACACTCGCACAATGAGGAAAAGAGGTGTCCTTGTGTGTTGCACTCCTCTCCTGGCAAGATGGTTTATTTCTCATCTTCCCCAATCAGTCTTAAAGAATGAGCAAGGATTAAGGTGGTCACAAAGGTTAATGATGCTCAAACATTCGGATATTCATTGGTGCTCTCGATCCAAAGAGAATGTTATCATTGTTGACCATTGTGGGAAATTCCCTAATGTCCCTCTACTTGGCATTAGGGGAGGCATCACCTACAATCCATGCTTAGCTCTAAGACAGTTTGGTTATGCCCGAAGGGATGGCCCACATGATATGCTGATTCAAGGCTTGGTATTCGACTACGACAACGACAATTAAGGTCTTCGCCAAAGATTCATCCGAGCTTGGAAGATGCTAAATGAGGTGGATAGCAAGACTTTGGGATACAAGAATTCCATCTCTCTTGAGCCTTATCTCAAGAGGGTACGAACCCGCGCTCAAAGTCTTATGATGCCTTATCCTTCAATTCTCCCGGTGATTATTAAGCCTGTTAAGAAAGGAGAAGTTCCATACACTATCCTACATCCTGACATGCCCACATCTCTTGAAGACCTACAAAGGGATTGAATACAACTCAAATGAGAGAGAGATACTTTCGAAACCCAATTCTACGCAAGCGAGAAGAAGGTTCTGGAACTCACTAGGCTACTTCATGAGGAGCAGACTCTAAATGCCTACATAGCACCAAAGAGGATGCTCACTACTTTTTTTTTATCTTAGTGTGTTGTATTATTTTGCCCAAGGGGCATTGATGTACTCAAACTCTATCTTATTAATATAACGTGTGTTTCTTTTTGTTTAAAACGAACCTGAATCTTTTAAAATCCTTGAAAACATTACATATATACATATCATTCATCATAACATAAACATGTCTTTTGCAACAAGTTTCCTCATCTCTCTACTGTTTATTTCAGTAAGATGGATCTCGAGCAGACAGTCAAAGATCTTCAAGCTCAAAACATGCAGTTTCAATAGTTACTCACAACCCTGGACAAAGGACAAGAGGAGCTGAAGACTCTGTTGGCAAAAGAGAAAAAGAAGAAAGAGAAGAAACCAACTGGTGTTGTAATCATGGGGAGAAAGTTTCAAGGGCAAACTAGAAGAACATTGAATTTCGCAGCAACATCTGATGAAGGGGAAGGGAAAGGAAAAGAAACAGCAGTTCCGTCAGAATATGAAGAGGAGGAAGAAGAGGAAGACTACTCAGAGGAACAGTACCCTCCGGCTGATGATAAGTACAGACATCTTGAAGAGCCTTTGAGCGCTATGGAAATACAAAGGGTACCAGGTCTAGACTTTGAAGAATTAGGGCTAGTGTCGGGAATTGTGATCCCACCAAAGTTCAAAGTGCCGTTGTTTGAAAAATATGATGGGGTGTCATGTCCTAAAATGCACCTCCGATCATACGTGAGAAAGATTCATCTGCACTCTGCCGATAAAGACCTGTGGGTGGTTTTTTTCCAGGATAGCTTATCCGGAACACAACTCGATTGGTTTTACCAATTAGAAAGGGCCGACGTCCACAACTGGGAAGATCTTGCTGCAACTTTCTATAAACAATACCAGTATAATGCAAATTTGGCGCCTACCCGTACTCAACTTCAAAGTATGGCCATGGTTTCCAATGAGGGTTTTAAATATTTCACACAAAAATGGAGAGATCTATCTGGAAGAGTGCAACCCCCTCTGTCTGAAAGGGAGTTGGTGGATATGTTCTTAGGCACTCTATCGGGCCCTTTCTTCAATCATTTGATTGTGAGCTCATCTGCTGGGTTTACTGAGTTAATATAAACCGGAGAAAGGGTGGAAGCTGGCATAAAAAGTGGAAAGATTCAGAAGGATTCGTCTGCCTCTACAACTGTGAAGAAACCCTTCACTGGGAAGAAGGAGGTATCTGCTGTTTATCCACAAAGGAACCAAGGGAGAGCTTAACACTAACCAATGGTAGGGGCCATTATGATCCCAAAGCTTACATCTGATCAACCAAGGAGTAATCAACCGAGGGTGGAAAGGCCAGTCCGACAATTCACCAGAATTAACATGACTCTAGCCCAGATTTTACCACATCTTCTGAAATCTAATCTAGCAACTTTAAAAGAAGCTACAAAGAATCCCAACACGACGTCCCCTCATTATCATCCGAATTCCAGATGCGCATATCATTCCGATAGCCCGGGTCATGACACTAACAACTGTTGGGCTTTGAAAAACAAAATTCAAGACCTTATAGATGCAAAAGATATTGAGTTTGAAGCGCCCGAGAAACCAAACGTCATTTTTGCTCCTATGCCTAGGCATGGTCACAACACCAATGCTATCGAAGAAGATTTGTTTGTTACCACAGTTCATGAACTCTTGACTCCGCTCCTAATCATTAAGATGAACTTGTTGAAAGCTGGTGTATTCCCAGGTTGTAATGAAGACTTCCATCTTTGCTTATCCTCATCAACTGTTTGCCCTCTGTTGAAGACAGGTATTCAATGCTTGATAGACAATCAAGAGATTCTGTTTGAAAGTACTCCTGTTTCACCTGTTCCTGTTGAAGATGTTTCAATCAGAACCATCTCCACCAATCCTTCCAGGGTCCCCAAAAGACCCGTTAGGATTACATCGGTTCCAAAAACTACTCCTCTTATAATCACAATGCCTGGGCCAATCCCGTATGAATAAGACAAAACAGTACTGTGGAATTACGGTGGAGACATCTACTACCATGGTATCAAACAAGATGGGTCGGTCGCCGAAGAAATGAGCTCCGAAGAAGAAGACTCCAACATTAGCAATATTGCCGAAACCAGCAAGATTACCCATAGCGGTATAATCTTCTCTCCAGAAATTTCCCCTCCAAAGGCAGTTTGTGGACCTGTGGTTGTTCCAAAGGTTACCTCGATACCAATAATCATATCTGCAAGCGCTCCTACTGACAAAGACGACACAACCCATGCTGTTATCCCTACTAACACTTCTACTGCTGAAATTCGAGGAAAAGGTATTCAAGAAGAGCCTGTCCGGACGAAGGCTCAACCACTGACTATCCCTGAAACCTCCAAGAAGGAAATGGAGGAGATCCTGAGAATAATAAAGAAGAGTGACTATGACGTGGTTGAACAGTTGGGGCAAACTCCCTCCAAGATCTCCATGCTAGCATTATTGCTGTGTTCTGAGGCATATGTGAAAGCTCTGGTGAAGTTTCTAAAGATAACCCATGTGCCACAAGAGACATTTGCTGACCAATTCCAAGATTGTGTGGCCAGTTTGACAACTGATAACGGACTAGGCTTCTCTGATGCTGATTTGACACCAAAAGGGAGAAAGCACAACGAGGCATTACATGTCTCTGTGGAGTGTAGAGGAACAACTCTGGCCTATGTCTTGGTGAACACTGGCTCATCTTTGAATGTTTTACCAAAGAAATCTCTCGACAGATTAGATTGCGAAGGACTGACATTGAAACCCAGTAGCATAGTCGTAAGAGAATTTGATGGCTCAAAGAGGATGGTCCCCAGGGAGGTGGACATCCCCATAAAGGTGGGAACTCAGACTTTCAACTCAACCTTCTATGTAATGGACATCCTCCCCACTTACTCCTGTCTGTTAGGACGGCCCTGGATCCATAATGCTGGTGCTGTCACCTCTACACTACACCAGATGCTGAAATACCTGGTCCATGGAAAGATTATCACTGTCCATGGAGAGGAAGAGTACATGGTTAGCCATCTAAATTCTTTTCGTTATGTAGAGTTGGATGGAGAGTTCATTGAAACTCCTTTTCAACATTTCGAAGAAGTCTCTTAAGAGGTAGCAATAACCAAGACGGTATCCCAAATCCCCAAGATTACAAGACCTCCGCTTCAGATATCATCTCTAAAGGATGCCAAGGCAGTAGTAGAAGAGGGTGGATGCACCATCTGGGGACAACTTCCAGACATTCCGTATAAATCTGACAAGTTTGGCTTAGGGTTTACTTCAAATGCTCAGAAGGATGTGGCTGTGCCCGTGCTGGAGGGCCACCTCTGAAGATTAGTAACCAAGAAGTCAACACAGTGGAAGATGGTGAAGAAGATGGCAGCTTGGAGGATTGGATATTTCCTACTGTCAACGGAGGACTTCGCAATTGGGAAGCCAGAGACTTTATCCCAATAACTTTCATCTCTCAGTAATTTATCTTTTACATTTCTGTTGGACTTGTAATATTCATAAACAATTCGGACATCACAAACCTTGTGTCTTACCCGAGGCACAATTATCCATTTGTAAGGGTTTTTATTTCATCTTCATATGACATTCAATGAATCATGGACGTTTTTTCACATACAAACCTTTTGTGCTCTGTGATACGGTGGGAGAACTGACTTGAAGTTTTGCGTTTGTTTTCGCACTTGTTCTGTTTAACAAGAGTCGCCACCGACTTTTTATTTTATCCTAAGGAAAGGTCAAAAAGCACAGGAAAGACCTTTGAGATGTTTTCTTGGGTTCGGGGGGTAGATTATGAAAAGGGAAGGTGCTAGAACCCTTTTCATCCATGGTTATCCATGGGCTCTTAGTTACTTGTTTTTAGATCACTTGCCTTTGCTTTTCAATTTGCTTGAAATGGTGCTTTGTGTGTGTGGTTTTGAAAATGTTTTGAAAAAGATGCCTTGTCTAGGCAAACTTTTCTAATGATTCTTGTTTGAATATATACAAAAGTGTGTGTCTTTTTGAAAAGATATTTCAATGTTTTGAAAGTTGTTTTGAAATTGTTTTGAAGTTGTGTTGTGAAGTGTGTTTGAAAAATGGCAAGGATGTTTTGCAAGATTTTTGATCAAGTAACTAAGAGTTGTCTACCATATTTTACTCAAAGATCTTTCTTATGTTTTTTAACCCTTTTAACAGTGTTGTTTCACCATTGTATTTGGTGAACAACCTTGTGTTAGGATGTTTTGCGGGACAGGCGCGGGTCATCGTATACAACCATTGAAAGCAAATTGTGAGACACTCTAGCAATTTTGTAAGGGACGAGATCGTTTTATCGAAGGCAACATCGAGGGTCATCGAGGGACTACGATCTTTGTTTATTAAAGGGGCATTTGCTAGAGTGTCTCATACTCGAGGGACATGATTGTATTTTCCGAGGCAACAAGCAAGGTTACCCTAGTGGTGCAAGTGTGAATGGTGTTTGTCATATTCATGCATTTGTCTTTGTATTAGGTCATCTAGCGATCGATTTTAGATTTTTCACATACAAACCCTAATCTCTAATCATGGCATATTTAAAAAGCATAAAGTGCGAGAATTAAATCATAAGCTATTACAAAAGAGTATCCGGGGATGGGGTACAAATTATTTACAAATGGGGATGAGTCTTATCAGAATAATGTCCCAAATATTATGGGTTACAACCAAATCGAATCGATGCAATTCAAATATTAACAAATTATAAGATAAAGAAAATCAGAGAAATATGAGATGTATGTATTTATTTACAAATGATCAAATAAAAATTGTAACTTAAAAAGATTAAGTATTTATTATTATTTATTGTGTTTTGTATTTTTTAGGAACTTATACAAAAAAGATTAGTTTAAACATAGTATTTTTTTTGCATTTGATTAAATATACAAATATTAAAGAAAATATATCAAGACAAACTTTAATTTATTATTTCTCTTTTTTATTAACAAAACAAAATTTTTAGAATAAAAAAAATAAAAGAAGAAAAGTATTGGTTCAAAGGAAATTAATTAGTAAAAAGAAAAGTTTGAATATTAATTAAAAAAATGAAAGGGAAAAATGATGGGCCTATGAGTTATCATTTGGCCCAAATGAAAACAAGAATTTGGTTAAAGGGGGGGGGGTGCAGGCGCTAGTAGGAATGCTGGGCCTTATGTTTTATTTGGGCGAAGGCCCATCATGAAGGGTTTGAACAAATTTGTTAGGGTTGGTGTTTTGTGGGTTCAGAAGTTAGGGTTTGGCTTTGGTACAACGGCGCCTCCTTCCATGTTCTTCGTTCTCTCTTCCTCGTTCTCAGCCATGGACAAACGGATATCCTCTCCCCTCGCCTTAGAAACCGAAGCATCTCCTCCATCCACCTTCTGCCTTCCCTTCGCAGTGGTCTAGGGTTCTCGTTTCGCGACGGTACGATTTGTTTAACCTTTGTTTTAGGGTTTTGTGATATTACGCTTTCATCTTGCTTGATCACTACATGCGAGTTTTAATCCATGTTTCTTTTGATATTTACATGTAGTAGGAGTTTTGAGAGATGTACCTTGGAGTTTTGTTCTGTAATTTGAAGGAGAAGGAAGGTGAGTTGGCCGGTGGCGCTTCCAGGAGGCTAGGCGAAAGAGGAGCGTGACGATTGCGTTGGCTTTTCTGGTATTTGTGTTGTGCTTTTGATTTGATGATTCGTTGATGATGAAGCTTATATTCTGAAACTTATTTGTTGTTTTCTTCACTTCTGGACTTCTTCCTCTTCTTTGAGTGTTGGGTATTTGGTATCAATGATGATGACTTTCTGAGATTTTGGTCTTTGTTTTGGTTGTTTTGATTTGAGTTGATGTTGATTCCTGATTGTTGGATGATGAAAACTTATTCTGAGAACTCCTTGTTTTGAACTGAACTTGATTTCCGTTGATGATGAATGTATGTTCTGAGACTTTTTTTGTTTGAACTTTCACTTCTGGACCTCTTCCTCTTCTTAGGATACTGACTTTTGATGATGAGTATATGTGTTCTGAAAAAGCTATTTGTTGTTGTTCTTCATGTTGATATTGATGTTTGAGTTTTGATGTTTGTTTGTTAGGTAGGACTGAGTTTGTGTATGCAAATTTGGGCTTGCTTGACAGGCTTGAGAGTTTGGGAATAAGCCTTGAATTTGTTTGGATTTTGGATAGCAAGCTGATGAGTTTTTAGGCAGGCCTTGGACTTGCAGTTATGAAGGCTACAGGTTTTTTGGTTTTGAAAGCAGGCTTATGTGATTTGTGAGTTTTGCTGTATTATGCAGGTTTTAGTGTTTGAGGCAGTTTGGATGTTTGTTGAGCTTTGCTTGATGCAATTTAACATGTTTTAGTGTTATTGTGTTTTTAAAACAGGCTGGTTTTGAAAGCAGGCTTGAGGGCTTGTGAGTTCTGGTTTTTTTGAAACAGGCCTGTAGGTTTGCTTGTTGAAGGCAGGCTTGAGGGCTTGTTGTGCTTGTTTGTGTTTACAAGCAGTTTTGTTGTTAGTTTTTGGAAGGCAGGCTACAGGTTTTGAGCTTGCTGTAGTTTTTGCTTTTGGTAAGCAGGCTGAATGAGGTTTTAGGCAGGTTTGGAGGTTATGCAATATTTTTCTCTATATCCTCCTGTGTTGGACTATTAGACTGTTATATATGTTATATATTTTCTTTTGTTCCTCTTATCTACCTTTTACAACCAGCCAAAACTGCAAACTGCAAAACCTATTCACTAGGTTCTCTCTTTCCTTTCTCTCCATAAGCATTTTTAATTTCTTATTATCTTTTTATTTCTAAAAAATTGGGCTGTCTAGAAAATGATGAAAAGCATCTTTGACAAGTTTTGACTTGTCAAATAAAATACTTCCTGCTGTCTTGCCTTTTGTCTGCTGCATTGCTGTTTTCATGCTGCATTACCATTTTTATCAAATCTGTCTTGTAACTTGGTTTTGGGCAATTTTGTACTGTAGCTGAATATGGGACTTTACTTGCTGCTGAGTTTATTCCTTTGCTTGACTTACCCTGGCAGTTTTGGCGCTTGTTTGTTTCTTTGAATTTGTAACACAGTTTGCTTGATTAATGTGGCTTGGCACTTAGTTTGTAATTCAGTTTTGCTTGGTTAATGCAGCTTGGAACTTTTTGTACATGACCCATGTTTTTGCATTTAGTTTGACATGCTTGCATTTATATTTTATTTTTCTCTCTGTGAACCGAGAAGAGCGATCTTCTTGTGATTTGCAGAGAGAAAAATAAAGCGTGGCGAAAAATAGGCAATCTGATTCTAGACGGCCAATTTTAATGATGATTTTTTTCTTCTTTTCATTTAAAAAATCTTGTGCTGATTTTCTTTTCTTCTCTTTTCAGGTGGACGCATCTTGGATAATAGCAGAAGCAGTAGAAGCCAGAGATTTTAGGAGATTAGGCTTAGGTTTATTATTTTTCCATTTATTGTAAACAAATATTGTTGTAAATACCGTAAGTTATAAATTTACAATATTCCAATAAATTTTGTAACAATATCTGAAAATAATAAAAAAGCCTTTATCCAAATATCTTCCAATCTTTTTTTTGCATTGTTTATTTAATTATTTAAAACTCTTAAATCAAAATAATTGGAACTATATCCCAATAATTTTAATTCAGATAAAATAAATAATCAACAAACTTTTGCGGTCTCGTAACCTTTCATTACTCATAATACGCATGGTGTTTCAGTTACCACACGCATTGTACAGTTAAACAAACAAAGCGTTCCAATAAATGATAAACCTTTTACTCCAAATAATCAAGCAGACGCCTTAATGCTCCAAAAAAAAGTCTCAGCTCTTATCCAAGATAATTGGGTTTTGAGAAACAACCAGTAATCTTGAACAAGCATGAAAATAATGTAACAATTAACTGAATATCTGAGGATTCAGTTCTTTCTGAGAAATCCGAGCGAAAAAAACCCTAACTCTGGATTGACTGATAAAGAAAAGTCTGTTTGACCGATTCTTGAGCCAATCTCAAAAATCAGAGAAAACCCTGGGGTTGTGATTTCTTGTGAAAAAAGGGAGAGCAATTTTTGGGGTATAACAGTTGCCCCTGTTCAATCTTCTTTAACCTTAAGAGTTAGATTGGCGAGTTTGCCTTTCGTGACTCGAAGGTAAAAGATGATTGGACACTAGAGTGCCCATAAATTTGCACTCGTCAAAGCATGGTTGAGGGAATGGGCTTAAAGATGCCATTTTGAGATGTGACATAATCTTGTCGGGGATGGGCTTAAAGATGCCATCAGGGAATGTTTGTTAAACTGTATGTTATAGGTGAAAGGATGAGGATCAGAAAGGTATCCGTGTTTGGAGCATCTCTGAACCGGGGTCTGAATAAGCAATAGATTAGCATCCGCGTTTGGAGCTTCCGTAAACTGTTTTCAGCAAACTGAAGTTGAATAAGCAATAGATCATCATCCATGTTGGGAAGCATCCGTAAACTGTTTTCAAAAGTTGAATCTGAACAAGCGATAAATTAATATCCAAGTTGGGAGAATCCGTAAACTATTTTCAGATGTCTTGAAGTTGAATATGCAATAGATTAGCATCCGCGTTGGGAAGCATCCGTAAACTGTTTTCAAAAGTTGAATTTGAATAAGCGATAGATTAACATCCGTGTTTGGAGAATCCGTAAACTGTTTTCAGAAGTCTTGAAGTTGAATAAGCAATAGATCAGCATCCATGTTGGGAAGCATCTGTAAACTATTTTCAAAAGTTGAATCTAAACAAGCGATAGATTAACATCCGTGTTTGGAGAATCCGTAAACTGTTTTCAGAAGTCTTAAAGTTGAATAAGCAATAGATCAGCATCCATGTTGGGAAGTATCCGTAAACTGTTTTCAAAAGTTGAATCTGAACAAGCGATAAATTAACATCCGTGTTTGGAGAATCCGTAAACTGTTTTCAGAAGTCTTGAAGTTGAATAAGCAATAGATCAGCATCCATGTTGGGAAGCATCCGTAAACTGTTTTCAAAAGTCTTGAAGGAAGCTTGCTAACCTTATCCTTGGAAAGGGTAAAAATTAGCTGAAACACAAAGTTATGTTGCATGAAATGTATGATGCAATATATGTGTTATATCAATGTTTATGATATATGAATGTAATGTATGCGCATGTTAACCGATGAGCTGTCTTGCTGAGGAAAATAAATCCTGGATAGCTGGAGATGATAAAATCTTGACCGCTGTCGGGGGAAATAAATCCTTGATTGCTGCTGGGGATTGAGAATGTTTTGATCGTTGAAAATGAGAGGTCCTAGGATCACTGTTGAAGAGTATGTGTGTCTTCCAGCTCTTTGACAACCTCTGCGGGGAGAAATTATACTGCCGGGGGAAGTCAGGAGTTTGGTTTGTATGCCAATCTACTGGGGAATTCCTATTTTGCTGTTTGAGGAGAACTCCGCTGGGGAATATCTGAAAACTCTGTCGGGGATCTGAAATTCTGTGGGGAATAACCATACTGCTGGAGAGCAAGCTCAGGATCCTAGGGAAAGCTTATTCTTGTTTGGAAGAAGCTCAGTAGCTTAGGTTGTATGCCACTTTACTAGGGATGCAAGAAGGAGGAACTCCGTTTTGTTAAGGATATCAGGGAGAGACTAAATGGTTTCCGCTGGGGAATGATAGCTCAAAGGTTTCCTCTCTGTTGGGGGTCCTAGTGATGTGCTGATTTGATTAGCGACTTCGCTGGGAAAAAGTTTAAAAGTAAATTTCTGATGAATTATCTGGTTTGAAAGCAACTTTTCGGGAGAAGGGAAGAAACTGGATGATCTTCACTGGTGTTCATAGGTTGGTGGTTTTGTCTCTTCTTGGGGAAGAGAGTTTCATTCTTACCGATGGTTTGTAGTTCAAAGTTTTGCTCTGTTGTTGACTGAGAATTTGAATATTCAACTCCAATGGGGATCCTTGAAATTTAACTCTACTGGGGATGTGCCTTTCAAAGCTTTAGTCCTGTTTAGAAACCAGAGGAGGCATTTGCAGGGGATTTCTTCTGGAATAGCCTAAAGACACTTTCCTACACTTCCATCCTATCAGTAATTATTCTTTCTCATTTTGTTTTATTTGTAAGCGGTGATTTCATTCAAATGCATATGCTCTTTTAATAAATCATTGGACGTTTTCAAATAAAGCACAAGTGTAAAAAAGAAAGAAAAGGCAGACAGTTTTCTGTACTTTGAAGTAACTTTATGTAAGTATTTGTACAAAGGAGACAAACACCCTAGTAAGAGAATGTTGTCAAAAGCTGAGAAAAATTTTATACAAAGAAAGATGGTTATGTGTATCAATTCCATGGGGTTCCCATTCTGCTATAGCCTTCACGACTCTAAATATCTTGTCCATTCGTTGCTTCGTCCGCAGATGATTGGATTAATTAGAAGCTTTTGGAGTTTGTCCGCGAAGAGATTATCCCTAAAGTGATCCGACGAGACATAGTCATACGCTTTGATTCCCTAACTTTTTCTTGGATCGCCCTTTCAGGTTTTCGATCCACCGGGAAACCATTTTTTCCCCAAGTCGCCCTTTCGGGTTTTCAACTTGCCGGGTGTACAAATTTTTTTTGTTTATCCCTAATTTTTACCTGAACCGCCCTTTCGGGTTTTCGATTCACCGGGATGCCCCTTTTTTTGCCCAAGTCGCCCTTTCGGGTTTTCGACCTGTCGGGTCATTTATGCGTAGTATCTTTTGACTATGTCTGCGTTCGCAGGGTGTGGCAGGTCGTCCCCGTCCATGATGGTCAGGATCATTGCCCCTCCAGAAAAGATGTTTTTGATCACAAATGGTCCTTCGTAAGTAGGAGTCCACTTGCCCTTGGGATCACTTTGCGGTAAGATAATACGCTTGATTCCAAGATCCCCAACTTGATATACTTGTCTCCTGACTTTCTTATTGAAAGCCTTGATCATCCATTTTTGATACATCTGACATGACAAACAGCAGTAAGTCGCTTTTCGTCAATCAAATTAAGTTGATCAAGCCGGGTCTGAATCCAATCGTCTTCGTTCAAACCAGCGTTCTTCATGATTCTTAAAGAAGGAATCTGAACTTCTATAGGTAAAACAACTTCCATGCCGTATACCAAAGAGAAAGGTGTTGCCCCAGTTGATGTTCGTGCCGTGGTACGGTACCCGTGTAAAGCAAACGGTAACATCTCATGCCAGTCCTTGTAGGTGGCTGTTATCTTTTGAATGATCTTCTTGATATTTTTGTTCATGGCTTCAACAACACCGCTCATCTTCGGCCGATAGGGAGATGAATTGTGATGATAAATCTTGAACTGCTCGCACAGAGCGGTGATCATAGTGTTGTTCAGGTTTGTACCGTTGTCTGTAATGATTCGATCAGGAATACCGTACCGACAAATGAGGTTTTGTTTGATGAAACGGGCAACCACATTCTTTGTAACAGAGGCGAAGGAAGCTGCTTCGACCCATTTGGTAAAGTAATCAATAGCCACCAGGATGAAGTGATGCCCATTGGATGTTGTAGGCATGATCTCTCTAATCATGTAAATGCCCCCCATTGCGAATGGCCAGGGAGCTGTTAGGACGTTGAGAGGAACCAGAGGGATATGCACCTTGTCAGCATAAACTTGGAATTTGTGACAAGTATGGGAATGTTGATGACAATCAGCTTCCATGGTAGACCAGTAGTAGCCTGCCCTTAGAATCTTCTTAGCCATCGTATGTCCTCTTAAGTGGGTGCCAAAGGTGCCACTATGTATTTCGGTCATGATCAACTCTGCTTCAACCTTGTCCATACAACGAAGTAGAACATAATCATGGCTGCGCTTATAAAGGATACCATTGCTCAGGAAGAACTTGGCAGCAAATTTCCTCAGGAACTTTTTGTCATTGACGTAGGCTCCTTCAGGGTACTCTCGAGTCTGGAGATACTTTTTGATTTCATGGAACCAGGGTTATTCCACTACTTCTTCAGTATTAATCTCATGACAGTGCGCAGGTTCGTCCATTCGCTCGATGGTGATTTGGGGAGCCTCATTATCCCAGTTGAGTTTAAACATGGAAGACATTGTAGCCAAAGCATCTGCTAGCTGATTTTCTTCTCGCGGGAAGTGTTCGAAGATAATTTGCTCGAAATGAGGTAACAATGTCAGGACATGTTCTTTATATGGGATGAGGTTAGGATGTTTAGTGTCCCACTCTCCTTTGATTTGACTGATAACCAAAGCTGAGTCTCCAAATACCACCAAAGATTTGATTCCCAAGTCAATTGCGACTTTAAGACCAAAGATGCAAGCTTCATACTCAGCCATGTTGTTGGTGCAACTGAAACAAAGTCTAGCAGGGAAGGGTGTATGGCAACCTTCTGGAGAGATAAGTACTACGCCGATAACGTTGCCAAGCGCATTTGAAGCACCGTCAAAGTACAGGGTCCATCGGGATCCTTGTTCAGGTCCGTCATACGGTCCGTTAACTTCAATGTCGTTCAATGTTATAATGTCCTCGTCAGGGAAATCGAACCTCATAGATTGGTAATCTTCGACGGCTTGATGAGTTAGATGGTCAGCTAGTACACTCCCTTTTATAGCTTTTTGCATAGTATACTGGATATCATACTCAGTCAGGATCATTTGCCATCTAGAGATTCTTCTAGATAAAGCAGGCTTCTCGAAGATGTACTTAATTGGATCCATCTTGGAAATCAACAAAGTGGTATGAGTCAACATATACTGTCTTAGTCGGCGAGCAGCCCATACCAAAGCGCAACAAGTTTTCTCGAGCAGTGAGTAGCGAGTCTTACAGTTGGTAAACTTTTTGCTAAGGTAATAAATGGCATGCTCTTTTCCTCTAGACTCGTCATGTTGGCCTAGTACGCACCCCATTGAATTATCCAAAACAGTCAGATACATGATTAACGGTCTTCCTTCGACGGGTGGCATAAGAATAAGAGGTTCCAGCAAATACTCCTTGATCTTATCAAAAGCAACTTGACAATCATCGTTCCATTCAACCACCTAATCTTTCTTCAATAGCTTGAAGATTGGCTCACAGGTAGATTTTAGGTGAGATATGAACCTCGCAATATAGTTTAAGCGTCCCAAGAAACCTCTAACCTCCTTTTCAGTGCAGGGGACAGGCATTTCTGGTATAGCCTTGACTTTAGAAGGATCAACCTCCATCCCTTTGTTGCTGACAATAATTCCCAAAAGTTTACCAGACCTGACTCCAAAAGTGCACTTGCTTGGGTTCAGTCTGAGCTTATACTCCTTCAATCTGACAAACAGCTTTTGCAGATGATCAAGGTATTCTTCTTCTGTCTGTGATCGAGCTATCATGTCGTCTACGTAGAATTCAATCTCATGGTGTATCATATCATGAAATAAAGCTACCATGGCGCGTTGATAGGTTGCCCCTGCATTCTTCAGTCCGAATGGCATCACTTTGTAGCAGAAGGTACCCCATTGCATGACAAAAGTAGTTTTCTCCATGTCCTCGGGGGCCATTTTAATCTGGTTGTATCCCGAGAATCCGTCCATGAAGGAAAATACCTTGTGTTGAGCTGTGTTGTCAACCAAGATGTCAATGTGTGGCAGTGGAAAATCATCTTTAGGGCTAGCCCTGTTTAAGTCTCGATAATCCACGCACATTCTGACTTTGCCGTCCTTTTTGGGCACGGGCACAATGTTAGCAACCCATTGTGGATAGGAAGTAACATCCAGAAAGCCAGCATTGAATTGCTTCATTACCTCAGCTTTGATCTTCTCAGACATGTCAGGCCTCATTAGGCGGACCTTTTTCTTGATCGATGGACAGTCTTCTCTTGTAGGGAGATGGTGAACCACGATATCTGTTTCCAATCCTGGCATGTCTTCATAAGACCAGGCGAAGATTTCAACATACTCGTTCAACAACTGCACTAAGCGCTCTTTGACACTTGGTTCCAGGTTGGCACCCACTTTTACTTCTTTCCTGTCTTCTTCTGTCCCCAAATTGATGGTTTCTAGCAACTTTTCATGGGGCATAATAGCCCTCTCTTCTTGTTGTAGAAGCCTGGATAACTCTCCTGGCACTTCACAGTCTTCGTCAACTTCGTACTCAACATGATTGACCAAATCTTAAGAGTTATCGAAGGCTAAAGCAGAATAGTCACCCATGGAATCCGGAGTGGATGGGTACCTGTATTTGTAAGTGTGGGTGTGTGTAAGGGATAGCCATCCTTAAACAAACAAAAATGCAAAAGGAAAGAAAATGAACACGACAGTTTATATATGAAAAACGTCCAATGATTCATTAAAACATGGCATATGATTATGAAGAAAATCAAGCCCTTACAAATGGACCTACATGCCTCGGGCAAGGCATGAGGTGAAAATAGTGTGCAAATTGTTTAGTTATTACAGACCATAAAAATGGGAAATTGTTCAAAGATAAAATTACTGGTTGATAAAGGTGATGGGAACAAAATCCTTTGCTTCCCAGTTTCTCAAACCCCCTTCAACGGTCGGAAAGATCCAATCCTCAAAGTGGCCCTCTTAATTTTCATCTTCTACAACATTGATTCCATGGTGAGTGATCTTGACGGGTGGTCCTCCAGCCTTGGAGCGACGCATAGCCTTTTGTCCTGCAGTAGTAAACCCCAACCCAAACTTATCCGTCTTATGGGGAAAATCAGGCAGTTGCCCCCATATTGCGCTCTTTCCTTCTTTGACTGCAGCCTCTGCATCCTTGAGAGATGCCATCCTAGATACATGCTTGGGAATGGTAGGCACCTCAACCACTGTCTTCACAACTTCTACCTCAGGAGAAACTTCCTCAAAATGTTGGAAAGACGTTTCGATGAACTCGCCATCCACCTCCACATAACGGAAGGAATTGAGATGACTTATCATGTACTCTTCCTCGCCGTGAACCGTTATAATCTTACCCTTAACAGGATATTTCAGCATTTGGTGCAAAGAGGAGGTAACTGCCCCAGCATAATGGATCCACGGTCTTCCCAACAAACATGAGTATGAAGGATGGATGTCCATCACATAAAAGGTGGAATTGAAAACTTCTGTGCCTACTTTGATATGAATGTCAACCTCTCCATGAACCATTCTTTTGGACCCATCAAAGTCCCTAACAACGATGTTACTAGGTTTGAGGGTCAATCCTTCGCAGTCCAAACGGTCTAAGGCTTTCTTCGGCAGCACATTCAAGGAAGAACCAATATCAACTAAGACATGGGCGAGGGTGGTTCCCCTACACTCCACTGATACATGTAGCGCGTCGTTGTGTTTCCTTCCTTTGGGAGTCAAGTCAGTATCAGAAAAACCCAGGCCATTATCGGCAGTTAGGTTGGCCACGCACTCTTGAAACTGGTCAGCCGAAGTTTCTTGAGGCACATGTGCCATCTTTAAGAATTTGATCAGGGCCTTAGCATGGGCCTCATAGCAGAGTAGAAGAGCCAACATTGAAATTTTAGAAGGGGTATACCCCAGCTGTTCCACGACATCGTAGTCACTCTTTCTGATTATTTTCAAGATTTCATCCATTTCTTTCTGAGTGGTTTCAGGGATAACCACAGCATGAGCCTTCATCCTGATAGGCGCTTCTAGTATCCCCTTACCCTTATTGGTAGTATCAGCAGATGGTCTTACTTCAGGAGTATCCAATTCTTCAATCATTGGGCCTTGCACAGATGGCCTAACAGGTACAAAAGCTTTCGAGGGTCCGAAGACTGCTCGAGGGGGAGCAATCTCCAGAGAAAAAATCCGCCCGCTGTGGGTTATCTTGCTTGTTCCCGCAATGTTTCCAATATCAGGGTTTTCTTCTTCAGAACTCTCTTGGACTGCTTCGATTTGTTTGATACCATGATAGAAGATTTCTCCTCCATAGTTCCATGGTATCGTTTTGCTGGATTGGTACGGGACAGGTCCCGGCATGGTGATCTTTAAAGGTACACATTCAGAGTTGGGTGTAATCCTGATAGGCCTTTTGCAAGCCTTGGGAGGATTGTCGGAAATGGTTATGATTGCAATATCGTTGGTTGAAGTAGCAAAAGTATTAGGAGTAACAGGATTGAAGGTATCAACAGGGGTTTTCTGGAAAAGTATCTCTTGGGTATCCATCAGGCGTTGGACACCTGACTTCAACATTGGGCAATCACCTCGTATGTTCAAACAAAAATAGCAGTCTTTACCACAACCAGGAAAGATCCTGACTCTCAACAAATTCTCTTTAATTACAAGTAACTACGTCAACAGGTCAACAACATCAGTAACATGGAGGTCCTCCATAACAACATGAACATTATTACCGTGCTTGGGCATCGGAGTCGAAATCACATTGGGCTTCTCAGGAGCATCAAATTCTACTTCCTTGGCGTCAATTAAGTCCTGGATTTTGTTTTTGAGGGCCCAACAGTCGTTGGTGTCATGCCCCGCACTGTCTGAATGGTAGGCACATTTCGCATTGGGATGATAATATGGGGAAGTGTTGTTTGCATTCTTAGGTGCCTCTCTCAAATTAGAAAGGTTTAATTTTAGGAGATGTGGAAGGATCTGAGCGGGTGTCATATTTATCGGGGTATATTGCCGTGGTGGCCTTTGTTGATAGGTTCTGGGCTGATCATTCCTTAGTTGACTGTTTCTAGGCCGGTCTGATGCGGGCTTCTGAATTAATACGGCCCCCACTGTTGGCCGACGTTCCTCTCTTTCCCGATTTATCTAGGTGTAAACAACAGAGCTCTCCTTCTTAGCCGGGAAGGTCTTCTTCATAGCGGTGGACGCGGAGGCATCTTTTTAAATCTTTCCACTTTTAATACCGGCCTCGACCCTTTCGCCGGTCAAAATTAGTTCAGTGAATCCTGCGAAGGAACTTCTTATTAAATGATTGAAGAAAGGACCAGACAGGGTCCCCAGAAACATGTCAACTAACTTCCTATCTGACAAAGGTGGCTGCATCCTTCCAGCCAGATCACGCCACTTCTGGGCATACTCTTTAAATCCTTCATTGGAAGCCATCCCCATACTTTGTAGCTGAGTACGAGTGGGCACCAAATCAGCATTGTATTGGTATTGGCGATAAAAAGCAGCAGCTAAGTCTTCCCAATTGTGAACCTCTGATCTCTCGAGTTGATAGAACCATTCCAACTGTGTGCCAGACAAACTATCTTAGAAGGCAGGCTACAGGTTTTGAACTTGCTGTAGTTTTTGCTTTTGGTAAGTAGGCTGAATGAGTTTTTAGGCAGGTTTGGAGGTTATGCAATATTTTTCTCTATATCCTCCTGTGTTGGACTGTTAGACTGTTATATATGTTATATATTTTCTTTTGTTCCTCTTATCTACCTTTTACAGCCTGCCAAAACTGCAAACTGCAAAACCTATTCACTAGTTTCTCTCTTTCCTCTCTCTCCATAAGCATTTTTAATTGCTTATTATCTTTTTATTTCTGAAAAATTCGGCTGTCTAGAAAATGATGAAAAGCATCTTTAACAAGTTTTGACTTGTCAAACAAAATACTTCCTGTTGTCTTGCCTTTTGTCTGCTGCATTGCTGTTTTCATGCTGCATTACCATTTTTATCAAATCTGTCTTGTAACTTGGTTTTGGGAAATTTTGTACTGTAGCTGAATATGGGACTTTACTTGCTGCTAAGTTTATTCCTTTGCTTGACTTACCATGGCAGTTTTGGCGTCTGTTTGTCTCTTTGAATTTGTAACACAATTTGCTTGATTAATGTGGCTTGGCACTTAGTTTGTAATTCAGTTTTGCTTGGTTAATGCAGCTTGGAACTTTTTGTACATGACCCATGTTTTTGCATTTAGTTTGACATGCTTGCATTTATATTTTATTTTTCTCTCTGTGAACCGAGAAGAGCGATCTTCTTGTGATTTGCAGAGAGAAAAATAAAGCGTGGCGAAAAATAGGCAATCTGATTCTAGACGGCCAATTTTAATGATGATTCTTTTCTTCTTTTCATTTAAAAAATCTTGTGCTGATTTTCTTTTCTTCTCTTTTCAGGTGGACGCATCTTGGATAATAGCAGAAGCAGTAGAAGCCAGAGATTTTAGGAGATTAGGCTTAAGTTTATTATTTTTCCATTTATTGTAAACAAATATTGTTGTAAATACCGTAAGTTATAAATTTACAATATTCCAATAAATTTTGTAACAATATCTGAAAATAATAAAAAAGCCTTTATCCAAATATCTTCCAATCTTTTTTTTGCATTGTTTATTTAATTATTTAAAACTCTTAAATCAAAATAATTGGAACTATATCCCAATAATTTTAATTCAGATAAAATAAATAATCAACAAACTTTTGCAGTCTCGTAACCTTTCATTACTCATAATACGCATGGTGTTTCAGTTACCACATGCATTGTACAGTTAAACAAACAAAGCGTTCCAATAAATGATAAACCTTTTACTCCAAATAATCAAGCAAACGCCTTAATGCTCCAAAAAAAAGTCTCAGCTCTTATCCAAGATAATTGGGTTTTGAGAAACAACCAGTAATCTTGAACAAGCATGAAAATAATGTAACAATTAACTGAATATCTGAGGATTCAGTTCTTTCTGAGAAATGCGAGCGAAAAAAACCCTAACTCTGGATTGACTGATAAAGAAAAGTCTGTTTGACCGATTCTTGAGCCAATCTCAAAAATCAGAGAAAACCCTGGGGTTGTGATTTCTTGTGAAAAAAGGGAGAGCAAATTTTGGGGTATAACATGCTTATTGTCTTTCTTTTACATTTTATTGTTTAAAGATGGCTATACCCTTACACACACCCACACTCACAAATGCAGGTACCCCTCCATTCCGGATCCCATGGGTAACGATACTGCTATGGCCTTTAGTGACTCTAAAGATCTAATCTACCAAGCCGAAGACGAAGGTGAGGAAGATTGTGAAGTACAGGGGGAATTGGCCAGACTACTACAACAAGAGGAAAGAGCTATCCAGTCTCATGAGGAACCGTTGGATACAATCAACTTGGGTACCAAGGAAGATAAAAAGAAAATCAAGGTGGGTGCCAACCTAGAGCCTAGTGTCAAGGAACGTCTAATTCAGCTATTGCATGATTATGTTGAGATCTTTTCCTGGTCATACGAAGACATGCCAAGACTTGATACAGACATCGTGGTACATCGTCTACCCACAAGAGAAGATTGTCCACCAGTGAAACAAAAAGTTCGCCGCATGAGACCTGACATGTCAGAGAAGATCAAAGCGGAAGTCATGAAACAATTCAATGATGGATTCTTGGCTGTCACTTCCTATCCTCAATGGGTTGCTGTTGTACCCCAAAATTTTCCCTCTCATATTTCTCATTACATTTCAAGTGACGTCTTCAAGTTGCTCAAGAAAGCCTAAGGGTTGACCAGACAAACTCTCTCCTAAGACAGTCTACCTAAAATTAGGGTTTCATGTTGCATCAAGATACTTGAGTCCAAGGGATCCCAAATTCTCACCATTGCCATAATATGTTATCAAGATCATCCATGTCAAGTTTCAAGCCTTGTAGAGAAAGTTTGCTCAGTCAATTGCTCAAAAGCCTAAAGATCGACTGTGCCAGGGCAAAAGTCAACTGTGGCCCACATACAGTCAAACTTCAAGATTTTTGGTCAACATCCTCATTTTGAAATATATTTCATCATTTGATCAAGTGTTGATCATGATTCATCAAGGATTGCTCATAATTCATCAAGAACCAAAAGTTGCTAAATTAGGGTTTTGTAGGAAAAGTCAACTCAACTTTGACCAAGCATAACTTTCTCATACTTTATGATAAATGACCCATCCAAATCTCATTTTGAAGAGGATGAAATTACCTATAATCCATCTTCAGCTCCCAAGTTCAAAATATGCACTCACAAAAAGTTATGAATTTTGACATTATAGGTCATTTTGAAAAGTCAACAAAAACACATTTTTTGTCAAAGATTCATACATGAACATGGAATACCAAATTGAGATGATACCAAAAGGGTTTCTTAGAGGACATCTCAAGCGTTATAAAAAGACCAAGAACACGTTCAAAGAGTCAAAATTGAGTAAGTTATGCATTGGTGAAGTTGACCATTTTTGCAAAATTGTCAAAAGTCAACTATGCCTCAAATTGCAATTTTTTCCAAATGGGCTCAACTTTTCGCACTTGTCTTGAGTTGGTAGCATGGTCCACGAGCCCTAGCTCTTGCCACTTGTCATTATCTTATTTTTATTATTTATTTTGATTTTTATTTGAATTAAATCAATTTAAATCAAAACAAATCATGGAAAAATCCAAAACATTGAAATCTCAAGATTTTGTACATGTTTCAGGTCCTATATCCAGTTGGCAAGTGATTGAATTCGTGCAAGGCTTTTGAGTGCACAAAAAGATTGAATTTGGCCTATTTTTGGAAGGGTTTTTAAGTGAATCAAATAAAGATCAAAATCAATAATGGAGAAAGATTGAGATCATGTTTGCAACCCTAATCCAATCCTCAATACATAAGGAACATTTGTAGACCTAAATCAATAGGTTAGAGAGGCGCAAGAACAAGAACCAAACTTGAAAAAAAACACAAAAAGTGCTGAGTCGAATTGATAGTTCCAGGAAATTACAAGGCTTCCTAACGATCCCATTCGCTTCCTGGGAGTGCAAGCAAGCGAAACCAATCAAGAACAAGGAGTTTCCAGCACTGTAACTCGTTGTAAGTCAACCACGACAATGGCTTTTTCTTGAATTCGAATTGCATCATTCTGACACTAATAGCATGAAATAATTATTGATTCTTACTCCTTGAAGCATTTGCAAACTATCCATAACATTTAATTGCGTTTTCATGGACTGTATTAGAGCTTGCCATTGTTAGGGTTTTTTGCTTCGATTTGGGATCTTGGTGTACAGGTAAAATTGGGCCATGAAAGGGGAACCATCATGCTCAGAAGGTCCAAATGAGTTGACTCACGGCCTTAAAAGTTATTTATCTTGTTTGTGTTTGATTTTAAGAATGGCAGGGTCTGTAGATATGGACAAATGGCCGTAGGTAAAAGTCTGTGACTTTTACCAACTGAGCAAGGAAGAGGAAGATGTCGTGGCAAGCAACCATTCGCCTGTTTAAAAATTCGCGCGTTGAATTTAATATTTTGTTGTTTTCCCATATTATTTTTTATGTTTATTATATGAACAATTAACAAAGCTAGCGCAGTTGGTTACAAGGTGAGTGAAAAAGGCATCCGGGCCTGGGTTCGAATCCAGGTCCCCCAAATTGCTTCATATTATTTTCTTTTCAATAATCTGGCGCGTGCTTGTGTGGGATGACCACCATGGGGCATCATCTCCTAAGCATCAGATCACCAATCATCCAGATCTAAAGGCCATTATTGAAGGATCCATCGTGTACCTTGGTCAAAGCAAAGCATGGGATTCAAAATGTCAACGTGGACCTTATTTTCTTGGGCCCAGACTTTGATATACACACCCTCCAAAATTACTTTCAGGCCCAATTTTCTTCTTTTTTTTTCTTTTTATATTTTGTTTAATTTAATTTATTTATTTGTCTTGCTAACACAAATTAATTCTATTTATCAAAAATCACAAATAATATTTTCACCCAATTAGATTTAGGGTATTTATTTTTTATACAAAATTAATTGAATTCAGTTATTTAATCTTAGGTAACTTTAATTTCTTTTTTGTATAATAAATTAAAATTAAGTAGAACAATTAGGGTTTTAGCTTAATTTAAATTATATTTTCTTTTTTCTTAAAATAACCAAAAGCACAAAAATAGGTTAAATTTAATTATTTTCTTTAATTAATTTAATTAACTAATTAATTTTGTATTTAATTTAAAAAACCATATTTTTTTCTTAAAAATAATTAAAAACAACAAATTTTTTTTCTCTTCCAATTAGGTTAGACGGGGTCAAAACCCTAATTTCTTATCGTTCTTAATTTCATCGCGCGCGCTTTATTATTTTATTTTTACCATATTAATGTAATTGCTCACAAGTTGTAATAGATTAATTAGGATTTCTTTCTCTTTTTCATTTATCGTTTTGACGGGTTTGTTTTTGGCTATGTAAATACCCGAAGCCTTGTAATAGCGTAGTTTACTTTCCACATTTTAAATTCCGCAAATATTAGCTGTTAGATGTATGGATATTAGGGTTGCATGACAAGAATGTATGATTAAATTTAAAACGGTTAGCTAACCCTAAATGTGCAAAGATAATAAACTTGAAATTGAATCACTCGCACATGCGCACTCCTAGGGTATACTCCCACTTCGGTTGCCTTCGGTAAATGGTCATTGAGTATAGGATATTTTAGTGGTCACTCTCTTGTCCAAAAGATCAAAGTAGCCTCGGAAAGGTTGCCTCGGAATTGTTGCCTCGAACATTGATCTTAAGACATTAGGGTTACTACTAAGACGTCCTAACATTGCTTTAGTTACCATACGTCCCTTTCGAATTGACCCTCAAAATCCAACGACGGTGCTACCTACTCACTAATAGTGGGATAGCGCTGTCTAAAGGAAACAAACCTAGAACAATTCTTTTTTCCGAGTAGGTAGATTAGTTCTTAAGTACTTGTTCAATCCAAATAAACTTTTTCCCACACTTACACTCTTTTCAAACAAAGCTTTCAAAAAACACTTCGTAACCTCTTGAAGACAAAAGCAAGGGTTAAATTGAAGTCAAAACAAAAACTTTTCAAATCAAACAAACACAAAGAAGCAATTTTAAAAATTATGAGCAAGTACCTAAGAGCCCGTGGAAAACCACGTATAGAAAGGGTGCTAATACCTTCCCTTTCTATAATCTACCCCCCGTACTCAAAATCTCGAAAAAAGGAATTTTTCTGTGCTTTTTTCCTTTCCAATTGGATAAAATAAAAGTCGGTGGCGACTCTTGCTTACCGCGACATTTTGCAAACACAAACGCAAACCAGCATTTCAAAACAGTTCCGGTTCTACCACCGTATCCATAGAACTGGCGACTCTGCTGGGGATTTTATAAGTGGGGTATACCTTAGGATTAGTTCATCTTATTGTTTTCTATTGTTTGATTTGATTGCTTGATTTGATTGCTTGATTTTTTGTGGGCTTTGTATCGGAGTTACTATAGATCCTAACCCGAATCTGGGGAACACCTATTAGGTAAGTAGCAATAAACTGTGAGGGAACTGTACGGCGTAGACTGATACGGTTGAAGCAGTAGCTACGTTGATGTGGCACATTAGTTGGTACCGGTATCCCTTATGGAGGAACAAGGAGAATACGGGGCTGCTATATGGGTTGTTAAGCATCAACTGGCCTTAGAACCTATAATTGACCAACTTGGCCATAGGAAGTAGTGAGATAGCCGGCCTCGGTATAGAGCTGAGAAATGGTTGATACTCGATACTACACTCATTGAGACCATACTCTCGAGATAGTTCCGGCCGCAAGAAAAGATTGCGTGAGCTGAAACCATGACCGATGGAGGATGGTCATTGATATTAAGAACCTCTAGAACTCGGTTAATATTATTAGGACAGGTTGAACCAACTGAACTTCAAGAGGGTAGTACCTAGACTCCATGCAAGCCTAAACTTAAGGGCTCTTGTGTGACTTGTTTTCCTTTACCATGTTTGTTACTTGCTATACCTGTTGTGTGTTTTATCATGACATCATGCATCATGACATAGCATGCATATTTCATTAGACTAACCATTTCAAAGACATTGGGGATTCATCTTTGTTCTGTTTTGCAGATTATGGCTTCAGTACGTAGAAATACCATTCGAGTTAACTTCGTGCAGATACCTGTTCAACTCAGAGAGTTAGTTTCAAAAGTTCCTGATACTTCTTCATTTGTTAGAAGACATGGTTATCTCCTTATCCTAGTCACTTCAAAGTTGGATGAGCAAATGATGAGCGTGCTGTTCCAGTTCTTTGATCCGTTACATCATTGTTTCACCTTCCTGGATTATCAGCTAGTCCCTACTTTGGAAGAGCTTTCAGACTTACTAGGCATATCTATCCTCGAGCAGACACCCTTCACAGGTTTGGAGGAGGTTCCTAGGCCAGAGGATATTGCTTCAGCCCTACATCTAAAAAGGGTTGATGTAGTGTCCAACTGGGAGACTCGGAGTGGGGTTAAAGGTTTCTTGGCTAAGTTTCTAATGGATCAAGCTCAACAGTTCTGGGATAACTTGGATTTTCAAGCATTTGAATACATCTTGGCTCTCCTCATCTACGGCTTGGTTCTATTCTCGAATCCCGATTCTTTCATATATGTGAACACAGTTAAGATCTTCATGTCTCGTAACCCAATGCCTATTCTTCTGGGTGATATTTTACATGCTCTCTATACTCGTACTGTGCGAAGAAGGGGGACTCTCATGTGTTGCACGCCGCTGCTGGCGAGGTGGTTTATTTTGCACCTCCCCAAGTCTGTATTGAAGAATAAGGAAGGTGTAGGTTTGGCTTGCATAATCATGTCACTCGCCCATATAGACATTCTTTGGAGTTCTAAAGACATGGAAAGGGTAGCTGTCATTAATCGATGTGGGGAATCCCCTAATGTCCCATTGCTTGGAATTAGAGGGGGAAAACCTACAATCCTTGTTTGGATTTACGACAGTTTGGACGCGCTCGGAGAGACGGTCCCCATGAGCTACTTCTTACAGATATTGTCTTTGACTATAAGGGGGACATTGATGGGCATCGCCGCAGGTTTATACGAGCTTGGGGCATGGTGAACAGGTCTGACCCTCAAGAGCTAGGACTAAAGACTTCTCTCCCAATGCAACCTTATCTCCAGTGGGTTCGAGGACATGCTCAAAAGCTAGGAATGCCTTATGAAGCTATTTTACTAGTGATTGTGGAGCATACCAATGAAGAAGGGGTTCCTTATACAGTTCTTTATCCCTACATGCCTACTGATCTGGGGGCATTGAAGAGATCTTGGATCCAGTTAAAGGAAGAAAGAGATACCTATAGGGAGAAGTATCATGAGCAGGAACGGAAGATCATGAAGCTCACGAGGCAGCTGGAGAATGAAAGGATAATCAACGATTATGTCAGCACGAAAGAAAACGACCATGGGATTTCTGATGTCTTTTATTGTTTCTAGTTTAGATTTGCTTTTCAGTTTATTTCTTTTGTGACGCCTTAAAGGAATTGTTAAACATTGTTACAAGTTTAATCTAATAAAGTGTGTTTTATTTTGTTTACAAATTTGAATCTCCCAAAGTCTTTTAAATCATTTCATACATATTCCATTACCATGCACCTCATTACAGGTACCATTACATGTTTCTTATCTTCTTCACTGTTTATTTCAACACAAAATGTCTTCTGAAACACCTACTGATCAAGCTATCAAGGCTCTTCAAGCACAAAATGCTCAATTCCAGGAGATGTTCTTGAACTTGGCCGAAGGACAACAAGATTTGAAGACTCTCATATTGAAGGAAAAGAAGAAGAAGAAGAAAGTGGTTCTTCTGAACATGGGTCACAGATTTGGGAATAGGTTGCAATAGGAAGCTGATCTGTCTCATTCATCTGGAGGAGGAGAGAATCAAGAGGAAAGAAAGGGTCCTAGTCCTGCGGTCTCTGATAATGACACTGATTTTGATGATGAACAGTACCCTCCTGCTGAGGATAAGTACAAACAACTTGAAGACCGACTAAGGGCTATGGAGATTCAGAAGGTCCCGGGTTTGGATTTTGGAGATCTGGGGTTAGCATCGGGAGTGGTGATCCCTCACAAGTTTAAGGCTCCGATTTTTGCTAAGTACGATGGAGCGTCCTGCCCAAAGCTCTACCTCCGCTCATACGTCAGAAAAATCCAACCCTACACTGCTGATAGAAACTTGTGGGTCCATTTCTTTCAAGATAGTCTGTCAGGGACTCAGCTTGAATGGTTTTATCAATTGGAAGGAGTTAATGTCCGCAACTGGGAGGATCTTGCTGATGCTTTTTACAAGCAATACCAGTATAATACCGACCTTGCTCCCACGCGTACTCAACTCCAGGGTATGTCTATGGGTACAGGTGAAAGCTTTAAGGATTATGCTCAGAAGTGGAGAGATCTGGCCGGAAGAGTACAACCCCCTCTGTCTGATAGGGAGTTGGTGAATATGTTTCTTGGGACTTTGTCGGGTCCATATTTCAATCATTTGATCGGTAGTTCATCGTCTGGGTTCACTAAATTGATTATGACTGGGGAGAGGGTAGAAGCTGGTATCAAAAGTGGTAAGATACAGAAAGGTGCTTCATCAAGTACAGAAAAGAAGCCTTTCAGGAAAGAAGCTAGTGCAGTTTACAGCTCGAGGAGCCAAAACTGACCTGAGCCTCGCCAAGCAGTGAATGCAGTAGTAATATCAAGACCCACTATTGCTCACAACATAACAATCAGCAAAGAGTAGAGAGACCGCAAAGACAGTATACTCGGCTCAATATGACCTTATCTCAAATTTTACCGCAGTTATTGAAGACCAACCTGGTAACTCTAAGGGAAGCTCCGAAGAATCCCAGTACCACCTCTCCTCTGTATAATCCGAATGCCCGCTGTGCCTATCACTCTGATAGCCCAGGGCATGATACCAACAACTGCTGGGCCTTGAGGAATAAGGTGCAAGATTTGATCAAAGCTAAGGAGATTGAGTTTGACGTTCCGGAGAAACCCAACGTTATAACTGCTCCTATGCCCAAACATGATCAGGGAGTGAATGCAATTGATGTTGATGAAGAGGAGTCAAATATCGACAACTGGATTTACCCGACTACCAACGGTGGATTGAACAACTGGACGGCAAAGGACTTCGTGCCTGTTTCTTTTATTACACAGTAATTGACTTTTGTTTTGAGATTTGTAACAAACAATTTGAAACTTTACGGCCCGGTGCCTTGCCCGAGGCACCTTGGCTTTGTTTGTGAGGGCTTATTATTTTTCATTTTCATATATCATCAATAAAGCATTGGACGTTTTCTTGCATTACAAATTTTGCGCTCCTTGTTTTTATTTTCTATCTTGCACTTTATCAAAACAGCTATTTGTCTTACACACACTCACATATCATAATACAGGTCCACATCCACTCTAGATCCCACTGATAACGACTCTACTACTTCCAGTTATGACTTCGAAAGTCCGATCAACCAAGGCGAGGACGAAGGTGAGGATGATTGTGAAGTTCCTGGGGAACTTGCTAGTCTGTTACTTCAGGAAGAGAGGGCTATACAGCCGCATGAAGAGCTGGTGGAATCAGTGAATTTGGGTACATAAGAAGACAAGAAAGAGGTCAAGATAGGTGAAAATTTGGAGTCTAGTGTCAAGCAACGGTTGATACAGATGTTACGCGATTATGTTGAGATCTTCGCTTGGTCTTATGAAGATATGCCTGGGTTGGATACTGATATCGTGGTTCACCGCTTACCAACTAAGGAAGACTGTCCTCCGGTAAAGCAGAAAGTTCGCCGCATGCGCCCAGAGATGTCTGAGAAAATCAAGGTTGAGGTTATGAAACAGTTTGATGCCGGTTTTCTAGCAATTACTTCTTACCCGCAGTGGGTTGCCAACATGGTTCCGGTGCCGAAGAAGGATGGTAAGGTACATATGTGTGTAGACTATAGGGATCTGAATAGGGCGAGTCCCAAGGATGATTTCCCTCTGCCTCATATCGATGTTCTGGTTGACAACACCGCACAACATAAAGTCTTCTCCTTTTTGGATGGTTTTTCTGGTTACAATCAGATTAAGATGGCTCCCGAAGACATGGAGAAGACAACCTTCGTTACGCATTGGGGCACTTTCTATTACAAGGTAATGCCTTTCGGGTTGAAGAATGTTGGAGCAACTTATCAGCGTTCCATGGTCGCTTTGTTCCACGACATGATTCACCATGAGATTGAGGTTTACGTTGATGACATGATTGCAAGGTCTCAAACTGAAGAAGAACATCTTGACCATCTCCAGAAACTGTTCGACAGGTTGAAGATGTACAAGCTGAAGTTAAACCCGAACAAGTGCACCTTCGGGGTGAGGTCTGGTAAGCTGCTGGGTTTCGTTGTTAGTGATAAAGGTATTCAGGTGGATCCTGCAAAGGTGAAGGCTATACAGGAAATGCCAGCTCCTCGAACAGAAAAAGAAGTCAGAGGCTTTTTGGGACGTCTAAATTACATTGCCCGATTCATTTCACACCTGACTACTACTTGTGAGCCAATCTTCAAGCTGCTGAAGAAAGATCAAGTGGTAAAATAGAATGATGAATGTCAGGCCGCTTTCGAAAGGATCAAAGAATATCTCTAAGAGCCACCTATTCTGATGCCTCCAGTTGAAGGGATACCTTTGATCTTATACTTGACAGTACTGGATAATTCAATGGGGTGCGTGCTGGGGCAGCATGACGAGTCTGGCCATGCTATTTACTACCTTAGCAAAAAGTTTACCGACTATGAGACCCGATACTCACTGCTTGAGAAAACTTGCTGCGCTTTGGCATGGGCTGCTCGCCAGCTGAGACAGTATATGCTGATTCACACCACCTTATTGATATCAAAGATGGATCCAATCAAGTATATCTTCGAGAAGCCTGCCTTGTCCGGAAGAATAACAAGATGGAAAATGATCTTAACTGAGTATGACATCCAATACACAACCCAAAAGGAAATCAAGGGGAGTGTGTTGGCGGATCATTTGGCGCATCAGGCAGCGGATGATTACCAGTCTATGAATTTCGAGTTTCTGGATGAGAGCATCATGTTGGTGACTGACTGTGAAAAACCTGGACTGGGTGAAAGACCTGAGGAAGGATCCCGATGGTCCATGTACTTTGATGGAGCTTCAAACGCTCTGGGTAATGGCATTGGCTCCATGATCATATCTCCTGAAGGCTGTCATACTCCATTCACCGCCCGATTATTTTTTAATTGCACCAACAATATGGCGGAGTATGAAGCATGCATCATGGGCCTTCGAGCAACTATTGACCTAAGGATTAAGTTCTTGAGTGTGTTCGGAGATTCTTCTCTAGTGATCAGTTAGATCAAAGGTGAGTGGGATACGAAACACCCAAATCTTATTCCTTACAAAGAGTATGTACTAACGTTGCTCCCACACTTCGAGGAGATAACCTTTGAACACTTCCCAAGAGAGGAGAATCAGTTAGCAGACGCGCTAGCTACTATGTCTTCTATGTTCAAGGTCAGGTGGGACAATGAGGCTCCCCATATTACCATTGAGAGGTTGGACGAGCCCGCACATTACTGTGACATCGATACTGAAGAGGTAACAGATAAACCCTGGTTTCATGAGGTAAAGAGGTATCTTGAGGCTTAGAAATACCCCGAAGGTGCATCTGTTAATGATAAGAAGTTCTTGAGGAGGTTCGCGGCAAAGCTCTTCATCAGTAATGGAATCCTTTACAAGCGTAACCATGATTCAACCTTACTGCGATGTGTGAATAAGTACGAGGCAGAAGGATTATGGCAGAGTTACATGAAGGTAATTTCGGGACTCATTCCAGTGGACACACCATGGCGAAGAAAGTCCTACGGGCAGGTTATTATTGGTCTACTATGGAAGCCGACTGTTATCAACATTCTCGAACTTGTCATAAGTGTACTGTCTATGCTGATAAGGTGCATGTACCTCCAGTTCCTCTGAACGTCTTGACAACTCCTTGGCCCTTTGCAATGTGGGGCATCGATATGATCGGCGAGATCAGACCTACTGCGTCTAACGGACATTGTTTCATCCTGGTAGTAATTGATTATTTCACGAAGTGGGTTGAGGCAGCTTCCTTTGCTACGGTAACCAAGAATGTCGTGGCGCGATTTATCCGACACAATTTGATTTGTCGATACGGTGTACCAGAGAGGATCATTACGAATAATGGTACAAATCTCAACAATACAATGATCACCGAACTTTGCAAACAGTTTAAGATACAACATCACAATTCTTCTCCTTATTGGCCAAAGATGAATGGGGCTGTTGAAGCGGCTAATAAGAATATCAAGAAAATTATGCAGAAGATGATGGTGACATATAAAGACTGGCATGAGATGTTACCATTCGCTCTTCATGGGTACCGTACCTCAGCACGAACGTCAACAGGGGCAACACCCTATTCCTTGGTATATGGAATGGAGGCAGTCTTGCCCATTGAAGTTCAGATACCCTCTCTCCGGATCATGAAGGATGCATGTTTGAGCGAGGACGACTGGATCCAGACCCGACTTGATCAGCTGAACTTAATCGATGAAAAGAGACTTACTGCTATTTGTCATGGTCAGACGTATCAAAAGCGGATGATCAATGCATTTAACAAGAAAGTTAGAAGACAAGAGTATCAAGTTGGGGATTTGGTGATCAAACGCATCATACTGCCGCAAGGTGATCCCAGGGGAAAATGGACCCCTACGTACAAAGGGCCATTTGTGGTTAAGAACATTTTCTCAGGAGGAGCTATGATTCTAACCACCATGTATCGTGACGACCTTCTTCACCCCGTCAATGCAGACATAGTGAAAAAATACTACGCATAATCAAAGACCCGCTAGGTCGACTGGCCTAGGAAAAAATAAGGGCTTCCCGGCGAACCAAAAGGGTTCGGGAAAAAGTAAGGGATGAAAATGAAAAAAGATTGTACACCCGACAAGTCGAAAACCTGAAAAGGCGGCTTGGGCAAAAAAGGGTATCCCGGTGGACTGAAAACCCGAAAGGATGGTCCACGCAAAAATTAGGGATTGAAGCGTAACACTATGTCTCATTGGATCATCTTGCAACCAGACTTTGATATCGACTATCAAGCTCGGATGACGCCAATCAATCTGATTTACCTTTAACCAAGTAGCAAAGTGATGAGACGCTCGAAGACATAAAGGCAATAACAGAGTCGGAACCCAGTGGGATTGTTCACATATCTGTTTTTCTTTATTTTTCACAAATTGTATAATTTCTATCTTTCGGTGGCGTTCTCTTACTAGGACGTCGACCTCTTGTACAAAAACGCCTATTTGTAGGCCAACTTCAAAATCAATACAATTCATTTTCACAAAGAAATTTCAATTTATTTTCCTTTTTCTGTTTTGTAAGAACGTTCAATGGTTCATTTTGATATATGCATTTGACAATAATTGCTGCTCATAAATATTTACATGCGAAACAAAAGACGATTACTCATAATGACAGGAACAGGGGAAAACAAGAAGTGTCCAGACCTTACAGTTTCTATAGTCACCAGGTACAGGGATAGACCTAGTTGAAGAATATGACTGAAAATGCATACACTCCCCGCAGAGTAGGAAATACCAGAGTACAGTGTTATCAATTCTCCCCAGCTGGGGTTCGCAATCGCGAAAGAGTCGGTAAGATTCTCCCCAAGTAGAATTCATCTTTCACCGACAATAGAAGACTATCCCCAATGGAGTTTATTTCTTCCACAAATAGGAAGTTTATCCCCGACAGAGTTTATCATCATCAGCATCGGTAATTCATCCACAACCGAGGTTATTTCTCCAAAGTCATCGGATCTTCTAATAGAGTATCTCTTCCCTACAGAGTCAGTCTCTCAATAATGTATTCTCCATCAGGATTCTTCTCCCAATCATCTTCGATCGTTATCCCCGGCGAGCAAAATTCTTTATACTCTCCAACAGCAATCCGGGATTTATTTTCCCCAGCTAGAGAATATCATAAAAAAACATCACATTTCCATACATCATGACACATGCATATACGCATCATACAACACAATCTCATTTATTTCAAGAACATCATTGCTCGATACATGTCATGTATCATGACATTACCTACATCTAACCTTTACCTTTCAGGAAAGATACAATCAAATTCTCACAAAGTTCAAGCTATGACGCCCGGGTACGACCGGATAGTATCTTGATTACTCCATCACATTGTGAAGCCCAGAGAACGACCAGATAACAGTATCAGACTACCGCAAAGCCTGGATTACGACCAGATAGTGGTATCTCTTAAAAGCAAGCTATGAAGCCCGGATTCGACTGGATAATAGTTTAATCCCCAACAAGCCGTGAAGCCCGGATTACGACCGGATAGAAGCTCAACAAGTACCGTGAAGCCTGGACTCGACCAAATAGTGGTATATCATAAACACAAGCCGTGAAGCCTGGATTACGACCGGATAACAGCTCAACAAGTTATTGCGAAGCCTGGATTACAACCAGATAGCAATACAAGACCATGAAGCCTGGATTACGACCAAATAATGGTAGAAGACGTTGTGAAGCCTGGATTACGACCAGATAGCAGCCAAAGACACCGCGAAGCCTGGATTACGACCAGATAGTGGTATATCTTTAATACAAGTTATGAATCCCGGGTTCGACCGGATAGTATCTTGATTTCTCCGAACACCATGAAGCCTGGATTCGACTAGATAATGGTATGAGACATCGCGAAGCCTGGATTACGACCAGATAGTAGTAAAAGACACTAAAGCCTGGGTAACGACCAGATAACAGTGAGGGACACTATGAAGCTTGGATTACGACCAAATAGCAGTTTACCCGACCAATTACTATGAAGCCCGGATTCGACCGGATATTAGTAGGACCAACAGTCAAAGGGAAGCCCGGAGGCGACCAGACAACCACTTGATTTCTTCTGAAGCCTGGATTACGACCAGATAAGAAACAAGGTATTGTGAAGCCTGGATTACGACCAGATAGCAGTACAGGACACCATGAAGCCTGGGTTCGACCAGATAATGGTATAAAGCACCGTGAATCCTGGATTACGACCAAATAACGATAAAAGGACTGAAGCCTGGATTACGACCAGATAACAGTACAAGACACTGTGAAGCTTGGATTTTGACCAAATAGCAGTTTACCTGGACAGTTACTAAGAAGCCCAGAGTCGACCGAATATAAGTGTGCCCTAAATTCAAGTTGAAGCCCGGATGCGACCGGATAACAACTTAGTTCCTTCTGAAGCCTGGATTACGACCAGATAAGAATTGAGAAATTGCAAAGCCTGGATTACGACCGGATAGCAAGTTTAATCTCATCTCCCCAGTAAGTCACTGTAAAGCCTGGATTACGACCAGATAGCAGTCAATCTTATCACTATGAAGCCTGGATCACGACCAGATAGTAGTTACATTTTCACCTCTTCGACCAAGAGACTATTCCCCAGTAGAATAACGGATGACCGAAGCTCCTAAAATTCAACTTTTCTCAAGAAACAAAGACGATTCACCAGTAGAATAACTGACGACTGAAGCTCCTAAAATTCTATTCCTCTCAAGACAGAGAACATCATTCCCCAGCGGAATCTTCCTAAACAACAGGTATACAAGCTCTCGCTAAGGAATCTCTTATGTGATCGAAACTCCTTAGGATGGCATCTTTAAGCCCATCTACCGTCATCAGTCTCCAAATGGCATCTGTAAGCCCATTCCCGACATCACAAGACAAATACAACTTCATGCGAGTGCAAATTTCTGGGCACTCTAGTGTTCAATCATCTTCCACCTTCGGATTGCGAAAGGCAAGCAAGCCAATCTACATCCTCAGGTTTAAGAAGATTGAACAGGGGCAGCTGTTGTACCCCAAAATTTTCCCTCTCATATTTCTCATTACATTTCAAGTGAGGTCTTCAAGTTGCTCAAGAAAGTCTAAGGGTTGACCAAACAAACTCTCTCCTAAGACAGTCTACCTCAAATTAGGGTTTCATGTTGCATCGAGATAATTGAGTCCAAGGGATCCCAAATTCTCACCATTGCTCTAATATGTTATCAAGATCATCCATGTCAAGTTTCAAGCCTTGCAGAGAAAGTTTGCTCAGTCAATTGCTCAAAAGCCTGAAGATCGATTGTGCTAGGGCAAAAGTCAACTGTGGCCCACATACAGTCAAACTTCAAGATTTTTGGTCAACATACTCATTTTGAAATATATTTCATCATTTGATCAAGGGTTGATCATGATTCATCAAGGATTGCTCATAATTCATCAAGAACCAAAAGTTGCTAAATTAGGGTTTTGTAGGAAAAGTCAACTCAACTTTGACCAAGCATAACTTTGTCATACTTTAAGATAAATGACCCATACAAAGCTCATTTTGAATAGGATGCAATGAACTACAATCCATCTTCATCTAACAAGTTCAAAATCTGCACTCACAAGAAGTTTTGAATTTTGACATTATAGGTCATTTTGAAAAGTCAACAAAAACACCTTTTTTGTCAAAGCTTCATACATGAACATGGAATACCAAATTGAGATGAGACAAAAAGTGTTGCTTAGAGGACATATCAAGATTTCTAAAAAGTCCAACAACACCTTCAAAGAGTCAAAATTGAGGAATTTATGCATTGGTGAAGTTGACCCTTTTTGCAAAATTGTCAAAAGTCAACTATGCCTCAAATTGCAATTTTTGCCAAATGGGCCCAACTTTTTGCACTTGTCTTGAGTTGGTAGCATGGTCCACGAGCCCTAGCTCTTGCCACTTGTCATTATCTTATTTTTATTATTTATTTTGATTTTTATTTGAATTAAATCAATTTAAATCAAAACAAATCATGGAAAAATCCAAAACATTGAAATCTCAAGATTTTGTACATGTTTCAGGTCCTATATCCAGTTGGCAAGTGATTGAATTCGTGCAAGGCCTTTGAGTGCACAAATAGATTGAACTTGGCCTATTTTTGGAAGGGTTTTTAAGTGAATCAAGTAAAGATCAAAATCAATAATGGAGAAAGATTGATATCATGTTTGCAACCCTAATCCAATCCTCAATACATAAGGAACATTTGCAGACCTAAATCAAGAGGTTAGAGAGGCGCAAGAACAAGAACCAAACTTGAAAAAAAACACAAAAAGTGCTGAGTCGAATTAATAGTTCCAGGAAATTACAAGGTTTCCTAACCATCCCATTCGCTTCCTGGGAGTGCAAGCAAGCGAAACCAATCAAGAACAAGGAGTTTCCAGCACTGTAACTCGTTGTAAGTCATCCACGACAATGGCTTTTTCTTGAATTCGAATTGTATCATTCTAACACTTATAGCATGAAATAATTATAGATTCTTACTCCTTGAAGCATTTGCAAACTATCCATAACATTTAATTGCGTTTTCATGGACTGTATTAGAGCTTGCCATTGTTAGGATTTTTTGCTTCGATTTGGGATCTTGGTGTACAGGTAAAATTGTGCCATGAAAGGGGCACCATCATGCTCAGAAGGTCCAAACGAGTTGATTCATGGCCTTAAAATTTATTTATCTCGCTTGTGTTTGATTTTAAGAATGGCAGGGTCTATAGCTATGGACAAATGGCCGTAGGTAAAAGTATGTAACTTTTACCAACGGAGCAAGGAAGAAGAAGATGTCGTGGCAAGCTACCATTCGCCTGTTTAAAAATTCGTGCGTTGAATTTAATATTTTGTTGTTTTCCCATATTATTTTTTATGTTTATTATATGAACAATTAACAAAGCTAGCGCAGTTGGTTACAAGGTGAGTGCAAAAGGCATTAGGGCCTGGGTTCGAATCCTAGGTGCCCCAAATTGCTTCATATTATTTTCTTTTCAGTAATCAGGCGCGTGCTTGTGTGGGATGACCACCATGGGGCATCATCTCCTAACCATCAGATCACCAATCATCCAGATCTAAAGGTCATTATTGAAGGATCCGTCATGTACCTTGGTCAAAGCAAAGCATGGGATTCAAAAGGTCAACGTGGACCTTATTTTCTTGGGCCCAGACTTTGATATACACACCCTCCAAAGTTACTTTCAAGCCCAGTTTTCTTCTTTTTTTCCTTTTTATATTTTGTTTTATTTAATTTATTTATTTGTTTTGCTAACACAAATTAATTCTTTTTATCAAAAATCACAAATAATATTTTCACCCAATTAGATTTAGGGTATTTATTTTTATACAAAATTAATTGAATTAGGTTATTTAATCTTAGGTAACTTTAATTTCTTTTTTGTATAATAAATTAAAATTAAGTAGAACAATTAGGGTTTTAGCTTAATTTAAATTATATTTTCTTTTTTCTTAAAATAACCAAAAGCACAAAAATAGGTTAAATTTAATTATTTTCTTTAATTAATTTAATTAACTAATTAATTTTGTATTTAATTTAAAAAATCATATTTTTTTCTTAAAAATAATTAAAAGCAACAAAAACAATTTTTTCTTCCAATTAGGTTAGAAAGGGTCAAAACCCTAATTTCTTATCGTTCTTAATTTCATCGCGCGCACTTTATTATTTTATTTTTACCATATTAATGTAATTTCTCACAAGTTGTAATAGATTAATTAGGATTTCTTTCTCTTTTTCATTTATCGTTTTGACGGGTTTGTTTTTGGCTATGTAAATACCCAAAGCCTTGTAATAGCGTAGTTTACTTTCCGCATTTTAAATTCCGCAAATATTAACTGTTAGATGTATGGATATTAGGGTTGCATGACAAGAATGTATGATTAAATTTAAAACGGTTAGCTAACCCTAAATGTGCAAAGATAATAAACTTGAAATTGAATCACTCGCACATGCGCACTCCTAGGGTATACTCCCACTTCGGTTGCCTTCGGTAAATGGTCATTGAGTATAGGATATTTTAGTGGTCACTCTCTTGTCCAAAAGATCAAAGTTGCCTCGGAAAGGTTGCCTCGGAATTGTTGCCTCAAATATTGATCTTAATACATTAGGGTTACTACTAAGACATCCTAACATTGCTTTAGTGACCATACGTCCCTTTCGAACTGACCCTCAAAATCCGACGATGGTGCTACCTACTCACTAATAGTGGGAGAGCGCTGTCTAAAGGAAACAAACATAGAACAATTATTTTTTTCTAGTAGGTAGATTAGTTCTTAAGTACTTGCTCAATCCAAACAAACTTTTTCCCACACTTATACTCTTTTCAAACAAATCTTTCAAAAACCACTTCGTAACACTCTTGAAGACAGAAGCAAGGGTTAAATCGTAGTCAAAACAAAAACTTTTCAAATCACACAAACACAAAGAAGCAATTTTAAAAATGATGAGCAAGTACCTAAGAGCCCATGGAAAACCACGGATAGAAAGGGTGCTAATACCTTCCCTTTCTATAATCTACCCCCGTACTCAAAATCTCGAAAAAATGAATTTTTCTGTGCTTTTTTCCTTTCTAATTGGATAAAATAAAAGTCGGTGGCGACTCTTGCTTACCGCGACATTTTGCAAACACAAACGCAAAACGCAAAGTACGAATGTGCATGGATTATAGAGATTTAAATAGGGCCAGCCCTAAAGACGATTTTCCACTTCCCCACATCGATATCCTGGTTGATAATACAGCCCAACACAAAGTGTTTTCCTTCATGGAAGGATTCTCAGGTTATAACCAAATCAAAATGGCACCTGAGGACATGGAGAAAACTACATCTGTCACACAGTGGGGCATATTCTGCTATAAAGTAATGCCATTCAGACTGAAGAATGATGGGGAAACCTATCAACGCACCATGGTAGCTTTATTTCATGATATGATACATCATGAGATAGAGGTCTATCTAGATGACATGATAACCCGATCACAAACTGAAGAGGAGCACCTTGGCCATTTGCAAAAGTTGTTTGAAATATTGAAGGAGTACAAACTAAGGTTGGATCCAAACAAGTGCACATTCGGGGTCCGGTTCGGTAAACTCTTAGGTTTTATTATCAGCAACAAAGGTATCGAGGTTGATCCTGCCAAGGTTAAAGCGATACAAGAAATGCCTGCTCCTTATACTGAGAAGGAAGTCAGAGGATTCTTGGGACGCCTGAACTACATTGCCAGATTCATTTCTCACCTAACAGCTACTTGTGAACCAATCTTCAAATTATTGAAGAAAGATCAAGTAGTCAGATGGAATGATGAATGTCAGATTGCTTTTGACAAGATCAAATATTACTTACAAGAGTCTCCTATTTTGATGCCACCAGTCGAGGGAAGACCACTGATCATGTATCTGACCGTTTTAGAGAACTCAATGGGGTGTGTATTGTGGCAGCATGACGAGTCTGGCCGAAAAGAGCATGCTATTTACTACCTGAGAAAAAAGTTTACCGACTGTGAAACCAGATATTCACTACTCGAGAAAACTTGCTGCGCTCTGGCATGGGCTGCTCGTCGGCTAAGACAGTATATGTTGACTCATACTACTTTGTTGATATCTAAGATGGATCTGATAAAGTACATCTTCAAAAAGCCTGCTCTGTCTGGGAGGATAGCTAGATGGCAGATGATCCTAACAGAATATGACATACAATACACTACCCAGAAATCTATAAAGGGCAGTGTGCTAGCTGATCATCTTGCTCATCAAGCTGTAGAAGATTATCAGTCCATGAAATTTGAATTCCCGGATGAAGACATTATGACATTAGACAACTGTGAAGAAATCAGACCATATGACATACCTGAGCAAGGATCCCGATGGACCCTGTTCTTTGATGGGGCATCCAATGCACTTGGTAATGGTATCAGCGCTGTACTCATATCTTCGGAAGGGTGTCACACTCCCTTTACTTCCAGACTTTGCTTCAACTGTACGAACAACATCGCGGAATACGAAACATGCATCTTTAGTCTCAAGGCTGCCATAGACTTGGGAATCAAATCTTTAGATGTGTTTGGAGATTCAACTTTGGTTGTCAGTCAGATCAAAGGAGAATGGGACACTAAGCACCCAAACCTTATCCCTTACAAAGAACATGTTTTGACATTGCTACCACATTTTGAGCAGATTACCTTCGAGCATTTCCCGCGAGAAGAAAACCAGCTAGCGGATGCTCTAGCCACAATGTCATCCATGTTTAAACTTAATTGGGATAACGAGGCTCCCCAGATCACTATCGAACGAATGGATGAACCAGCACACTGTCACGAGATTAATACTGAAGAGGTAGTGGACCAGCCTTGGTTTCACGAAGTCAAGAGGTATCTCGAGGCTCAAGAATATCCAAAAGGAGATTCAATCAAATGATAAAAAGTTCTTAAGGAGATTCTCTGCTAAGTTCTTCCTGAGTAATGGCATCCTGTACAAACGCAACCATGACTCCATTCTGCTCCGATGTGTGGATAAGATTGAGGCTGAAAAGATCATGGCTGAATTACATGAAGGTACTTTTGGCACCCAATCCAGTGGGCATACGATGGCAAAGAAAATCCTACGGGCAGGCTATGATTGGTCTACCATGGAAGCAGATTGCTATCAACACTCTCGGACCTGTCATAAGTGTCAAATTTATGCTGACAAGGTACACGTACCTCCGGTTCCTCTGAATGTCTTGACGGCTCCTTGGCCCTTTGCTATGTGGGGAATTGACATGATTGGAGAGATCAAGCCTACAACCTCCAATGGACACCGCTTCATTCTAGTGGCCATTGACTATTTCACCAAATGGGTCGAAGAAACTTCCTTCACATCCGTTACTAAGAATATTATTGCTCGCTTCATCAAGCAGAATCTAATTTTCCAGTACGGTATCCCAGAAAGGATCATCATTGATAATGGTACCAACCTTAACAATACTATGATCATCGCCTTGTGCGAGCAGTTCAAGATTCAGCATCATAATTCATCCCCCTATCGGCCAAAGATGAATGGTGCCATTGAAGCTGCAAATAAAAACGTTAAGGAGATCATACAGAAAATGACAGTCACCTACAAGGACTGGCACGAGATGCTACCATTTGCTCTCCACGGGTATCGTACCACGGCTCGCACATCAACTGGGGCAACACCTTATTCTTTGGTTTATGGCATGGAGGCTGTCTTGCCTATTGAGGTTCAGATCCCCTCTTTGAGAATTATGAAGGATGCATGTTTGGAGGAGGACTATTGGATCTAGTCTCGACTTGATCAACTAAACTTAATTGATAAAAAGAGACTTACTGCTGTTTGCCATGGTGAGATGTATCAAAAACGGATGATCAAGGCTTTCAACAAGAAAGTCAGATGCCAGGTATATCAAGTTGGAGATCTAGTGATCAAACACATTATCTTACCATAAAGCTATCCTAGGGGAAAATGGACTCCTACCTATGAAGTACCATTTGCAATCAAGAACATATTCTCCGGTGGGGCAATGATCTTAACCACCATGGACGGCGACGACCTGGCACACCCGGCGAACGCGGACATAGTCAAAAGATACTGCGCATAAGAGACCCGCTAGGTTGACACACCTAGTCAAAAAAAGGGCATCCCAGTGAACCAAAAGGGTTCGGGCAAAAATTAGGAATAAAATAAAAAAAATATGTACACCCGGCAAGTTGAAAACTCGAAAGGGCGACTTGGGCAAAAAAGGGTTTCCCGGTGGACTGAAAACCCGAAAGGGAGGTCCAGGCAAAAGTTAGGGAATTAAAGCGTATGACTATGTCCCGTCGGATCACTTTGTGGACAACCTCTTGACTTCCACTGACAAACTCAGAGTTTCTGATCAATTCAATCATCTTCGGACGAAGCAACAAATAGACAAGATATACGGAGATACAAAGGCTATAGCAGAATGGAAACCCCATGGGATTATTACACATAGCTATCTTTCTTTGTATAAATTTTTCTTGTTTTATGGCGCCATTCTCTTACTAGAATGTTTGTCTCCCTTTTACAAAATACTTATTCAAAGTCAATACGAAGATATCCCTTTGAAAGTACAGAAAACTATTTACCTTTTTCTTTACACTTGTGTTTTATTTGCAAAAAACGTCCAATGATTCATTAATGAACATATGCATTTGAACATAATTACTGTTTACAAATAAACAAAATGTGAAAGATAATTACTGATATGTTGGAAGGATAGGAAAACGTCTCTAGGATATTCCATAAGCAATCCCCACAGTACATCATTTAGATCCTCAGCGGAACTGAAACTTCAAATTATTAATCCCTAGTAAAGGTCATCAAAATTCTCAGAATTCCTCAAGCAATATGTGGTATTGCTCTCACAATAAAATTTTGTCAGTACTTCAAACTTCAAGACATGAATAATTCAACATATCCTCATCAGCATTCAAGGATTTATTTTCCTCAGCAATACAGCAAATAAACTTACATGCACATACATTACATCCATATATCATAAACATTGATAAAACAAATACATTGCATAATATTTGTGTTTTCAGCTAACATTTTACCCTTTTCAGGATAAGGTTAACATCTACCATTAATAATATGCAATCAGATACAGTGCATATACGCTCCATACACGGATGCCATTCTGTTACTCATTCAGATTCAACATTCAGATACAGTACGGATACACTCCAGATACAGATGTCATTATGATACTCATTTAGATATTCAAGTTCAGGTACAATACAGATACGCTCCAGACATGGAAGCCATTCTGATACCCATTCAGATACATTACGGATACGCTTTAGATACGGATGTCATTCTGATACTCATTCAGATATTCAAGTTCAGATACAATACAGATACGCTCCAAACATGGAAGCCATTCTGATACCCATTCAGATACAACACATATACGATCCAAACACGAATGCCATTCTGATAATCATTCATATACAATATGGATACACTCCAGACATGGATGCCATTCTGATACTCATTCAGATTTCAAGGTCCAGATACAGTTCAGATACGCTCTAGACACAAATGCCATTATGATACTCGTTCTTTCAACTTACAATTTACAATTCAACAAACATTCTTGGATGGCATATACAAGCCCATCTCCAACAAGGTTCTACCAGTTCTCCAAATGGCATCTTTAAGCCCATTCCCTCAACTACACATTGTCGAGTGCAAATTTATGGGCACTCTAGTGTCCAATCATCTTTCACCTTCGAGTCACGAATGGCAAAACTCGTCGATCTAACTCTTCAGGTTTAAGAAGATTGAACAGGGGCAGCTGTTGTACCCCAAAATTTTCCCTCCCATTTATCAAGACTTTTTTCATAAGATTTCTTTGACTCAAGACTGGATTAGGGTTTGGTCAGCTCAAGGCATATCATCTTGTACTGATGACCCAAAATTAGGGTTTGAGGTTGCATAAGGATTTTTGGACTATCAATGCTTCATGTGACTTTCAAACATCATTATGGACCCCTAAGATCACTCAGGACAAGTTTCAAGCTTTGAACTATATTTTTGATCAGTCAATTGGACAGTTGACCTAAAAATCAGCTGTATTGGGGAAAAAGTCAACCATGACCAATTTACAGTCAAATTTCATAATTCTTGATCCACATCAACATTTTAATCTCATATGTATCATTTGGTCAAGTTTGGATCATAATTCCTCAAGAAATTTGATCAAATCACCAAAAGGGCAAAATGGTCAAAAATTAGGGTTTTGACTAAGGAAGGGTAATTTCTGATTTTTAACCTAGCAATTGACCAATTGAGTTAAATAATTATTTCAAGGATTCAATTTCATCATCTTGACCTAATAGCATGGTTCAAAACATTGCAAGTTCATTGGATTGACAGATGAAATTTGCAGTCAACTGATCAAAAGTCAACTGTACACTGAAAAGTCAAACTTTGACTTTTTGGGTCAAAATCAAGTGCCAAGGGTCGCAATTCATAAAAACATGTCAAAATGTGAAACTTATTCATCAAGAAATCCAAGTTTAAAGATTAGGGTTTAAATTTGAAAATTTTCTTAACTTGGAAATTTTCTAAGTATAGAAAATTTCTTATTTTTTCCCAACTTTAGGCCATTTTTTCACCATGATGCATAATGATTCAAAGAAAGTTCCCAACATGAAAGTTGTAGATCTCCATGAAATCTACAACTTTGCTTCACACACTTTTCCCTAAATATTCTTGGATCTCAAGATATAAATTTATGAATACATGCTCATGAACTAAATAACTTAGTGAAATTTTGCCCTAATTTAGGCAGGTTTTGGACCCAACTTCATGGAAATTTTTCACCTAGTTCCCAGAGGTATCTTGAAATGAATTTCAAAGATAAGCTATAGATCACATTGCAAGCTTTCTAAAATATCCAAGAACTCCTCAAGATCATTTTTAAGTAGAGAGAATCGAAGAGATGAAGTTGGCAATTTCTCACTTTTTGTCCAAGCCATTTCATGAAGAACAAAGTTCCAATCAGTACCTATGCTGCCTAATCCATGCTTTACAGGTCCCAAACTTTTCCTTACTCATTAATTTAATGCTTATTCAGTTGACAAAGCTTTGATCCAAGCCCTAGAGCCATTACCCAAGTTGTAATTTCATAAATGGCATAAAGTGACCATTGCCATTTTGAAAAAGCTCAACTTTTGCCACTTTCCAATTCTTGAGCATTGAACCTGTCTCCATTGTACATATAAGTCTTGCAGGCCTAAATAAAATTGTACAAGTATATACCTACCCTAAGAAAGCAAGTACAAGCATGGCAAGCCTTGTCCCTTCACTTTGCTTCAAAAGCAAGAAAGGTTGCAAAAAGGCTAGAGCCGGCACATCTGTGGGAGGGTTGACTAGAAACCAATTACATACTAATATACAAACATAATACAACATAAGGGACTTGGACTTAAAGCCTGAAACACTCCCAAACACAAAAACACCAGAAAACTGTCAAGACTTGCAGTTTTTGCATAAGCATACCAATCTTCCATTTGGCTCGTGCGTTTCAAGTCTTGATCATCAAAACATCTTACCTACTTGATATCTAACCAATCCAGACCTACATCCCTGTACTGTAACCCCTTTACCATCATCTGCCATTTTTGTTTTCAAAGCTTGCAGGTTGACTTGGCCAAGGAGTTTCAAACACTTTCAAAGCAAGGCAAGGGTTGGAACACGTTCAGGAAGGTTTAAGGAAGCTCAAGCAAGCATCAGGCCTCCATCAAACTCACTCCAGTTCCATCCACGATTTCAACTGAAGGAGGTAAAATCTCAACTTCTATATCCTTGTACAGGCAACCATTGGCCACGATTTTTGAATAAATAATGTAGTTCTCATTGCAACGAAACTGTACATATCTTTATCTTGCATTTATTTGACCCGAGTTGGGAGAATTTAGAACTTGAAGTTTCTGAAAAATTTAGGTTTTAATTTAGGGATTTTAAAATTCATCTTGATTTTTGATTGTTAGCTTACATAACTTATATGGTTAGAATCGTGAGATTAAATACTACAACTTTCATGTTATGAGTTTTCATTTTCATGGAAGAATGAGAGAGTTACAGGACATCTGGCCAAGCTTGGGGAAAAAGATGAAGTACAGGGCAAGGACTTTGTTCATGTTATGTTATTTTCGTTTCACTTAAGATAATGGATGTATAGCCACCCCAGTGGCAAAGTAGCGCGCTGGTGAGACCCATGTCCTGCGTTCAAACCTGGGCGCTACTTTTGTTTTCCATATTTTTCCATTTTTTCAGCTTTGTTATGTTTTTGCAGGATGGGCCTCCATATTTGAGCCATAGTTCTTTTTGCTAACATGCTGTCCTTAGTTTGTTTACTATACCCCCCTTGCTAACTTTTTTATATATTTTTATTTTATTTGTTTTATTTTTATTTTAGTTTGTTAAATATTTTCTTTAAATGTATAAAAAATCCTAAAAATATAAATATCATAATATTGCATTTTTATTTTATTTTAGTTTATTTTTCACATAAGAATATATTTTATTTTTAATATATATCATATATTTTCTTAATAAACTTGTAAAATATAATTAAAATATATTTAGTTTAATTTATTTATTTCTTTTTCATCCCATACTTATACATATTTATTTTTGCATATCTAAAAAACTTTATATTATTTATACAATATTATTTATTATTTTAACATAAAAAAATACATAAAAAACAGTACATAAGAACTTTATTTTCTTTTAAATTAATAATTAGGGTTAAGCCTCCCTTCTAAAAATTATTTTCTTTTCCCTATAATTTTAGGTTTAGATTAAAATTTCTTTTAAATAAAAACAAAACAAAAATCTTTTCTTACATGTACATTATGTTGCATCTTTAAATATTGTATATTATTTATTCTAATAATTGTACAAATTCGATTTGGTTGTAATAATTTATTTTTCTTACATTCTTTACATTACGCAATCTACCGCTTTATATGCCATGATTAGTAATTAGAGTTTGTATGATAAGATCAAAATAAAGCAAAATAGAAAACCCTAAATACAAGATAAAACCAAAGCATGAAAATGATACACTTGCACACAAGCATCCTTAGGGTTTCTCCACTTGGTTGCCTTATACAAAAATAGTCATGTTACGCATGCAAAGTATCTTGGAAAAACAAACAAATATAAAGATCATAGTCCCTCGATGACGCTATTCAAGGTTGCCTTACAAAAATGGTCTTGGTCCCTCAAAATGCTAAGATACTTTGCAAACATTGCTAATCATGGTTATATAATGACCCACGCCCGTCCCGTTTACATCCAAAGATAGGGTTGCTTACCAAATTAATGGTAAGACAACAATGTCAAAGGAATAGAAAATGTACAAGAAAGACATTTGAGTAGGTAGATTACTTCTAGTTACTTGCTCTATTTCAAAACAACTATCCTTGCTATTTTTAAAACAAACACACACATTTAAAAAACATCTTACAAACATTAAAAACATTTTCAAAAAGACAAACATCTTTGTATACATTCTTACGAATAAGAATCATTACAAAGGTTGCCTAAACGAATGGCCTCTTTACAAAATATTTTCAAAACCACACCAAACACATTTTCAAACAACAAAAGCAAGTGATATATCAAGTAACTAAGAGCCCATGGAAAACCATGGATGAAAAGGGTCCTAATACCTTCCCTTTTTATAATCTACCCCCCTAACTCAAGAAAACATCTCAAAGGCCTTTCCTGTGCTTTTTCACCTTTCCTTTTGGATAAAAGAAAAGTCGGTGGCGACTCTTGCTAAACCGCAACATTTGCAATAAAACACAAAACCTTCAAGTCAGTTCTCCCACCGTATCACACTACCCAATCTCGAGGATCCTCGTCATCTCGAGGAGGAAACAGGCCGCCCCGAGCCGAAGAGGTCGCCCCCATGTCAGTCTCACCCATCTGTTGATCCAGGTGGTTTTGCTGCTCCCGAGAAATTTCCAATATGCTTGACGAGCTACCACTAGTCTCACTTGAAGAGCTCCTGGAGGATTCCGTAGACTCGCTCGAAATGACAACCTGTGTTTCGTCAGCCATAGCACCTGAAAAGCAGAGTAAAAGGGTGAGCTCGACATCAATGCCAGAACCACCCTTCAACCGCTAAACAAGTGAAAGGGTGATGGGAGACGAGGATTCTATCTCCAACCAGAACCCTCACTGAGGTACGCTAACGGGCACAAAACGCAGAAAAAGCCCAGAATTCCCCTGAGGTACTCTAACGGGCACAAGTTGTAAAAAAACTCAAACCCTAACGAATCACATATAACACAGGGCCAGGCCCCCGAGAGAGCCCTACAACGGCTCCAGCAGCCATGCGCTGCAAGAACAACGTCCGCCACCTAGGGTATCTAATGATCTCCTCCCTAACAGAACCCTAAATCCTAATCGCATTCATATCTAAGAGGCAAAAAACGAAAGCACTAGAACATGCAACAATGGAGGAATGAAAACTCACTGAGAGAAGAAGAAGAGATGAAGCTGGATGACCGCAAATGAAGAAACTAAGCAAATGCTGGTGGTCGACTGTCGAGCAAATAAGAGCAGTTGAAGGAGAAGGCGGAAAATACTAATCGCCATGTTCCTCTCTTATTTATAGCTGAAACGGCCCGCGCGTACTAAACACGCGCCTTGGGAATCCCAGGGTCATCATTATGACACCCTAGCCCTAGGCCATCATTTGCACCGCTCGATTGGCATGTTTCCCAAAACCTGCTACCTCTCCAAATTCAAAGGTCCCAACGACAAAAGTTTCGCCTCTCCGACAAAGAAGTATAACAGGCAAACACTCATTTCCCCGTCCTTCGGGCATACATCTAAGTCTTCACTCCTGTGTCCAGAAGCAACGACTTGGGGGGCTACTGTTCTGGACTGGCCCGAAAGCTTGAGTGGGCCCAGTCTAAGACATCTCATAGGTGCCATCCATTGACCGTGACTAGGAATGCCCGCACCTGTCGGGAAATACCACCCTCTTGCCCTCCTGATCAAGTTCCAAAACAAGATGCCCGTCGAGCATCTTCTTAGTCTGCCTGACTCCAGCATCGTGTAGACCACCAGGGACCGACCAGAGAGATGCCCGCAACCATGCCTCCTCCCAGGAACCAACGACTAGTTACGTGAACATCTTCCCGGTTTGACCAAGTCTTAGAAGTTACTTGATTTTCCGAACCCACATATCTAGGCGGTAAATCACGAACCAATGGCCACGCGCCATGGGCAGTATATACATCCTCACACCTGTGAGGGCCATGTATCACATACTCACTACTCACTACCTGATATGTTGCTAGTACCTTCTTGCTCCCAGTCTTACTTGATCGTTGGAGTACCTTGCATGTATAACCCCCTCTCTCCTCTGCCCAATTGAAGATCATCCTCCGGCCACTCTCCAGGTTCTGATCAACCGCGAGATCAAAAGTTCTATACAAAATTGCATTTAAAATCCTAGTTACAAACTTGTTTAAATATACACACAAAAAGTTGTCACGCAGGATCTAAGCATACTTCTGGGACCTCAGAAGCTAAATATACTTTTGGGACGCAACCTCATAAGCTAAAGATACTTCTGGGATGCAACCTCAAAAGCTTTTGCTTATGACTAACACAAATATTCTGAATATGAATTACTTCTAACATCATCCCTTAATTCATATTCGGCTAACTAAATTCTACAATGTAACACCCTTCTAAAACCCCGTGGAATAATACATCATAAATCAGTGTAAATTAATCATTCATCTCAAACAAGGGTGTCACACATAATTCAAACATCACATACACCTGTCATGCTTAATAACTCTCAATTAAAATTCATGCTTTCCATATACTTTTACATAAGCATGTAGAAGCAAACATAATTTATTCAAACAAATACAATATTTGAGTCTCATAAAACTTCATTCATTTCACCAATTAGGCATAAAAGCTAATTCACCACTTAATCCAAATAAGAATAACCAATTAAGTAGAGTATACAAAAGTATCTCTCAAACATGAATTAAAATGTTCCCCGTGTTACATAATCCGAGCATGACTCAAAACCACAATACGAAAATAAAATAAGCTAACTCCTCCAGTTACACTCTTGCTAGAAGCAACTCTAATCTTCAGTACCTGAGTGATGTCGTACAAAACATCATTCCAACAGAAGGGCGAAAATTCACATAATTATCGAAATCATATAATAATATATAATGCGATAACATACATGCATAAAGATAAATATTCTCACACTTCAAATGTTTTATACACATATCATCACTCAATTAATCATACTATTCACAAGTATATAATCACACATCCACAATTTCACAATTACATCATTTTCACATAATGCACATAAAGTTCATATTATGACATAAACATAACGTGACTCAATACAAGACTCAAATGTAATAATCATGCATGTGGTACCGATCACTGTTATTTTTATTTAGTTATTCACTTTAAACCGAGTTTGTTACCTAGACCAATAACACAGAAAAATCACGTTCCCTAAGATTTCAAACTCCGCTCTAGGTTTAGGACAAGTCACTACTTCCCACGGAACTAACAAGCATTTCCTCTTGAAAAAAATGATACATGTGCAATTTCAACAACCATATGCAATTAAGACCATCCCTTAATCTTAACATCCATGCATATCTTCAATAATTCTTCACAATTGAATTACTAGATGATTACACATATATGCATATATCCATGAATTATTCATATACAATTCATATTCATAACACACACAAGAATTCAAATTGTATAAAACATATTTTACAATACAATCACAGTTGTATTATCATCACAACAAGTAATAACTATCATGTATTCATGTTGTTACACACCAAAACATACTTATACAAGCACACACACACACACACACACAAGTATTCAATTTGTTATCCACCATTAATTTCACAACTTGCAGCAAACAATGCAACAATTAATTAATAAAACATATACATAATTGACTTCCCAAACATATTAGACATAAAAATATTGGGAAACCAATTCTCTTATCTATACTATGTTATAGTTCTATCCATTAGTTTTCTGATGTTCTAAACGGTTTGTCATTGAGATATGCGGTTAAAAAGTTATGATCAAAACAACGTTGGAAACTAAATCTGCCTGGCCGTGACGACCTCCGTGACGTCTGCCACCACCATGCCATGGCCCCTAAAGTGACCGCCATGAACCTAAAACCAAAAATATTTCTTGCGTAGACAGCATAGAACCCATGCGGTTTCTTTTCCCTAAAACACATTTTTACATAAAAATTGCTACGATTTAAGGCACTATAACTTATATCTAACATGTATTTATAAAAAAAACATCACACCACAATCAATCATTATATCCAAAGATTTATTGAAATTCTGGTATATAGATTACAAATATCCTAACACATGTTGAGAAATTGATCTCCGCAAAATAATACATGGACAGAAGACAGTAGACCGATACAAAAGTTATCAGACCAATGTTGTAACAAATGTTCCAACATCTTATACGACATGTTTATCAATCAAGAACAAAATTGAACAATGCAGAATAATAAAACACATATATGATAACCCAGTTTGGTGTATAACAACACCTATTTTAAGGGCTACCAAGCCAAGAAGAAAGTCCACTATCAGCAGTATTAGTTCAAAACTAAACTCCCTCGTTTACAACTTCTCGCCTATTCCCTACCCAATGACACTTTTACTTAGGTCCTCCCTAAATATGAGAAATTATCATATCACTTTTTAAATCACCTCAATTAGATCTAACAATCATAAAGTTCAACCAAGACTCTTGATTAAGCAACACACTTGGATTTACTTCAAAGCTTCATCCAAGAACAATATACATTCTATGCTTAAAAGCTTAAGAATGAACAACAAAAACATACAACTCAAGGAACAATCCTACTCTTCTATCAAATTGATATTAGAGAGGCTCACACATACCAACTCTCTTAGAGAGTTGCTTACAAACTCAACCCTAATAATCGAAAGTTTGCATATTTTCCTGGTACCTTTCCTAGATTAATAACCTTCTATTTATAACCCTTTTCTCAACTGAATTTGGGCTTCAAATCACATCATATCAGCTGCTAAAAATCTGCATAAAGATAGGTATTCAATCATGCCTTTCCTAATTTATCTCCATAATTAGGAAGTCAATATTCTTCTTGATTTCAGCTCGAATCTTCCAGATCTATAAATCAACGCCACATAGGATAGCATAATATTCCCAAAATATTCTGCTCATGAAATATATCAATTAAATCCAACTTCCCAGCTAGCCACAAGCGTGATGTCGAATGGCTATTCATATGACATCTTCATTTGACATGTCTCTTTGATGATGAAATATGTTAGATCAACACTTATGAGTTATTCAACTTGAACACAACACATGATTACCAAATATTTCCAGAATGATTCATATTTGTAACCCACTCACAGAATTCAAACATCCAGTTATACCAGAAAAGATGTCAGATGATCATAATAGGACATATTGTTCTGAACAAGTGAAAAACACAAGAAGGGGGGGGGGGTTGAATTGAAACTTAAAATCAAAAGCGCAGTAGACACAATATTTTTATCCTGGTTCGTTTGATCTCAAATAACTCCAGACCACCCGCCAAGGTGATTTCGCCTCTCTCCAACGAGGACTTAATTCACTAATCAAAATTGATTACAACACAACTTTGACAACTGCCAAAGTCTTCTTGAGTACAACCACAACCCGGTTTATCTCAAGGAAAACTAGGTTAATCACAATGAAATAATATGCTGTGTACTATTGTTTTTCCTTACAAAAAATGTATCATAACTGTGATATTTTACACAATTTTGAGTGTATATATGAATATGTAAGATTGCAGTGTTTGAGAGGTATATTGCAGTAGTCGGCAAAATTGTAAACGATTTATCCTCTAAGCTTGTTTATATAGTCATGGAAATCTTGTCCAACATAAAGCGTGATAATGGACATTCAATGTTGTTTCCATATTAAGAAGATTCTCGTCTGAATGAAGCCGTTGCATATGATGCTGTCTTGAATGAAAAGTAACGCTTCAGAACTTAGAATCTTGCATGCTGCAATTGCTTCAGAACATTGATGACTCAGAGAAGTGAGGTTCTGATGGTATATTAAACTTATATTTAGAATTAGAGTATTCTTCACTTCAGTGCAGATTCTGATCATCATTCTTCAGGGTAGATTCTGATCATCATTCTTCAGCGCAGATTCTGATTACCTCAGCTTGAAAGCTCCCGTAGCTTAATTTCTGATGTTATTTCGGTCAGAACTTCTGCATACAAAATAACACAAATTTAGAGTGCATATTTTCTCTTTATGTTTGTTATCATCAAAACTCTAATTAAGGGTTGTAGAATCAAACTATGTTTTAACAATCTCCCCATTTCTGATGATGACAAAAACTAGGATTTTCAATGAAAAATATAGAAAAAAAAGTTTAAGAGATTCTCCCCCTGAGTTGATTACTTAGATAGAGATGAGTTACTTCCCTGAAGTTCCTTCTCGTCAGAGCTTTTGATGCATCTCCTTCTGTCCTTATCAGAATATGTTCCCGTTCAAGATTTTCATAAAAACATAGAGGTTAAGATATTCAGAATGTTTGAGAATTTGTCCCGGTAAACTGTTATTGAAAATATCTTACTTTCTCCCCCTTTTTGTCAGGTATCAAAAAGCAATATAATCAGAGTAAAAAAGGATGATTTATATTGAAAACAGAATGCAATGAGAATTTTCAGAAACAATGAGGATAAGATGAAAAATAAAAATACATATAAACATTTAAAGAAAATCTAAGGAGGGGGAAGACGTGTGAACAACGCTTCCAACAAGCTCTTAATTTGAGTGGTTGATTCTTCCTGCTTTCCCATAATGTCTTTGATTTATTTTGTTGTATCTTCTTGTTTATCCAATATATCCTTGATCTCTTTGTTTGTGTCCTCTTGCTTATCCAGTCTGGCATGGATTAACACATTCTCCTTCTTCAACTCTTCCAGAGTTTGCATGACTAGAGACGAAGCTGGTGTATCTTCAGGGGTTGCATGTCGTTCTGAACACTCTGCAACCTCTTCTGATTGAACAACTTCTTCTATTGCAATCATCTTTTATGGAGCAGTAGTCAGAGGGTGACTATCAGAATCTGGTTCAGTGAATTCTGAAGGTTGGTGCTCTTTCCAGGGAGCATTATCCAGCGAAATAATTTCTTTCTTGTACCATTGACTCAAAACTTGATCTTGGAAGGCTTTCAGCTGATCGCTGAAGTTCTGCTGAGCCCTATCATAGCTCAATTCTTCCAGCTTCTGGGTTTCAGAGTTGAGCCATTTTCTGAATCTTTCCCATAGAGAATCAGAAGCAGCATGATTAGAAATCTATTGACTTGCTTGCTTCAAAGAAGTAATCCATTCCTGTATTTCTGTTTCAAAAATCTATTCTTACCAACATCTGATTTGGTTGAGGTTGGTTTAGGTTTAGGAGTGGCAATTTTGTTTTACGTGAAAGCTAGTTGGTCCAACACTTGTAGATCAATGACAAGTCTGAGTTGGTCAGCTGGACGGTAGATATGTGAGGGAGTGGAAGAGTCAGAAATCAGGATTGGTGAGTGAGGGGTGTTTGGTGGTGTAGATTCATATGGTGAAGGGATTTATGGAATATCATGAATGAAGAGAGGTAAACGAACCGTAAGAGGTTCTGTTATCCCAGGAATTGGGGTAGTGGTATCAGAGTCTGAAAGGGAGTCTTCTGATTGGTTTGCGGCAGCGTGTTGAATTTTTGGTTCATGTATTTCAGAAGATGGGTTTTCAGATTGAGGAGAGTGAGGTTGTGGATTTTCTGGTTGTTGAGGTTGAGTGTTTGGATTTTCTGGGAGTGGTGAGGAAAAGTCTTGATCAAACAGTTCAATATCAGATAAAACTCTAGCAAGTTCTGGTTGATGTTGTTCTGGATTTGGATTTGGATTGGGGGAGTGAGGTTCATTTAAGAAATTTCCAAGAGTTACAGATGGATCAAACTCTATGTCAAAATCCTCAAATGTTTTGGGTGAAGAATATTCTGTTTGTTGAAGGGGAATGGTTTCAGATGTTAGAATAGCTATTGATTCTATAGCAGAAACAAAAGAAGGGTTACCTTTCTTTTTCGCAGCCTTGGGTGTCCTCTGAGAGGATCCTTCTCCTGCTGCCTTCCTCTTTTTGGATTTCTTTAGCACAACCTCTGGAGCTGGCTTGTGCAGATCTTGGATGTTGATTTCTGGAATAATCCCATTAGCCTTGCAAGCTTCAAGGTATCTGACTATGATCTCTGGAGAGGCATCTATCTCAGAAAATAGTGGAAAATCCTTCAAAGGGATTCTCCTAGAAGTGATGACCTCATGAGAAGCAATTGTTGGTTCCCTCTTAATGTTCTCAATAATCGTCATTTTCTTCAGATTCTTGGCATTTAAAGGTTTCCCAGTAGTTGCTTCCAGAGTACTGATTTCTTGAGCCTCGGTCAGATGTTCTATCAGCTTGTTTTCTGTTAGAATATCTGAAATCAATCTTCCTAGAGGAATCCAATCCCTCTTAGTTCTTTCTTCTTCTCTTGTCTCTTTCACACTTGTTCTGAGATGGTTGAAGAGATAATGTGGAAGGTTTATCTTGGTCTTCTTTGCAATGAAGTAAATCAGAAACTGCTGATCAATATTGATGTAATCAGGGGAGCTTGTAGGCTTCCTGTGATTGATACATCCCAGAATTATTATGGCCCAGATTCTGTAATGGTCCTTCAAGTCTCTGATCTTGCTGGATGGCTGTCCAGAAGTGAAGATTTCCCTAGCAATAGATTTTAGGTCAGAGCACTTATCAGCCATATCAATGCATCTGACTACACCGCCATTGTATCCAATGAGTTTCCTAATCAAATCTTCTGTGATCACTATCTTCTTCCCCATAACATATGATGTGACCTGGTGGTTGGATGACGTAGCATGAATCAAAAACTCTTTAACAAGAATGGGAAAAGTTGGACCCAACAGACGATCACTTCCATCCCTGTGCAGTTACATCTTCATACAGATTAAACCCATTTTCTTGTAAGCTTTCAAAATCAACGATCAATTCACAGAGAACTTCAAGGTTGTCAACCGGAGTGAGTAGCATTCTAATGGGCTCTTCATACTATTCAGTAGATGAAGATTCAAGAGCACTGTTGAGATTCTTTAGACTTGATGATGATGCCATTGTTCACACAGATTCTTTGAAGAAAATTGACAGAAAGGGTTTTTGAAAAAGAAACTAGAACAAGAGTGAATATTGAAGATGGTAAAACGTGAATGAATGAAATAGTAAATTGAGTTTATGTAGGTTCTTTTAGAAAACGTAATCAATAAGAAAGAAAATAAGTAATGATTATATGCATTAATGGAACCTGAAATTAGGGGGTTTAGAGAGATATTGAACAATTACCAATGACAAGTGTCATAATGCATCCAATCAGAGCCTTGGACCCTTCAGAATTTGAACACGTGTTCAGCCTCAGAAGGTAGATTGTGAAAGGATGACAGATGTTTGATGGTGTGAACTGCACGCCTCTATCCTTGAAATGAAATGTTCAAATGTTCATAAATAGATTCTGAGGCAACTGTACTTCTTACTTCTGAAGAGAAGTTGATCAAATGTTCACAGAAAACAATAAAGTTCTGAGGGTTAGGATATGCAAGTAAAACATTTTATTCTGGACACAATTTCATGCTTGTATGTTTCAAAATGAAATTGAATCTATCTTCAGAAAGGGGTTTAGCAAATACATCAGCCCATTGATGGTCTGTGTCAATAAATTTCAAGGTAAGAATTCCTTTCTGAATATAATCCCTAATAAAGTGATGTTTTATTTCTATATGCTTATCCCTAGAATGAAAAATGGGATTTCTAGAGAGACATATGGCAGAAGTGTTATCACAGAAGATAGGAATGTTACTCTAAAAAATGTTGAAGTCTTCAAGTTGACTTTTCATCCAGAGCATTTGAGTGCTACATCCAGCAACTGCTATGTATTCAACTTCTGCTGTTGACAAAGCTATTGTGGACTATCTCTTGCTGGTCCATAAGATTAGATTATCTCCCAGAAACTGGCAGCTTCCAGAAGTGCTTTTACGCTCTACTCTGTCTCCAGCAAAGTTAGCATCACAATATCCTACTAAGCTGTACTCATTGGATTTTCTATAAAACAAACCCAGATTAGTAGTACCTTTCAGATACTTGAAAATTCGCTAAACTGCTGTTAAGTGAGATTCTCTAGGATCTAATTAAAATCTAGCACATAAGCAAACACTGAATAAAATATCAGGTCTTGAAGTCTTCAGATAAAGGAGAGATCCAATCATACCTCTGTAGATTTTCTGTTCTACCTTTTTACTTACCTCTTCCTTTTCCAGAATGCACGTGGGATGCATTGGAGTATTTGAGGGCTTACATTCTGAGAGTTCAAATTTCTTCATAAGTTCTATGACATATTTACTCTGATGAATGTAAGTTCCTTCTGGAGTTTGGTTTATCTGAATGCCCAGAAAGAATATGAGTTCCCCCATTAAGCTCATCACAAACTCTGCCTTCATGCACTTAGCAAATTCTCTTCCCAAAGAAGGTTTAGTGGATCCAAAAATGATATCATCTACATAAATCTGACAAACTAAAATGTCATTCTTAAATGTCTTACGGAACAAGGTTGTATCCATTTTCCCTCTGGTGAATTCCTTTTCTAACAGAAAGTTACTTAGTCTTTCATACCAAGCTCTGGGAGCTTGTTTCAGACCATAAAGTGACTTCTTTAGTTTGAAAACATATTTTAGGTGTTTGGAATTTTCAAACCCAGGGGGTCGGTGCACATATAACTCTTCATCTATGTAGCCATTTAAGAATGCACTTTTGACATCCATCTGATACAGAGTGATGCCATTGTTTACATCAAAGGAGATTAAGAGTCTGATAGATTCTAACCTGGCGACTGGAGCAAAGGTTTGTGTAGTCTATCCCCTCTTGTTGACTATAACCTTGTGCCACCAGTCATGATTTATTTCTGATGTTTTCTCCTTGCTCATTCAGTTTGTTTATGAACACCCACTTTGTTCCAATGACGTTGAATCCTTTTGGTTTGGGAACTAGATCCCATACGTCATTTCTGGTGAACTGATTTAACTCCTCCTACATCTCCAGAATCCAGTCATTGTTCAGAAGAGCTTCATCAATGGTTGTTGGTTCAATCAGAGAGACCAGCCCCGTGAGGTATTCTTTAGAGTTTCTGAATGTTGATCTTGTTCTGATTGGATCATCCTTCTTTCCCAGGTCTTATCTTCTGGGTGAGCTATGCTGCTTCTGGATAACCTTTTCTGGAGTTGATCAACAGAAGGTACAAGATCACTTGTAATATTTCTTTCTGAAGTTGTTGGAGCCTCTCTGTTGGGAACTTCTGATGAGGTGTCTTCAGTACCTGTGAATTCAACTTCTATATCTAATGTTCTAGAGCCAATGATCTTCCCTCTTTGGTTGCCTCCAAAGCCCACGTAGCCTCCAGGTTTAAGTTCCAGGCTTTAGAACATATGCTTTCTTCCCGTCATGTGTCGAGAGCATCCAGAGTCTAGGTACCATGACTGGTGTTTTAGCCTTGCTGCTAAAGATATCTGCTACATATATAATTTTGTCCTTAGGTACCCATATCTTTGACTCAAGGCATATCATCTTGTACTGATGACCCAAAATTAGGGTTTGAGGTTGCACAAGGATTTTTGGACTATCAATGCTTCATGTGACTTTCAAACATCATTATGGACCCCTAAGATCACGCAGGACAAGTTTCAAGCTTTGAACTATATTTTTGATCAGTCAATTGGACAGTTGACCTAAAAATTAACTGTATTGGGGAAAAAGTCAACCATGACCAATTTACAGTCAAATTTCATAATTCTTGATCCACATCAACATTTTAATCTCATATGTATCATTTGGTCAAGTTTGGATCATAATTCCTCAAGAAATTTGATCAAATCACCAAAAGGGCAAAATGGTCAAAAATTAGGGTTTTGACTAAGGAAGGGTAATTTATGATTTTTAACCTAGCAATTGACCAATTGAGTTAAAGAATTATTTCAAGGATTCAATTTCATCATCTTGACCTAATAGCATGGTTCAAAACATTGCAAGTTCATTGGATTGACAGATGAAATTTGCAGTCAACTGATCAAAAGTCAACTGTACACTGAAAAGTCAAACTTTGACTTTTTGGGTCAAAATCAAGTGCTAAGGGTCACAATTCATAAAAACATGTCAAAATGTGAAACTTATTCATCAAGAAATCCAAGTTTAAAGATTAGGGTTTAAATTTGAAAATTTTCTTAACTTGGAAATTTTCTAAGTATAGAAAATTTCTTATTTTTTCCCAACTTTAGGCCATTTTTTCACCATGATGCATAATGATTCAAAGAAAGTTCCCAACATGAAAGTTATAGATCTCCATGAAATCTACAACTTTGCTTCACACACTTTTCCCTAAAGATTCTTGGATCTCAAGATATAAATTTATGAATACATGCTCATGAACTAAATAACTTAGTGAAATTTTGCCCTAATTTAGGCAGGTTTTGGACCCAACTTCATGGAAATTTTTCACCTAGTTCCCAGAGGTATCTTGAAATGAATTTCAAAGATAAGTTATATATCACATTGCAAGCTTTCTAAAATGTCCAAGAACTCCTCAAGATCATTTTTAAGTAGAGAGAATCGAAGAGATGAAGTTGGCAATTTCTCACTTTTTGTCCAAGCCATTTCATGAAGAACAAAGTTCCAATCAGTACCTATGCTGCCTAATCCATGCTTTACAGGTCCCAAACTTTTTCCTTACTCCTTAATTTAATGCTTATTCAGTTGACAAAGCTTTGATCCAAGCCCTAGAGCCATTACCCAAGTTGTAATTTCATAAATGGCATAAAGTGACCATTGCCATTTTGAAAAAGCTCAACTTTTGCCACTTTCCAATTCTTGAGCATTGAACCTGTCTCCATTGTACATATAAGTCTTGCAGGCCTAAATAAAATTGTACAAGTATATACCTACCCTAAGAAAGCAAGTACAAGCATGGCAAGCCTTGTCCCTTCACTTTGCTTCAAAAGCAAGAAAGGTTGCAAAAAGGCTAGAGCTGGCACATCTGTGGGAGGGTTGACTAGAAACCAATTACATACTAATATACAAACATAATACAACATAAGGGACTTGGACTTAAAGCCTGAAACACTCCCAAACACAAAAACACCAGAAAACTGTCAAGACTTGCAGTTTTTGCATAAGCATACCAATCTTCCATTTGGCTCGTGCGTTTCAAGTCTTGATCATCAAAACATCTTACCTACTTGATATCTAACCAATCCAGACCTACATCCCTGTACTGTAACCCCTTTACCATCATCTGCCATTTTTGTTTTCAAAGCTTGCAGGTTGACTTGGCCAAGGAGTTTCAGACACTTTCAAAGCAAGGCAAGGGTTGGAACACGTTCAGGAAGGTTTAAGGAAGCTCAAGCAAGCATCAGGCCTCCATCAAACTCACTCTAGTTCCATCCACGATTTCAACTGAAGGAGGTAAAATCTCAACTTCTATCTCCTTGTACAGGCAACCATTGGCCACGATTTTTGAATAAATAATGTAGTTCTCATTGCAACGAAACTGTACATATCTTTATCTTGCATTTATTTGACCTGAGTTGGGAGAATTTAGAACTTGAAGTTTCTGAAAAATTTAGGTTTTAATTTAGGGATTTTAAAATTCATCTTGATTTTTGATTGTTAGCTTACATAACTTATATGGTTAGAATCGTGAGATTAAATACTACAACTTTCATGTTATGAGTTTTCATTTTCATGGAAGAATGAGAGAGTTACAGGACATCTGGCCAAGCTTGGGGAAAAAGATGAAGTACAGGGCAATGACTTTGTTCATGTTATGTTATTTTCGTTTCACTTAAGACAATGGATGTATAGCCACCCCAGTGGCAAAGTAGCGCGCTGGTGAGACCCATGTCCTGCGTTCAAACCTGGGCGCTACTTTTATTTTCCATATTTTTCCATTTTTTCAGCTTTGTTATGTTTTTGCAGGATGGGCCTCCATATTTGAGCCATAGTTCTTTTTGCTAACATGCTGTCCTTAGTTTGTTTACTATACCCCCCTTGCTAACTTTTTTATATATTTTTATTTTATTTGTTTTATTTTTATTTTAGTTTGTTAAATATTTTCTTTAAATGTATAAAAAATCCTAAAAATATAAATATCATAATATTGCATTTTTATTTTATTTTAGTTTATTTTTCACATAAGAATATATTTTATTTTTAATATATATTATATATTTTCTTAATAAACTTGTAAAATATAATTAAAATATATTTAGTTTAATTTATTTATTTCTTTTTCATCCCATACTTATACATATTTATTTTTGCATATCTAAAAAACTTTATATTATTTATACAATATTATTTATTATTTTAACATAAAAAAATACATAAAAAACAGTACATAAGAACTTTATTTTCTTTTAAATTAATAATTAGGGTTAAGCCTCCCTTCTAAAAATTATTTTCTTTTCCCTATAATTTTAGGTTTAGATTAAAATTTCTTTTAAATAAAAACAAAACAAAAATCTTTTTTTACATGTACATTATGTTGCATCTTTAAATATTGTATATTATTTATTCTAATAATTGTACAAATTCGATTTGGTTGTAATAATTTATTTTTCTTACATTCTTTACATTACGCAATCTACCGCTTTATATGCCATGATTAGTAATTAGAGTTTGTATGATAAGATCAAAACAAAGCAAAATAGAAAACCCTAAATACAAGATAAAACCAAAGCATGAAAATGATACACTTGCACACAAGCATCCTTAGGGTTTCTCCACTTGGTTGCCTTATACAAAAATAGCCATGTTACGCATGCAAAGTATCTTGGAAAAATAAACAAATATAAAGATCATAGTCCCTCGATGACGCTATTCAAGGTTGCCTTACAAAAATGGTCTTGGTCCCTCAAAATGCTAAGATACTTTGCAAACATTGCTAATCATGGTTATATAATGACCCACGCCCGTCCCGTTTACATCCAAAGATAGGGTTGCTTACCAAATTAATGGTAAGACAACAATGTCAAAGGAATAGAAAATGTACAAGAAAGACATTTGAGTAGGTAGATTACTTCTAGTTACTTGCTCTATTTCAAAACAACTATCCTTGCTATTTTTAAAACAAACACACACATTTAAAAAACATCTTACAAACATTAAAAACATTTTCAAAAAGACAAACATCTTTGTATACATTCTTACGAATAAGAATCATTACAAAGGTTGCCTAAACGAATGGCCTCTTTACAAAATATTTTCAAAACCACACCAAACACATTTTCAAACAACAAAAGCAAGTGATATATCAAGTAACTAAGAGCCCATGGAAAACCATGGATGAAAAGGGTGCTAATACCTTCCTTTTTTATAATCTACCCCCCTAACTCAAGAAAACATCTCAAAGGCCTTTCCTGTGCTTTTTCACCTTTCCTTTTGGATAAAAGAAAAGTCGGTGGCGACTCTTGCTAAACCGCAACATTTGCAATAAAACGCAAAACCCTCAAGTCAGTTCTCCCACCGTATCAAACTACCCAATCTCGAGGATCCTCGTCATCTCGAGGAGGAAACAGGCCGCCCCGAGCCGAAGAGGTCGCCCCCATGTCAGGCTCACCCATCTGTTGATCCAACTGGTTTTGCTGCTCCCGAGAAATTTCCAATATGCTTGACGAGCTACCACTAGTCTCGCTTGTAGAGCTCCTGGAGGATTCCGTAGACTCGCTCGAAATGACAACCTGTGTTTCGTCAGCCATAGCACCTGAAAAGCAGAGTAAAAGGGTGAGCTCGACATCAATGCCAGAACCACCCTTCAACCGCTAAACAAGTGAAAGGGTGATGGGAGACGAGGATTCTATCTCCAACCAGAACCCTCACTGAGGTACGCTGACGGGCACAAAACACAGAAAAAGCCCAGAATTCCTCTGAGGTACTCTAACGGGCACAAGTTGTAAAAAAACTCAAACCCTAACGAATCACCTATAACACAGGGCCAGGCCCCCGAGGGAGCCCTACAACGGCTCTAGCAGCTATGCGCTGCAAGAACAACGTCCGCCACCTAGGGTATCTAATGATCTCCTCCCTAACAGAACCCTAAATCCTAATCGCATTCATATCTAAGAGGCAAAAAACGAAAGCACTAGAACATGCAACAATGGAGGAATGAAAACTCACTGAGAGAAGAAGAAGAGATGAAGCTGGATGACCGCAAATGAAGAAACTAAGCAAATGCTGGTGGTCGACTGTCGAGCTAATAAGAGCAGTTGAAGGAGAAGGCAGAAAATACTAATCGCCATGTTCCTCTCTTATTTATAGCTGAAACGGCCCGCGCGTACCAAACACGCGCCTTGGGAATCCCAGGGTCATCATTATGACACCCTAGCTTTAGGCCATCATTTGCACCGCTCGATTGGCATGTTTCCCAAAACATGCTACCTCTCCAAATTCAAAGGTCCCAACGACAAAAGTTTCGCCTCTCCGACAAAGAAGTATAACAGGCAAACACTCATTTCCCCGTCCTTCGGGCATACATCTAAGTCTTCACTCCTGTGTCCAGAAGCAACGACTTGGGGGGCTACTGTTCTGGACTGGCCCGAAAGCTTGAGTGGGCCCAGTCTAAGACATCTCATAGGTGCCATCCATTGACCGTGACCAGGAATGCCCGCACCTGTCGGGAAATACCACCCTCTTGCCCTTCTGATCCAGTTCCAAAACAAGATGCCCGTCGAGCATCTTCTTAGTCTTCCTGACTCCAGCATCGTGTAGACCACCAGGGACCGACCAGAGAGATGCCCGCAACCATGCCTCCTCCCAGGAACCAACGGCTAGTTACGTGAACATCTTCCCGGTTTGACCAAGTCTTAGAAGTTACTTGATTTTCCGAACCCACATATCTAGGCGGTAAATCACGAACCAATGGCCACGCGCCATGGGCAGTATATAAATCCTCACACCTGTGAGGGCCATGTATCACATACTCACTACTCACTACCTGATATGTTGCTAGTACCTTCTTGCTCCCAGTCTTACTTGATCGTTGGAGTATCTTGCATGTATAACCCCCTCTCTCCTCTGCCCGATTGAAGATCATCCTCCGGCCACTCTCCAGGTTCTGATCAACCGCGAGATCAAAAGTTCTATACAAAATTGCATTTAAAATCCTAGTTACAAACTTGTTTAAATATACACACAAAAAGTTGTCACGCATGATCTAAGCATACTTCTGGGACCTCAGAAGCTAAATATACTTTTGGGACGCAACCTCATAAGCTAAAGATACTTCTGGGATGCAACCTCAAAAGCTTTTGCTTATGACTAACACAAATATTCTGAATATGAATTACTTCTAACATCATCCCTTAATTCATATTCGGCTAACTAAATTCTACAATGTAACACCCTTCTAAAACCCCGTGGAATAATACATCATAAATCAGTGTAAATTAATCATTCATCTCAAACAAGGGTGTCACACATAATTCAAACATCACATACACCTGTCATGCTCAATAACACTCAATTAAAATTCATGCTTTCCATATACTTTTACATAAGCATGTAGAAGCAAACATAATTTATTCAAACAAATACAATATTTGAGTCTCATAAAACTTCATTCATTTCACCAATTAGGCATAAAAGCTAATTAACCACTTAATCCAAATAAGAATAACCAATTAAGTAGAGTATACAAAAGTATCTCTCAAACAGGAATTAAAATGTTCCCCGTGTTACATAATCCGAGCATGACTCAAAACCACAATACGAAAATAAAATAAGCTAACTCCTCCAGTTACACTCTTGCTAGAAGCAACTCTAATCTTCAGTACCTGAGTGATGTCGTACAAAACATCATTCCAACAGAAGGGTGAAAATTCACATAATTATCGAAATCATATAATAATATATAATGCGATAACATACATGCATAAAGATAAATATTCTCACACTTCAAATGTTTTATACACATATCATCACTCAATTAATCATACTATTCACAAGTATATAATCACACATCCACAATTTCACAATTACATCATTTTCACATAATGCACATAAAGTTCATATTATGACATAAACATAACGTGACTCAATACAAGACTCAAATGTAATAATCATGCATGTGGTACCGATAACTGTAATTTTTATTTAGTTATTCACTTTAAACCGAGTTTGTTACCTAGACCAATAACACAGAAAAATCACGTTCCCTAAGCTTTCAAACTCCGCTCTAGGTTTAGGACAAGTCACTACTTCCCACGGAACTAACAAGCATTTCCTCTTGAAAAAAATGATACATGTGCAATTTCAACAACCATATGCAATTAAGACCATCCCTTAATCTTAACATCCATGCATATCTTCAATAATTCTTCACAATTGAATTACTAGACGATTACACATATATGCATATATCCATGAATTATTCATATACAATTCATATTCATAACACACACAAGAATTCAAATTGTATAAAACATATTTTACAATACAATCACAGTTGTATTATCATCACAACAAGTAATAACTATCATGTATTCATGTTGTTACACACCAAAACATACTTATACAAGCACACACACACACACACACACACACACACACACAAGTATTCAATTTGTTATCCACCATTAATTTCACAACTTGCAGCAAACAATGCAACAATTAATTAATAAAACATATACATAATTGACTTCCCAAACATATTAGACATAAAAATATTGGGAAACCAATTCTCTTATCTATACTATGTTATAGTTCTATCCATTAGTTTTCTGATGTTCTAAACGGTTTGTCATTGAGATATGCGGTTAAAAAGTTATGATCAAAACAACGTTGGAAACTAAATCTGCCTGGCCGTGACGACCTCCGTGACGTCTGCCACCACCATGCCATGGCCCCTAAAGTGACCGCCATGAACCTAAAACCAAAAATATTTCTTGCGTAGACAGCATAGAACCCATGCGGTTTCTTTTCCCTAAAACACATTTTTACATAAAAATTGCTACGATTTAAGGCACTATAACTTATATCTAACATGTATTTATAAAAAAAACATCACACCACAATCAATCATTATATCCAAAGATTTATTGAAATTCTGGTATATAGATTACAAATATCCTAACACATGTTGAGAAATTGATCTCCGCAAAATAATACATGGACAGAAGACAGTAGACCGATACAAAAGTTATCAGACCAATGTTGTAACAAATGTTCCAACATCTTATACGACATGTTTATCAATCAAGAACAAAATTGAACAATGCAGAATAATAAAACACATATATGATAACCCAGTTTGGTGTATAACAACACCTATTTTAAGGGCTACCAAGCCAAGAAGAAAGTCCACTATCAGCAGTATTAGTTCAAAACTAAACTCCCTCGTTTACAACTTCTCGCCTATTCCCTACCCAATGACACTTTTACTTAGGTCCTCCCTAAATATGAGAAATTATCATATCACTTTTTAAATCACCTCAATTAGATCTAACAATCATAAAGTTCAACCAAGACTCTTGATTAAGCAACACACTTGGATTTACTTCAAAGCTTCATCCAAGAACAATATACATTCTATGCTTAAAAGCTTAAGAATGAACAACAAAAACATACAACTCAAGGAACAATCCTACTCTTCTATCAAATTGATATTAGAGAGGCTCACACATACCAACTCTCTTAGAGAGTTGCTTACAAACTCAACCCTAATAATCGAAAGTTTGCATATTTTCCTGGTACCTTTCCTAGATTAATAACCTTCTATTTATAACCCTTTTCTCAACTGAATTTGGGCTTCAAATCACATCATATCAGCTGCTAAAAATCTGCATAAAGATAGGTATTCAATCATGCCTTTCCTAATTTATCTCCATAATTAGGAAGTCAATATTCTTCTTGATTTCAGCTCGAATCTTCCAGATCTATAAATCAACGCCACATAGGATAGCATAATATTCCCAAAATATTCTGCTCATGAAATATATCAATTAAATCCAACTTCCCAGCTAGCCACAAGCGTGATGTCGAATGGCTATTCATATGACATCTTCATTTGACATGTCTCTTTGATGATGAAATATGTTAGATCAACACTTATGAGTTATTCAATTTGAACACAACACATGATTACCAAATATTTCCAGAATGATTCATATTTGTAACCCACTCACAGAATTCAAACATCCAGTTATACCAGAAAAGATGTCAGATGATCATAATAGGACATATTGTTCTGAACAAGTGAAAAACACAAGAAGGGGGGGGGGGGGGGGGGGGTTGAATTGAAACTTAAAATCAAAAGCGCAGTAGACACAATATTTTTATCCTGGTTCGTTTGATCTCAAATAACTCCAGACCACCCGCCAAGGTGATTTTGCCTCTCTCCAACGAGGACTTAATTCACTAATCAAAATTGATTACAACACAACTTTGACAACTGCCAAAGTCTTCTTGAGTACAGCCATAACCCGGTTTATCTCAAGGAAAACTAGCTTAATCACAATGAAATAATATGTTGTGTACTATTGTTTTTCCTTACAAAAACTGTATCACAACTGTGATATTTTACACAATTTTGAGTGTATATATGAATATGTAAGATTGCAGTGTTTGAGAGGTATGTTGCAGTAGTCGTCAAAATTGTAAATGATTTATCCTCTAAGCTTGTTTATATAGTCATGGAAATCTTGTCCAACATAAAGCGTGATAATGGACATTCAATGTTGTTTCCATATTAAGAAGATTCTCGTCTGAATGAAGCCGTTGCATATGATGCTGTCTTGAATGAAAAGTAACGCTTCAGAACTTAGAATCTTGCATGCTGCAATTGCTTCAGAACATTGATGACTCAGAGAAGTGAGGTTCTGATGGTATATTAAACTTATATTTAGAATTAGAGTATTCTTCACTTCAGTGCAGATTCTGATCATCATTCTTCAGGGTAGATTCTGATCATCATTATTCAGCGCATATTCTGATTACGTCAGCTTGAAAGCTCCCGTAGCTTAATTTCTGATGTTGTTTCGGTCAGAACTTCTGCATACAAAATAACATAAATTTAGAGTGCATATTTTCTCTTTATGTTTGTTATCATCAAAACTCTAATTAAGGGTTGTAGAATCAAACTATGTTCTAACAATCTCCCCATTTCTGATGATGACAAAAACTAGGATTTTCAATGAAAAATATAGAAAAAAAAGTTTAAGAGATTCTCCCCCTAAGTTGATTACTTAGATAGAGATGAGTTACTTCCCTGAAGTTCCTTCTCGTCAGAGCTTTTGATGCATCTCCTTCTGTCCTTATCAAAATATGTTCCCGTTCAAGATTTTCATAAAAACATAGAGGTTAAGATATTCAGAATGTTTGAGAATTTGTCCTGGTAAACTGTTATTGAAAATATCTTACTTTCTCCCCCTTTTTGTCAGGTATCAAAAAGCAATATAATCAGAGTCAAAAAGGATGATTTATATTGAAAACAGAATGCAATGAGAATTTTCAGAAACAATGAGGATAAGATGAAAAATAAAAATACATATAAACATTTAAAGAAAATCTAAGGAGGGGGAAGACGTGTGAACAACGCTTCCAATAAGCTCTTAATTTGAGTGGTTGATTCTTCCTGCTTTCCCATAATGTCTTTGATTTATTTTGTTGTATCTTCTTGTTTATCCAATATATCCTTGATCTCTTTGTTTTTGTCCTCTTGCTTATCCAGTCTGGCATGGATTAACGCATTCTCCTTCTTCAACTCTTCCAGAGTTTGCATGACTAGAGACGAAGCTGGTGTATCTTCAGGGGTTGCATGTCATTCTGAACACTCTGCAACCTCTTCTGATTGAACAACTTCTTCTATTGCAATCATCTTTTCTGGAGCAGTAGTCAGAGGGTGACTATCAGAATCTGGTTCAGTGAATTCTGAAGGTTGGTGCTCTTTCCAGGGAGCATTATCCAGCGAAATAATTTCTTTCTTGTACCATTGAATCAAAACTTGATCTTGGAAGGCTTTCAGCTGATCGCTGAAGTTCTGCTGAGCCCTATCATAGCTCAATTCTTCCAGCTTCTGGGTTTCAGAGTTGAGCCATTTTCTGAATCTTTCCCATAGAGAATCAGAAGCAGCATGATTAGAAATCTCTTGACTTGCTTGCTTCAAAGAAGTAATCCATTCCTGTATTTCTGTTTCAAAAATCAACATATTCTTACCAACATCTGATTTGGTTGCGGTTGGTTTAGGTTTAGGAGTGGCAATTTTGTTTTACGTGAAAGCTAGTTGGTCCAGCACTTGTAGATCAATGACAAGTCTGAGTTGGTCAGCTGGACGGTAATTAGGTGAGGGAGTGGAAGAGTCAGAAATCAGGATTGGTGAGTGAGGGGTGTTTGGTGGTGTAGATTCATATGGTGAAGGGATTTATGGAATATCATGAATGAAGAGAGGTAAACGAACCGTAAGAGGTTCTGTTATCCCAGGAATTGGGGTAGTGGTATCAGAGTCTGAAAGGGAGTCTTCTGATTGGTTTGCGGCAGCGTGTTGAATTTTTGGTTCATGTATTTCAGAAGATGGGTTTTCAGATTGAGGAGTGAGAGGGTTTTCATTTTCTAGTTGGGGTGAGTTAAGGTTTTGATGTTCTGGTTGAGGAGAGTGTGGTTGTGGATTTTCTGGTTGAGGAGAGTGAGGTTGTGGATTTTCTGGTTGTTGAGGTTGAGTGTTTGGATTTTCTGGGAGTGGTGAGGAAAAGTCTTGATCAAACAGTTCAATATCAGATAAAACTCTAGCAAGTTCTGGTTGATGTTGTTCTGGATTTGGATTTGGATTGGGGGAGTGAGGTTCATTTAAGAAATTTCCAAGAGTTACAGATGGATCAAACTCTATGTCAAAATCCTCAAATGTTTGGGGTGAAGAATATTCTGTTTGTTGAAGGGGAATGGTTTCAGATGTTAGAATAGCTATTGATTCTATAGCAGAAACAAAAGAAGGGTTACCTTTCTTTTTCGCAGCCTTGGGTGTCCTCTGAGAGGATCCTTCTCCTGCTGCCTTCCTCTTTCTGGATTTCTTTAGCACAACCTCTGGAGCTGGCTTGTGCAGATCTTGGATGTTGATTTCTGGAATAGTCCCATTAGCCTTGCAAGCTTCAAGGTATCTGACTATGATCTCTGGAGAGGCATCTATCTCAGAAAATAGTGGAAAATCCTTCAAAGGGATTCTCCTAGAAGTGATGACCTCATGAGAAGCAATTGTTGGTTCCCTCTTAATGTTCTCAATAATCGTCATTTTCTTCAGATTCTTGGCATTTAAAGGTTTCCCAGTAGTTGCTTCCAGAGTACTGATTTCTTGAGCCTCTGTCAGATGTTCTATCAACTTGTTTTTTGTTAGAATATCTGAAATCAATCTTCCTAGAGGAATCCAATCCTTCTTAGTTCTTTCTTCTTCTCTTGTCTCTTTCATACTTGTTCTGAGATGGTTGAAGAGATAATGTGGAAGGTTTATCTTGGTCTTCTTTGCAATGAAGTAAATCAGAAACTGCTGATCAATATTGATGTAATCAGGGGAGCTTGTAGGCTTCCTGTGATTGATACATCCCAGAATTATTATGGCCCAGATTCTGTAATGGTCCTTCAAGTCTCTGATCTTGCTGGATGGCTGTCCAGAAGTGAAGATTTCCCTAGCAATAGATTTTAGGTCAGAGCACTTATCAGCCATATCAATGCATCTGACTACACCGCCATTATATCCAATGAGTTTCCTAATCAAATCTTCTATGATCACTATCTTCTTCCCCATAACATATGATGTGACCTGGTGGTTGGATTACGTAGCATGAATCAAAAACTCTTTAACAAGAATGGGAAAAGTTGGACCCAACAGACGATCAGTTCCATCCCTGTGCAGTTACATCTTCATACAGATTAAACCCATTTTCTTGTAAGCTTTCAAAATCAACGATCATTTCACAGAGAACTTCAAGGTTGTCAACCAGAGTGAGTAGCATTCTAATGGGCTCTTCATACTATTCAGTAGATGAAGATTCAAGATCACTGTTGAGATTCTTTAGACTTGATGATGATGCCATTGTTCACACAGATTCTTTGAAGAAAATTGACAGAAAGGGTTTTTGAAAAAGAAACTAGAACAAGAGTGAATATTGAAGATGGTAAAACGTGAATGAATGAAATAGTAAATTGAGTTTATGTAGGTTCTTTTAGAAAACGTAATCAGTAAGAAAGAAAATAAGTAATGATTATATGCATTAATGGAACCTGAAATTAGGGGGTTTAGAGAGATATTGAACAATTACCAATGACAAGTGTCATAATGCATCCAATCAGAGCCTTGGACCCTTCAGAATTTGAACACGTGTTCAGCCTCAGAAGGTAGATTGTGAAAGGATGACAGATGTTTGATGGTGTGAACTGCACGCCTCTATCCTTGAAATGAAATGTTCAAATGTTCATAAATAGATTCTGAGGCAACTGTACTTCTTACTTCTGAAGAGAAGTTGATCAAATGTTCACAGAAAACAATAAAGTTCTGAGGGTTAGGATATGCAAGTAAAACATTTTATTCTGGACACAATTTCATGCTTGTATGTTTCAAAATGAAATTGAATCTATCTTCAGAAAGGGGTTTAGCAAATACATCAGCCCATTGATGGTCTGTGTCAATAAATTTCAAGGTAAGAATTCCTTTCTGAATATAATCCCTAATAAAGTGATGTTTTATTTCTATATGCTTATCCCTAGAATGAAAAATGGGATTTCTAGAGAGACATATGGCAGAAGTGTTATCACAGAAGATAGGAATGTTACTCTAAAAAATGTTGAAGTCTTCAAGTTGACTTTTCATCTAGAGCATTTAAGTGCTACATCCAGTAGCTGTTATGTATTCAACTTCTGCTGTTGACAAAGCTATTGTGGACTATCTCTTGCTGGTCCATAAGATTAGATTATCTCCCAGAAACTGGCAGCTTCCAGAAGTGCTTTTACGCTCTACTCTGTCTCCAGCAAAGTTAGCATCACAATATCCTACTAAGCTGTACTCATTGGATTTTCTATAAAACAAACCCAGATTAGTAGTACCTTTCAGATACTTGAAAATTCGCTAAACTGCTGTTAAGTGAGATTCTCTAGGATCTAATTAAAATCTAGCACATAAGCAAACACTGAATAAAATATCAGGTCTTGAAGTCTTCAGATAAAGGAGAGATCCAATCATACCTCTGTAGATTTTCTGTTCTACCTTTTTACTTACCTCTTCCTTTTCCAGAATGCACGTGGGATTCATTGGAGTATTTGAGGGCTTACATTCTGAGAGTTCAAATTTCTTCATAAGTTCTATGACATATTTACTCTGATGAATGTAAGTTCCTTCTGGAGTTTGGTTTATCTGAATGCCCAGAAAGAATATGAGTTCCCCCATTAAGCTCATCTCAAACTCTGCCTTCATGCACTTAGCAAATTCTCTTCCGAAAGAAGGTTTAGTGGATCCAAAAATGATATCATCTACATAAATCTGACAAACTAAAATGTCATTCTTAAATGTATTACAGAATAAGGTTGTATCCATTTTCCCTCTGGTGAATTCCTTTTCTAACAGAAAGTTACTTAGTCTTTCATACCAAGCTCTGGGAGCTTGTTTCAGACCATAAAGTGACTTCTTTAGTTTGAAAACATATTTTAGGTGTTTGGAATTTTCAAACCCAGGGGGTCGGTGCACATATAACTCTTCATCTATGTAGCCATTTAAGAATGCACTTTTGACATCCATCTGATACAGAGTGATGCCATTGTTTACATCAAAGGAGATTAAGAGTCTGATAGATTCTAACCTGGCGACTGGAGCAAAGGTTTGTGTAGTCTATCCCCTCTTGTTGACTATAACCTTGTGCCACCAGTCATGATTTATTTCTGATGACTTCTCCTTGCTCATTCAGTTTGTTTATGAACACCCACTTTGTTCCAATGATGTTGAATCCTTTTGGTTTGGGAACTAGATCCCATACGTCATTTCTGGTGAACTGATTTAACTCCTCCTGCATTTCCAGAATCCAGTCATTGTCCAGAAGAGCTTCATCAATGGTTGTTGGTTCAATCAGAGAGACCAGCCCTGTGAGGGATTCTTTAGAGTTTCTGAATGTTGATCTTGTTCTGATTGGATCATCCTTCTTTCCCAGGTCTTATCTTCTGGGTGAGCTATGCTGCTTCTGGATAACCTTTTCTGGAGTTGATCAACAGAAGGTACAAGATCACTTGTAATATTTCTTTCTGAAGTTGTTGGAGCCTCTCTGTTGGGAACTTCTGATGAGGTGTCTTCAGTACCTGTGAATTCAAATTCTATATCTAATGTTCCAGAGCCAATGATCTTCCCTCTTTGGTTGCCTCCAAAGCCCACGTAGCCTCCAGGTTTAAGTTCCAGGCTTTAGAACATATGCTTTCTTCCCGTCATGTGTCGAGAGCATCCATAGTCTAGGTACCATGACTGGTGTTTTAGCCTTGCTGCTAAAGATATCTACTACATATATAATTTTGTCCTTAGGTACCCATATCTTTGACTCAAGGCATATCATCTTGTACTGATGACCCAAAATTAGGGTTTGAGGTTGCACAAGGATTTTTGGACTATCAATGCTTCATGTGACTTTCAAACATCATTATGGACCTCTAAGATCACTCAGGACAAGTTTCAAGCTTTGAACTATATTTTTGATCAGTCAATTGGACAGTTGACCTAAAAATCAGCTGTATTGGGGAAAAAGTCAACCATGACCAATTTACAGTCAAATTTCATAATTCTTGATCCACATCAACATTTTAATCTCATATGTATCATTTGGTCAAGTTTGGATCATAATTCCTCAAGAAATTTGATCAAATCACCAAAAGGGCAAAATGGTCAAAAATTAGGGTTTTGACTAAGGAAGGGTAATTTATGATTTTTAACCTAGCAATTGACCAATTGAGTTAAAGAATTATTTCAAGGATTCAATTTCATCATCTTGACCTAATATCATGGTTCAAAACATTGCAAGTTCATTGGATTGACAGATGAAATTTGCAGTCAACTGATCAAAAGTCAACTCTACACTGAAAAGTCAAACTTTGACTTTTTGGGTCAAAATCAAGTGCCAAGGGTCACAATTCATAAAAAAATGTCAAAATGTGAAACTTATTCATCAATAAATCCAAGTTTAAAGATTAGGGTTTTAATTTGAAAATTTTCTTAACTTGGAAATTTTCTAAGTATAGAAAATTTCTTATTTTTTCCCAACTTTAGGCCATTTTTTCACCATGATGCATAATGATTCAAAGAAAGTTCCCAACATGAAAGTTGTAGATCTCCATGAAATCTACAACTTTGCTTCACACACTTTTCCCTAAAGATTCTTGGATCTCAAGATATAAATTTATGAATACATGCTCATGAACTAAATAACTTAGTGAAATTTTGCCCTAATTTAGGCAGGTTTTGGACCCAACTTCATGGAAATTTTTCACCTAGTTCCCAGAGGTATCTTGAAATGAATTACAAAGATAAGTTATAGATCACATTGCAAGCTTTCTAAAATGTCCAAGAACTCCTCAAGATCATTTTTAAGTAGAGAGAATCGAAGAGATGAAGTTGGCAATTTCTCACTTTTTGTCCAAGCCATTTCATGAAGAACAAAGTTCCAATCAGTACCTATGCTGCCTAATCCATGCTTTACAGGTCCCAAACTTTTTCCTTACTCCTTAATTTAATGCTTATTCAGTTGACAAAGCTTTGATCCAAGCCCTAGAGCCATTACCCAAGTTGTAATTTCATAAATGGCATAAAGTGACCATTGCCATTTTGAAAAAGCTCAACTTTTGCCACTTTCCAATTCTTGAGCATTGAACCTGTCTCCATTGTACATATAAGTCTTGCAGGCCTAAATAAAATTGTACAAGTATATACCTACCCTAAGAAAGCAAGTACAAGCATGGCAAGCCTTGTCCCTTCACTTTGCTTCAAAAGCAAGAAAGGTTGCAAAAAGGCTAGAGCTGGCACATCTGTGGGAGGGTTGACTAGAAACCAATTACATACTAATATAAAAACATAATACAACATAAGTGACTTGGACTTAAAGCCTGAAACACTCCCAAACACAAAAACACCAGAAAACTGTCAAGACTTGCAGTTTTTGCATAAGCATACCAATCTTCCATTTGGCTCGTGCGTTTCAAGTCTTGATCATCAAAACATCTTACCTACTTGATATCTAACCAATCCAGACCTACATCCCTGTACTGTAACCCCTTTACCATCATCTGCCATTTTTGTTTTCAAAGCTTGCAGGTTGACTTGGCCAAGGAGTTTCAGACACTTTCAAAGCAAGGCAAGGGTTGGAACACATTCAGGAAGGTTTAAGGAAGCTCAAGCAAGCATTAGGCCTCCATCAAACTCACTCCAGTTCCATCCACGATTTCAACTGAAGGAGGTAAAATCTCAACTTCTATCTCCTTGTACAGGCAACCATTGGCCACGATTTTTGAATAAATAATGTAGTTCTCATTGCAACAAAACTGTACATATCTTTATCTTGCATTTATTTGACCTGAGTTGGGAGAATTTAGAACTTGAAGTTTCTGAAAAATTTAGGTTTTAATTTAGGGATTTTAAAATTCATCTTGATTTTTGATTGTTAGCTTACATAACTTATATGGTTAGAATCGTGAGATTAAATACTACAACTTTCATGTTATGAGTTTTCATTTTCATGGAAGAATGAGAGAGTTACAGGACATCTGGCCAGGCTTGGGGAAAAAGATGAAGTACAGGGCAAGGACTTTGTTCATGTTATGTTATTTTCGTTTCACTTAAGACAATGGATGTATAGCCACCCCAGTGGCAAAGTAGCGCGCTGGTGAGACCCATGTCCTGCGTCCAAACCTGGGCGCTACTTTTGTTTTCCATATTTTTCCATTTTTTCAGCTTTGTTATGTTTTTGCAGGATGGGCCTCCATATTTGAGCCATAGTTCTTTTTGCTAATATGTTGTCCTTAGTTTGTTTACTATACCCCCCTTGCTAACTTTTTTATATATTTTTATTTTATTTGTTTTATTTTTATTTTAGTTTGTTAAATATTTTCTTTAAATGTATAAAAAAATCCTAAAAATATAAATATCATAATATTGCATTTTTATTTTATTTTAGTTTATTTTTCACATAAGAATATATTTTATTTTTAATATATATCATATATTTTCTTAATAAACTTGTAAAATATAATTAAAATATATTTAGTTTAATTTATTTATTTCTTTTTCATCCCATACTTATACATATTTATTTTTGCATATCTAAAAAACTTTATATTATTTATACAATATTATTTATTATTTTAACATAAAAAAATACATAAAAAACAGTACATAAGAACTTTATTTTCTTTTAAATTAATAATTAGGGTTAAGCCTCCCTTCTAAAAATTATTTTCTTTTCCCTATAATTTTAGGTTTAGATTAAAATTTCTTTTAAATAAAAACAAAACAAAAATCTTTTCTTATATGTACATTATGTTGCATCTTTAAATATTGTATATTATTTATTCTAATAATTGTACAAATTCGATTTGGTTGTAATAATTTATTTTTCTTACATTCTTTACATTACGCAATCTACCGCTTTATATGCCATGATTAGTAATTAGGGTTTGTATGATAAGATCAAAACAAAGCAAAATAGAAAACCCTAAATACAAGATAAAACCAAAGCATGAAAATGATACACTTGCACACAAGCATCCTTAGGGTTTCTCCACTTGGTTTCCTTATACAAAAATAGCCATGTTACGCATGCAAAGTATCTTGGAAAAACAAACAAATATAAAGATCATAGTCCCTCGATGACGCTATTCAAGGTTGCCTTACAAAAATGGTCTTGGTCCCTCAAAATGCTAAGATACTTTGCAAACATTGCTAATCATGGTTATATAATGACCCACGCCCGTCCCGTTTACATCCAAAGATAGGGTTGCTTACCAAATTAATGGTAAGACAACAATGTCAAAGGAATAGAAAATGTACAAGAAAGACATTTGAGTAGGTAGATTACTTCTAGTTACTTGCTCTATTTCAAAACAACTATCCTTGCTATTTTTAAAACAAACACACACATTTAAAAAACATCTTACAAACATTAAAAACATTTTCAAAAAGACAAACATCTTTGTATACATTCTTACGAATAAGAATCATTACAAAGGTTGCCTAAACGAATGGCCTCTTTACAAAATATTTTCAAAACCACACCAAACACATTTTCAAACAACAAAAGCAAGTGATCTATCAAGTAACTAAGAGCCCATGGAAAACCATGGATGAAAAGGGTACTAATACCTTCCCTTTTTATAATCTACCCCCCTAACTCAAGAAAACATCTCAAAGGCCTTTCCTGTGCTTTTTCACCTTTCCTTTTGGATAAAAGAAAAGTCGGTGGCGACTCTTGCTAAACCGCAACATTTGCAATAAAACGCAAAACGCTCAAGTCAGTTCTCCCACCGTATCACACTACCCAATCTCGAGGATCCTCGTCATCTCGAGGAGGAAACAGGCCGCCCCGAGCCGAAGAGGTCGCCCCCATGTCAGGCTCACCCATCTGTTGATCCAGCTGGTTTTGCTGCTCCCGAGAAATTTCCAATATGCTTGACGAGCTACCACTAGTCTCGCTTGAAGAGCTCCTGGAGGATTCCGTAGACTCGCTCGAAATGACAACCTGTGTTTCGTCAGCCATAGCACCTGAAAAGCAGAGTAAAAGGGTGAGCTCGACATCAATGCCAGAACCACCCTTCAACCGCTAAACAAGTGAAAGGGTGATGGGAGACGAGGATTCTATCTCCAACCAGAACCCTCACTGAGGTACGCTGACGGGCACAAAACGCAGAAAAAGCCCAGAATTCCCCTGAGGTACTCTAACGGGCACAAGTTGTAAAAAAAATCAAACCCTAACGAATCACCTATAACACAGGGCCAGGCCCCCGAGGGAGCCCTACAACGGCTCTAGCAGCCATGCGCTGCAAGAACAACGTCCGCCACCTAGGGTATCTAATGATCTCCTCCCTAACAGAACCCTAAATCCTAATCGCATTCATATCTAAGAGGCAAAAAACGAAAGCACTAGAACATGCAACAATGGAGGAATGAAAACTCACTGAGAGAAGAAGAAGAGATGAAGCTGGATGACCGCAAATGAAGAAACTAAGCAAATGCTGGTGGTCGACTGTCGAGCTAATAAGAGCAGTTGAAGGAGAAGGCGGAAAATACTAATCGCCATGTTCCTCTCTTATTTATAGCTGAAACGGCCCGCGCGTACCAAACACGCGCCTTGGGAATCCCAGGGTCATCATTATGACACCCTAGCCCTAGGCCATCATTTGCACCGCTCGATTGGCATGTTTCCCAAAACATGCTACCTCTCCAAATTCAAAGGTCCCAACGACAAAAGTTTCGCCTCTCCGACAAAGAAGTATAACAGGCAAACACTCATTTCCCCGTCCTTCGGGAATACATCTAAGTCTTCACTCCTGTGTCCAGAAGCAACGACTTGGGGGGCTACTGTTCTGGACTGGCCCGAAAGCTTGAGTGGGCCCAGTCTAAGACATCTCATAGGTGCCATCCATTGACCGTGACCAGGAATGCCCGCACCTGTCGGGAAATACCACCCTCTTGCCCTTCTGATCCAGTTCCAAAACAAGATGCCCGTCGAGCATCTTCTTAGTCTGCCTGACTCCAGCATCGTGTAGACCACCAGGGACCGACCAGAGAGATGCCCGCAACCATGCCTCCTCCCAGGAACCAACGACTAGTTACAGAACATCTTCCCGGTTTGACCAAGTCTTAGAAGTTACTTGATTTTCCGAACCCACATATCTAGGCGGTAAATCACGAACCAATGGCCACGCGCCATGGGCAGTATATAAATCCTCACACCTGTGAGGGCCATGTATCACATACTCACTACTCACTACCTGATATGTTGCTAGTACCTTCTTGCTCCCAGTCTTACTTGATCGTTGGAGTACCTTGCATGTATAACCCCCTCTCTCCTCTGCCCGATTGAAGATCATCCTCCGACCACTCTCCAGGTTCTGATCAACCGCGAGATCAAAAGTTCTATACAAAATTGCATTTAAAATCCTAGTTACAAACTTGTTTAAATATACACACAAAAAGTTGTCACGCAGGATCTAAGCATACTTCTGGGACCTCAGAAGCTAAATATACTTTTGGGACGCAACCTCATAAGCTAAAGATACTTCTGGGATGCAACCTCAAAAGCTTTTGCTTATGACTAACACAAATATTCTGAATATGAATTACTTCTAACATCATCCCTTAATTCATATTCGGCTAACTAAATTCTACAATGTAACACCCTTCTAAAACCCCGTGGAATAATACATCATAAATCAGTGTAAATTAATCATTCATCTCAAACAAGGGTGTCACACATAATTCAAACATCACATACACCTGTCATGCTCAATAACACTCAATTAAAATTCATGCTTTCCATATACTTTTACATAAGCATGTAGAAGCAAACATAATTTATTCAAACAAATACAATATTTGAGTCTCATAAAACTTCATTCATTTCACCAATTAGGCATAAAAGCTAATTCACCACTTAATCCAAATAAGAATAACCAATTAAGTAGAGTATGCAAAAGTATCTCTCAAACATGAATTAAAATGTTCCCCGTGTTACATAATCCGAGCATGACTCAAAACCACAATACGAAAATAAAATAAGCTAACTCCTCCAGTTACACTCTTGCTAGAAGCAACTCTAATCTTCAGTACCTGAGTGATGTCGTACAAAACATCATTCCAACAGAAGGGTGAAAATTCACATAATTATCGAAATCATATAATAATATATAATGCGATAACATACATGCATAAAGATAAATATTCTCACACTTCAAATGTTTTATACACATATCATCACTCAATTAATCATACTATTCACAAGTATATAATCACACATCCACAATTTCACAATTACATCATTTTCACATAATGCACATAAAGTTCATATTATGACATAAACATAACGTGACTCAATACAAGACTCAAATGTAATAATCATGCATGTGGTACCGATCACTGTTATTTTTATTTAGTTCTTCACTTTAAACCGAGTTTGTTACCTAGACCAATAACACAGAAAAATCACGTTCCCTAAGCTTTCAAACTCCGCTCTAGGTTTAGGACAAGTCACTACTTCCCACGGAACTAACAAGCATTGCCTCTTGACAAAAATGATACATGTGCAATTTCAACAACCATATGCAATTAAGACCATCCCTTAATCTTAACATCCATGCATATCTTCAATAATTCTTCACAATTGAATTACTAGACGATTACACATATAAGCATATATCCATGAATTATTCATATACAATTCATATTCATAACACACACAAGAATTCAAATTGTATACAACACATTTTACAATACAATCACAGTTGTATTATCATCACAACAAGTAATAACTATCATGTATTCATGTTGTTACACACCAAAACATACTTATACAAGCACACACACACACACAAGTATTCAATTTGTTATCCACCATTAATTTCACAACTTGCAGCAAACAATGCAACAATTAATTAATAAAAAATATACATAATTGACTTCCCAAACATATTAGACATAAAAATATTGGGAAACCAATTCTCTTATCTATACTATGTTATAGTTCTATCCATTAGTTTTCTGATGTTCTAAACGGTTCGTCATTGAGATATGCGGTTAAAAAGTTATGATCAAAACAACGTTGGAAACTAAATCTGCCTGGCCGTGACGACCTCCGTGACGTCTGCCACCACCATGCCATGGCCCCTAAAGTGACCTCCATGAACCTAAAAACCAAAAATATTTCCTGCGTAGACAGCATAGAACCCATGCGGTTTCTTTTCCCTAAAACACATTTTTACATAAAAATTGCTACGATTTAAGGCACTATAACTTATATCTAACATGTATTTATAAAAAAAAACATCACAACACAATCAATCATTATATCCAAAGATTTATTGAAATTCTGGTATATAGATTACAAATATCCTAACACATGTTGAGAAATTGATCTCCGCAAAATAATACATGGACAGAAGACAGTAGACCGATACAAAAGTTATCAGACCAAAGTTGTAACAAATGTTCCAACATCTTATACGACATGTTTATCAATCAAGAACAAAATTGAACAATGCAGAATAATAAAACACATATATGATAACCCAGTTTGGTGTATAACAACACCTATTTTAGGGGCTACCAAGCCAAGAAGAAAGTCCACTATCAGCAGTATTAGTTCAAAACTAAACTCCCTCGTTTACAACTTCTCGCCTATTCCCTACCCAATGACACTTTTACTTAGGTCCTCCCTAAATATGAGAAATTATCATATCACTTTTTAAATCACCTCAATTAGATCTAACAATCATAAAGTTCAACCAAGACTCTTGATTAAGCAACACACTTGGATTTACTTCAAAGCTTCATCCAAGAACAATATACATTCTATGCTTAAAAGCTTAAGAATGAACAACAAAAACATACAACTCAAGGAACAATCCTACTCTTCTATCAAATTGATATTAGAGAGGCTCACACATACCAACTCTCTTAGAGAGTTGCTTACAAACTCAACCCTAATAATCGAAAGTTTGCATATTTTCCTGGTACCTTTCCTAGATTAATAACCTTCTATTTATAACCCTTTTCTCAACTGAATTTGGACTTCAAATCACATCATATCAGCTGCTAAAAATCTGCATAAAGATAGGTATTCAATCATGCCTTTCCTAATTTATCTCCATAATTAGGAAGTCAATATTCTTCTTGATTTCAGCTCGAATCTTCCAGATCTATAAATCAACGCCACATAGGATAGCATAATATTCCCAAAATATTCTGCTCATGAAATATATCAATTAAATCCAACTTCCCAGCTAGCCACAAGCGTGATGTCGAATGGCTATTCATATGACATCTTCATTTGACATGTCTCTTTGATGATGAAATATGTTAGATCAACACTTATGAGTTATTCAATTTGAACACAACACATGATTACCAAATATTTCCAGAATGATTCATATTTGTAACCCACTCACAGAATTCAAACATCCAGTTATACCAGAAAAGATGTCAGATGATCATAATAGGACATATTGTTCTGAACAAGTGAAAAACACAAGAAGGGGGGGGGGGGGGGGGGGGGGGGGGGTTGAATTGAAACTTAAAATCAAAAGCGCAGTAGACACAATATTTTTATCCTGGTTCGTTTGATCTCAAATAACTCCAGACCACCCGCCAAGGTGATTTTTCCTCTCTCCAACGAGGACTTAATTCACTAATCAAAATTGATTACAACACAACTTTGACAACTGCCAAAGTCTTCTTGAGTACAGCCATAACCCGGTTTATCTCAAGGAAAACTAGCTTAATCACAATGAAATAATATGCTGTGTACTATTGTTTTTCCTTACAAAAACTGTATCACAACTGTGATATTTTACACAATTTTGAGTGTATATATGAATATGTAAGATTGCAGTGTTTGAGAGGTATGTTGCAGTAGTCGTCAAAATTGTAAATGATTTATCCTCTAAGCTTGTTTATATAGTCATGGAAATCTTGTCCAACATAAAGCGTGATAATGGACATTCAATGTTGTTTCCATATTAAGAAGATTCTCGTCTGAATGAAGCCGTTGCATATGATGCTGTCTTGAATGAAAAGTAACGCTTCAGAACTTAGAATCTTGCATGCTGCAATTGCTTCAGAACATTGATGACTCAGAGAAGTGAGGTTCTGATGGTATATTAAACTTATATTTAGAATTAGAGTATTCTTCACTTCAGTGCAGATTCTGATCATCATTCTTCAGGGTAGATTCTGATCATCATTATTCAGCGCATATTCTGATTACGTCAGCTTGAAAGCTCCCGTAGCTTAATTTCTGATGTTGTTTCGGTCAGAACTTCTGCATACAAAATAACATAAATTTAGAGTGCATATTTTCTCTTTATGTTTGTTATCATCAAAACTCTAATTAAGGGTTGTAGAATCAAACTATGTTCTAACAATCTCCCCATTTCTGATGATGACAAAAACTAGGATTTTCAATGAAAAATATAGAAAAAAAAGTTTAAGAGATTCTCCCCCTAAGTTGATTACTTAGATAGAGATGAGTTACTTCCCTGAAGTTCCTTCTCGTCAGAGCTTTTGATGCATCTCCTTCTGTCCTTATCAGAATATGTTCCCGTTCAAGATTTTCATAAAAACATAGAGGTTAAGATATTCAGAATGTTTGAGAATTTGTCCTGGTAAACTGTTATTGAAAATATCTTACTTTCTCCCCCTTTTTGTCAGGTATCAAAAAGCAATATAATCAGAGTCAAAAAGGATGATTTATATTGAAAACAGAATGCAATGAGAATTTTCAGAAACAATGAGGATAAGATGAAAAATAAAAATACATATAAACATTTAAAGAAAATCTAAGGAGGGGGAAGACGTGTGAACAACGCTTCCAATAAGCTCTTAATTTGAGTGGTTGATTCTTCCTGCTTTCCCATAATGTCTTTGATTTATTTTGTTGTATCTTCTTGTTTATCCAATATATCCTTGATCTCTTTGTTTTTGTCCTCTTGCTTATCCAGTCTGGCATGGATTAACGCATTCTCCTTCTTCAACTCTTCCAGAGTTTGCATGACTAGAGACGAAGCTGGTGTATCTTCAGGGGTTGCATTTCATTCTGAACACTCTGCAACCTCTTCTGATTGAACAACTTCTTCTATTGCAATCATCTTTTCTGGAGCAGTAGTCAGAGGGTGACTATCAGAATCTGGTTCAGTGAATTCTGAAGGTTGGTGCTCTTTCCAGGGAGCATTATCCAGCGAAATAATTTCTTTCTTGTACCATTGAATCAAAACTTGATCTTGGAAGGCTTTCAGCTGATCGCTGAAGTTCTGCTGAGCCCTATCATAGCTCAATTATTCCAGCTTCTGGGTTTCAGAGTTGAGCCATTTTCTGAATCTTTCCCATAGAGAATCAGAAGCAGCATGATTAGAAATCTCTTGACTTGCTTGCTTCAAAGAAGTAATCCATTCCTGTATTTCTGTTTCAAAAATCAACATATTCTTACCAACATCTGATTTGGTTGAGGTTGGTTTAGGTTTAGGAGTGGCAATTTTGTTTTACGTGAAAGCTAGTTGGTCCAGCACTTGTAGATCAATGACAAGTCTGAGTTGGTCAGCTGGACGGTAGATAGGTGAGGGAGTGGAAGAGTCAGAAATCAGGATTGGTGAGTGAGGGGTGTTTGGTGGTGTAGATTCATATGGTGAAGGGATTTATGGAATATCATGAATGAAGAGAGGTAAACGAACCGTAAGAGGTTCTGTTATCCCAGGAATTGGGGTAGTGGTATCAGAGTCTGAAAGGGAGTCTTCTGATTGGTTTGCGGCAGCGTGTTGAATTTTTGGTTCATGTATTTCAGAAGATGGGTTTTCAGATTGAGGAGTGAGAGGGTTTTCATTTTCTAGTTGGGGTGAGTTAAGGTTTTGATGTTCTGGTTGAGGAGAGTGTGGTTGTGGATTTTCTGGTTGAGGAGAGTGAGGTTGTGGATTTTCTGGTTGTTGAGGTTGAGTGTTTGGATTTTCTGGGAGTGGTGAGGAAAAGTCTTGATCAAACAGTTCAATATCAGATAAAACTCTAGCAAGTTCTGGTTGATGTTGTTCTGGATTTGGATTTGGATTGGGGGAGTGAGGTTCATTTAAGAAATATCCAAGAGTTACAGATGGATCAAACTCTATGTCAAAATCCTCAAATGTTTGGGGTGAAGAATATTCTGTTTGTTGAAGGGGAATGGTTTCAGATGTTAGAATAGCTATTGATTCTATAGCAGAAACAAAAGAAGGGTTACCTTTCTTTTTCGCAGCCTTGGGTGTCCTCTGAGAGGATCCTTCTCCTGCTGCCTTCCTCTTTCTGGATTTCTTTAGCACAACCTCTGGAGCTGGCTTGTGCAGATCTTGGATGTTGATTTCTGGAATAGTCCCATTAGCCTTGCAAGCTTCAAGGTATCTGACTATGATCTCTGGAGAGGCATCTATCTTAGAAAATAGTGGAAAATCCTTCAAAGGGATTCTCCTAGAAGTGATGACCTCATGAGAAGCAATTGTTGGTTCCCTCTTAATGTTCTCAATAATCGTCATTTTCTTCAGATTCTTGGCATTTAAAGGTTTCCCAGTAGTTGCTTCCAGAGTAATGATTTCTTGAGCCTCTGTCAGATGTTCTATCAGCTTGTTTTCTGTTAGAATATCTGAAATCAATCTTCCTAGAGGAATCCAATCCCTCTTAGTTCTTTCTTCTTCTCTTGTCTCTTTCACACTTGTTCTGAGATGGTTGAAGAGATATTGTGGAAGGTTTATCTTGGTCTTCTTTGCAATGAAGTAAATCAGAAACTGCTGATCAATATTGATGTAATCAGGGGAGCTTGTAGGCTTCCTGTGATTGATACATCCCAGAATTATTATGGCCCAGATTCTGTAATGGTCCTTCAAGTCTCTGATCTTGCTGGATGGCTGTCCAGAAGTGAAGATTTCCCTAGCAATAGATTTTAGGTCAGAGCACTTATCAGCCATATCAATGCATCTGACTACACCGCCATTGTATCCAATGAGTTTCCTAATCAAATCTTCTGTGATCACTATCTTCTTCCCCATAACATATGATGTGACCTGGTGGTTGGATGACGTAGCATGAATCAAAAACTCTTTAACAAGAATGGGAAAAGTTGGACCCAACAGACGATCAGTTCCATCCCTGTGCAGTTACATCTTCATACAGATTAAACCCATTTTCTTGTAAGCTTTCAAAACCAACGATCAATTCACAGAGAACTTCAAGGTTGTCAATCGGAGTGAGTAGCATTCTAATGGGCTCTTCATACTATTCAGTAGATGAAGATTCAAGAGCACTGTTGAGATTCTTTAGACTTGATGATGATGCCATTGTTCACACAGATTCTTTGAAGAAAATTGACATAAAGGGTTTTTGAAAAAGAAACTAGAACAAGAGTGAATATTGAAGATGGTAAAACGTGAATGAATGAAATAGTAAATTGAGTTTATGTAGGTTCTTTTAGAAAACGTAATCAGTAAGAAAGAAAATAAGTAATGATTATATGCATTAATGGAACCTGAAATTAGGGGGTTTAGAGAGATATTGAACAATTACCAATGACAAGTGTCATAATGCATCCAATCAGAGCCTTGGACCCTTCAGAATTTGAACACGTGTTCAGCCTCAGAAGGTAGATTGTGAAAGGATGACAGATGTTTGATGGTGTGAACTGCACGCCTCTATCCTTGAAATGAAATGTTCAAATGTTCATAAATAGATTCTGAGGCAACTGTACTTCTTACTTCTGAAGAGAAGTTGATCAAATGTTCACAGAAAACAATAAAGTTCTGAGGGTTAGGATATGCAAGTAAAACATTTTATTCTGGACACAATTTCATGCTTGTATGTTTCAAAATGAAATTGAATCTATCTTCAGAAAGGGGTTTAGCAAATACATCAGCCCATTGATGGTCTGTGTCAATAAATTTCAAGGTAAGAATTCCTTTCTGAATATAATCCCTAATAAAGTGATGTTTTATTTCTATATGCTTATCCCTAGAATGAAAAATGGGATTTCTAGAGAGACATATGGCAGAAGTGTTATCACAGAAGATAGGAATGTTACTCTAAAAAATGTTGAAGTCTTCAAGTTGACTTTTCATCCAGAGCATTTGAGTGCTACATCCAGCAGCTGCTATGTATTCAACTTCTGCTGTTGACAAAGCTATTGTGGACTATCTCTTGCTGGTCCATAAGATTAGATTATCTCCCAGAAACTGGCAGCTTCCAGAAGTGCTTTTACGCTCTACTCTGTCTCCAGCAAAGTTAGCATCACAATATCCTACTAAGCTGTACTCATTGGATTTTCTATAAAACAAACCCAGATTAGTAGTACCTTTCAGATACTTGAAAATTCGCTAAACTGTTGTTAAGTGAGATTCTCTAGGATCTAATTAAAATCTAGCACATAAGCAAACACTGAATAAAATATCAGGTCTTGAAGTCTTCAGATAAAGGAGAGATCCAATCATACCTCTGTAGATTTTCCGTTCTACCTTTTTACTTACCTCTTCCTTTTCCAGAATGCACGTGGGATGCATTGGAGTATTTGAGGGCTTACATTCTGAGAGTTCAAATTTCTTCATAAGTTCTATGACATATTTACTCTGATGAATGTAAGTTCCTTCTGGAGTTTGGTTTATCTGAATGCCCAGAAAGAATATGAGTTCCCCCATTAAGCTCATCTCAAACTCTGCCTTCATGCACTTAGCAAATTCTCTTCCCAAAGAAGGTTTAGTGGATCCAAAAATGATATCATCTACATAAATCTGACAAACTAAAATGTCATTCTTAAATGTCTTACAGAATAAGGTTGTATCCATTTTCCCTCTGGTGAATTCCTTTTCTAACAGAAAGTTACTTAGTCTTTCATACCAAGCTCTGGGAGCTTGTTTCAGACCATAAAGTGACTTCTTTAGTTTGAAAACATATTTTAGGTGTTTGGAATTTTCAAACCCAGGGGGTCGGTGCACATATAACTCTTCATCTATGTAGCCATTTAAGAATGCACTTTTGACATCCATCTGATACAGAGTGATGCCATTGTTTACATCAAAGGAGATTAAGAGTCTGATAGATTCTAACCTGGCGACTGAAGCAAAGGTTTGTGTAGTCTATCCCCTCTTGTTGACTATAACCTTGTGCCACCAGTCATGATTTATTTCTGATGACTTCTCCTTGCTCATTCAGTTTGTTTATGAACACCCACTTTGTTCCAATGATGTTGAATCCTTTTGGTTTGGGAACTAGATCCCATACGTCATTTCTGGTGAACTGATTTAACTCCTCCTGCATTTCCAGAATCCAGTCATTGTCCAGAAGAGCTTCATCAATGGTTGTTGGTTCAATCAGAGAGACCAGCCCTGTGAGGGATTCTTTAGAGTTTCTGAATGTTGATCTTGTTCTGATTGGATCATCCTTCTTTCCCAGGTCTTATCTTCTGGGTGAGCTATGCTGCTTCTGGATAACCTTTTCTGGAGTTGATCAACAGAAGGTACAAGATCACTTGTAATATTTCTTTCTGAAGTTGTTGGAGCCTCTCTGTTGGGAACTTCTGATGAGGTGTCTTCAGTACCTGTGAATTCAACTTCTATATCTAATGTTCCAGAGCCAATGATCTTCCCTCTTTGGTTGCCTCCAAAGCCCACGTAGCCTCCAGGTTTAAGTTCCAGGCTTTAGAACATATGCTTTCTTCCCGTCATGTGTCGAGAGCATCCAGAGTCTAGGTACCATGACTGGTGTTTTAGCCTTGCTGCTAAAGATATCTGCTACATATATAATTTTGTCCTTAGGTACCCATATCTTTGACTCAAGGCATATCATCTTGTACTGATGACCCAAAATTAAGGTTTGAGGTTGCACAAGGATTTTTGGACTATCAATGCTTCATGTGACTTTCAAACATCATTATGGACCTCTAAGATCACTCAGGACAAGTTTCAAGCTTTGAACTATATTTTTGATCAGTCAATTGGACAGTTGACCTAAAAATCAGCTGTATTGGGGAAAAAGTCAACCATGACCAATTTACAGTCAAATTTCATAATTCTTGATCCACATCAACATTTTAATCTCATATGTATCATTTGGTCAAGTTTGGATCATAATTCCTCAAGAAATTTGATCAAATCACCAAAAGGGCAAAATGGTCAAAAATTAGGGTTTTGACTAAGGAAGGGTAATTTATGATTTTTAACCTAGCAATTGACCAATTGAGTTAAATAATTATTTCAAGGATTCAATTTCATCATCTTGACCTAATAGCATGGTTCAAAACATTGCAAGTTCATTGGATTGACAGATGGAATTTGCAGTCAACTGATCAAAAGTCAACTGTACACTGAAAAGTCAAACTTTGACTTTTTGGGTCAAAATCAAGTGCCAAGGGTCACAATTCATAAAAACATGTCAAAATGTGAAACTTATTCATCAAGAAATCCAAGTTTAAAGATTAGGGTTTAAATTTGAAAATTTTCTTAACTTGGAAATTTTCTAAGTATAGAAAATTTCTTATTTTTTCCCAACTTTAGGCCATTTTTTCACCATGATGCATAATGATTCAAAGAAAGTTCCCAACATGAAAGTTGTAGATCTCCATGAAATCTACAACTTTTCTTCACACACTTTTCCCTAAAGATTCTTGGATCTCAAGATAGAAATTTATGAATACATGCTCATGAACTAAATAACTTAGTGAAATTTTGCCCTAATTTAGGCAGGTTTTGGACCCAACTTCATGGAAATATTTCACCTAGTTCCCAGAGGTATCTTGAAATGAATTTCAAAGATAAGTTATAGATAACATTGCAAGCTTTCTAAAATGTCCAAGAACTCCTCAAGATCATTTTTAAGTAGAGAGAATCGAAGAGATGAAGTTGGCAATTTCTCACTTTTTGTCCAAGCCATTTCATGAAGAACAAAGTTCCAATCAGTACCTATGCTGCCTAATCCATGCTTTACAGGTCCTGTTGCACCCCAAAATTTGCCCTCCCATATTCTTCAAGAAATTGCCAAGTCAAGTCACAAAATTCCCCAAAGGGTTGCACAGTGCAAAGGTCTCCTATACAGTCAAAACTAGGGTTTATGTGCTGATCAAGAAAATGGAGTGTTCAAAGGTCCAACCAAGTCTCACATGCTTACAAAGATGGTCAAGCATCCTCATATCAAGTGTCAAGGCATTCAGCTCAAAATTGCACAGTCAAAACCCTAAATTGCACTATAGTCAACTGTAGGGGCAAAATGGTCATTTGACAGTCAAAAGTTCAAATTTTTGATCAACATATCATTTTGAATCCACAAACATCATTTGATCAATGCTTGATCATGATTCTCAAAATTTGGCTCAGAAATCATCAAAGATGCAAAAGTTACTATATTTGGACAGCTGAAAAAGTCAACTGAAATTGACCAGGGCATAACTTTCACATGGATTATCAGAAAAATTCCATACAAAGCTCATTTTGAAGAGAAAGACATTTCCTACAACTCATCTTCATACTTCAAGTCCAAGAAATGCTCTCACAAAAAGTTATCAATTTCAACATTATAGGTCATTTTCAAAAGTCAACAAAAAGGGACTTTAAGTCAAAGGCCATAACTTGAGATTGGTAAATCAAAATGACATGGGACCAAAGGCATTGGTTAGAGGACTCAAAGACCTTTCCAAAATGTCCAAGAACATGAGAAAAGCTTAAAAATTGAGCAAGTTATGCCTTGTGGAAGTTGGGAAAGTTTTGGATATTTTGAAAAGTCAACTTTGATCCAAATGACCTAAAAATGCTAATGGGCCCATTTTTCTTCCATGATTCATCATTCTAAGCATATGCACGACCACTTGGCCCAAAGGGAGATATTTTCTCATTTTTTTAGTTATTTATTTGAATTATTATTTATATTAATTCATTTAAATCATTAAAATATATGAAAAATATCTAATATGCCTTAACAAATCTTTTTATACAGGTTTTGCCATCAAGATTTCGTGCACATGCAAAATAGGAAAGAATTGGATTGATTTGAGCATAATTGACACAAAATACACTTGAAAAAGATATGAAATGATCTTAAGAAAATCAAATATGCAAAACCATTATTGCCATGGATTTGATTAAGTTTTGTTGACCTAATAGCCTCAGTACATAAGCATGATCCTAAACCTAATGCATATAGACAAAAAGCTGCGCAAGAGACCAATATAACAAACTTGAAAAAACTCCTTAAGAACACAAAACTGAAAACCACTTTAGAGGTTGATTCGAGGCATAATTCATAGTCCATTAGCTTCCTTGAAGGCTCCTGATCATATTCCAATCATTAACATCCCTTCAAACCCCAAGAATTGGTAATATGAACCGGAACTGTATCAAACAAACTTCATGATCGCATATCCTATTCCATGCATTATTTGTGAATTTTATTTATTGATTCTTGTTCCTTGTGATGTTTTAAAGCTAACCATCATGTTTGATTGAATTTTTGCAAGCCATACACGATTATGCCATAACTGTCTTCTAGGGTTTACAGAGCTTAAAATTGGGGTTTTTCACCCAAGGAAAAATTAGGGTTCAAGGCACCCACCATTAGACTCAGCGCTTGAAGACGAAGATGATGGAACCCTCGCGCTCAATTTATGAGAGTTGAGGGGTTAATCGCTATTTTCTGGAAACGTCCCTAAAGCAACGCGTCTAAAACCGTTGCTGAATGTTTATGTTTCAGGGAAAAGGAAGAAGATGAACTCGTGGCACTGTGTGATACGTGGGTTTAAATTTCGCGCGTTTCCAAATAACTAACCCACGTTTTCCCTTTTATTAATCGCTGTTTATTTATATATCAAATATGTTAATTGGCACGGTTGGTTGGAGCAAGCGCTGGTAATACACTTGACCTGGGTTCGAGCCCCAGGTCTTACATATGTCCATGCTATTTTTCTATAAGTCTTTCCATGCAGCGCTAGCGTTAAGGCACACCATATTCCGTCACCATCAAGCCCTCCACGCGTCCAACTGCTTCAGATCAAAGGTGCAGGATTGAAGAACACCATAGATCCTGGTCAAACGCGCCACATGCTTGTCAGAAAAGTCCAAAAGATCAAAGCTAAATGGGCCAGAAACCTTGGGCTATACCTCCAAAATCAGGGGCAGACCCCCTTTGGTTTGCACTTTCTTTTCATTTTTTCTATTTTTTTCTATTCTTGTGTTAATTCTTATTTTTATTTTTAATTGCTGTTTATTTAATTAATTATTTTTGCAAAATACAAAAAAGGCCTAAAAATCAGAAAAAGATAAAAACATAATAAATTATTTTATTCTAATATTTTCATAAATAAATTAATATGTAATTATTTAGTTTTAAATTAGGTTGTGATTTTAATTTCTTTTAATAACAAAAATACAAAATATGTAGAAATAGGTTTGATTATTGTTTTTATTTCTTTTCCCCTTTTACCATAATAATATTCATAATATTTATTTTTCATAATTAAAATTGTACATAATTAATTAGGGTTTTATTTAGATTTTAATTTAATATTTTCACAATAAATTTAAAAGCCATTAGAATTAGGGTTCGCATTCAATTTTCATTTTAATTAATTCTTTTTCTATTAAATCTTAAAAAACACAAAAATACCAAAAATATTTTCTTTTAATATTAATTAATTCATGTAATTTCAATTTTTGCAAAAGGGTCCAACGCCCATATTCTTAATTGTTTAATTTCGCGTATTTATTTTATGTCGCTTGAATAATTATGTACCTCTCCCAAAGCTTTGTAACAATTACTTTTCGCATTTTTTTTACTTTGCTTTATTTACTTTTCCGTCAAATCGGGTCCGGTTTAATTTTGGCGATGTGGACCCGCGCCATTTGTAATAGTTTTAGATTTACTTTTCCGCAAATATTTTTTAACTGTTAACAAAAAGCATGAAAGAATGAATGGACATAGATAAAATCAAGCGTAGATCACAATGAACATGACAAGACAAATACAAATGAAAACGACACACGAATTGCACACACCACCCCTAGGGTACGCCTCACTGTTGCCTTGCCTCGAAAGGTGATCGTCGAGTAGAGGATGTCTTAGTAAGTCCTCATGATCCGGGAACCTGGCATGAGGGTAGCTTCTAAGGTGTCTTCCCATTGCTCCGGTGATCACCATGTCCCTAACCTCGAATTGACCCGAACACCTCCAACGGTGGTGCTGCCTACCTCTCAATGGTGGGATGGCACTACTTTAAAGGACATTTACACAGACGAATTCCTTAGGGTAGGTAGACGACTCTAGATACTTGCTCTAATTTCAAAACAAATTCAAAAAGACTTTTCACACCAACACCTTTTCAAAAGCTTTCAAAACAATTTTTCAAACACTCTGACACAAGAGTCGAACTGAAATTTTCAAAGAAACTTTTTTAAAACCCACAGTTGAAAGGCAAACAAACCATTTTTGAAAACACAAGTGAGCAAGTATCTAAGAGCCCATGGATAACCATGGATAGAAAGGGTGCTAACACCTTCCCTTTCTATAACCTACCTCCCGAACCGAGAGCAATCTCTTTAAGGAATTTTTCTGTGCTTTTGTCCTTTCCATTTGGAGAAAATAAAAGACGGTGGCGACTCTTGCTTCCGCGACATTTCGCGAACCAGCGTTAAACAGTCAGTTCCAGATCCACCGATCACAGAACTGGCGACTCTGCTGGGGACTAAACTTAAAGTGAGGTGTACCTTAGGGCTAGGTCATAACTATGTTTTCAATTGTCTTCTTTGCTTGCTTTATTATTGTGGGTTGTTTGGGAGTTCTATAGATCCTAACCCGGATCTGGGGGATACCTTTCTTAGAAAGTAGCAACAAGGCTGTGAGGGAACTGTGCGGGGTATACCGACATGGTTGAAACAGTCTGCTACGTTGATGTGGCACTTTGGTGTGTACCGGTAACCCTTGAGTTCAGTCAAGGAGAGTACGGGGCCTCCGCGTGGTGTCGTGAAGCATCAACAGACCTTAGGAACCTTAATTGAACTATCTTGGCCTCTTTAGGGTAGTGAGATAACTGACTTTGGTGCAGTCCGAGGTTGGTTGATACTCGATACTACGCTCAATTGAGGGTTGCTTTCCTGGAATATTTCGGTCGCCAATTCAGTGGCTAAATCGAAACGATGAACAATGAAAGCAATCCCGTGATATTGGGAACCTTAGAACCCGGTTACTTTGATTAGGACAGGTTGAACCCACCAACTTCAAGAGGGTACTACCCAGACCCCATGCTGGCCTTAAACCTTAAGGGCTTGTCTTGTGTGCCTTGTATGCCTTACATGTTTGTCTTTGTACATATCTGTGGTGTGTTTAATCATAGCATCATGACATCATCCAGCATCATATGCATTGACTAACCATTTCAGGGGTTTGAATTTTCATCTTTGTTCTTGTTTTGTAGGACATGGAAACTGTTCGTAGAAAGACAATTCAAGTCAGTCTTGTAAGGATCCCTCCTCAGCTTCAGGAGCTTATATCCAGGATTCCCGAGAACTCTTCATTCAATGAAAGGCATGGAAGCCTCATCAGCTTGGTCAACACCAACATTGAGGAAGATATGATTAAGGTCTTGTTCCAATTCTTTGACCCTCTGCATCACTGTTTTACCTTCTTGGATTATCAGTTGGTACCTACATTGGAGGAGTTCTCCCGGCTCCTGAAGATCCCTATCCTTGATCAGCTACCCTTCAACGGTACAGAAAAGGAACCTAAGCTTGAAGAGATTGCTAAAGCCTTGCACCTACAGTCATCTGACCTCAAGGGACATTGGGAAGTCAGAAGTGGTATCAAAGGGTTCTTAGCCAGGTTTCTGTTTGAAAAGGCCCTTGAATGTTGGAACTCCCTTGACTTGCAAGCTTTTGAAGAGGTTGTGGCCCTCCTTGTCTATGGTTTGGTGTTGTTCCCTAACCCAGATCAGCTTATTGATATCAGTGCTGTCCAGATCTTTATGTCCAGGAATCCTATACCTACGTTGCTGGGGGACATCCTTCACTCATGTTACACTCGAACCATGAGAAAAAGAGGTGTCCTTATGTGTTGCACTCCTCTCCTGGGAAGGTGGTTTATTTCGCACCTTCCACAATCAGTCTTGAAGAATGAGCGGGGTTTGAGATGGTCACAACGGTTGATGACTCTTACACATGCAGATATACATTGGTGTCCTAGGTCTAGAGAAGATGTCACTATCATTGATCGTTGCGGGGAGTACCCTAACGTTCCTTTACTTGGAATCAGAGGAGGTATTACTTATAGCCCATGCCTGGCTTGGAGACAGTTTGGTTATGCTCGGAGGGATGGTCCTCATGACATGTTAATTCCTGACATAGTTTTTGACTTCGATAATGATACTCAAGGACTTCGCCATAGATTTATCAGAGCTTGGAGGATGCCCAGTAGGATAGACAGCAAAACACTGGGGCACAGGAATTCCATCCCGTTGGAACCTTATCTCAAGTGGGTACGAGCCCGCTCCCAGAAGTTAGCAATGCCTTATCCTCACATGCTCCCGGTAATCAAAGAGCCTGTCTTGGAAGGGGAAGTGTCCCACATTATTCAACACCCTGATATGCCCACATCCTGGGAGGAGATGCAGAAGAGCTGGATCCAGCTTAAGGAGGAAAGGAATTCTCTTGAGACTAGTCTACATACCAGTAAAAAGAAGGTCTTGGAGCTCACCCGCCTGTTGCATGAGGAGAGGAATCTCAACACTTACATAGCTCCGAAGAGGATGCGCAGTGTATTTTGGGATTGATTTGACTTTTTGTACTTTTGCCCATGAGGCTTTAATGTATTAAACAATGATTTCCTTAATGATAACGTGTGTTCCTTTTTGTCTACAACAAATTTGAACTTTCGAACCCTTGAATGCATTGCATACACATTTCATACATCATGTGCATGGCAGGTTTTTCCACTTTTCAGGTTGCTTACAGTTCTTTGCTGTTTATTTCAGCATCATGAATCCCGAATCTGCATCAACCGAGACATCAATCAAGGATCTTCAGGCGCAGAATGCGCAGTTTCAAGAATTAATCAAGGGTCTAGCTCAAGGCCAAGAAGAACTGAAGGCTATGCTCCTGAAGAAGGAGAAGAAGAAGAAGAGAAGAACTGTTCTGTTCAACTCGGGCCGAAGGTTTGGCAATACTCTGCAGCATGAAGAGGCTGGTTCTTCTGTTGGCAAGAGTCCTTCTCAGGCAGAAGTAAAGGTTCCTAGTCCGGTAGTCTCCGACAACGAGACAGATTTTGATGAAGAGCAGTACCCTCCTGCAGACGACAGATACAAGCAACTGGAGGACAGGTTGAAGGCTATGGAGGTTCAGCAGGTACCTGGGCTGGATTTCGGAGATCTGGGTTTGTCAACTGGTGTGATTATCCCTCATAAATTCAAAGCACCATCCTTCTCCAAGTATGACGGGGCATCCTGTCCCAAGCTGCATCTAAGGTCCTATGTTCGGAAAATTCAGCCGTACTCTGCGGATAAGAATTTATGGATCCACTTCTTCCAGGAGAGTCTTTCAGGGACTCATCTCGAATGGTTCTATCAGCTGGATGGGACCAAGGTTCGTAACTGGGAGGAGTTGGCTACTGCTTTCTATAAGCAGTATCAATATAATGCCGACCTTGCCCCCACGCGTACCCAACTCCAGGGTATGTCGTTAGGTGTAAGCGAAGGTTTTAAGGAGTACGCTCAGAAGTGGAGAGACCTGGCTGGCAGGGTGCAGCCACCTTTGACTGACCAGGAGTTGGTAGACATGTTCTTGGGGACCCTATCGGGGCCGTTTTTCAACCATCTCATTGGGAATTCTTCTGTTGGGTTCACTGATCTAATATTGACTGGAGAGAGAATTGAAGCTGGGCTGAAATCTGGGAAGATTGCGAAGGGTGCATCATCTAGTTCGGAAAAGAAACCATTCAAGAAGGAGTCTAGTGCCGTGTATGGTTCTAGGAAATCACAGAGACCTGAGCACCGCCAATCTGTCAGCGCGGTGATGATTGCTAAGCCTGCTGCCACTCCTCGGCCAAACAATCCTCAAAGGGCTGAAAGACCCCGGAGAGAGTTTACCCGGTTAAGCATGACCCTATCACAGATCCTGTCGCAGTTGCTATCCACTAACTTAGTGACTGTCAGGGAAGCCCCGAAGTTCCCCAATACTACATCTCCCAAGTACAACCCGAATGCTCGTTGTGCTTACCATTCAGATAGCCCGGGGCACTCTACCGATGACTGTTGGGCACTAAAGAACAAGCTGCAGGACCTCATTGACGCTAAGGAGGTACAGTTTGAGGCATCTGACAAGCCTAACGTAGTGACAGCTCCCCTGCCTACTCATGGAGTTAATGCTATTGGGGATGAAGAGGAAGTTGATGAAGCTGAGTTTGATAGCTGGATCTACCCGGCAACCGACGGTGGACTTAACAATTGGAGCGCAAAGGACAATCTCCCTGTTTCTTTTGTTACTAAGTAATGAATTCCTATGTTTTGTTATTTTGTAATAAACAATGATAAACTCTATGGCCCGATGTCTTACCCGAGGCACCGTGGTTCTATTTGTGAGGGCATACAAACTGTCATTTTATACATCATGAATGAAAATCTTGGACGTATTTTTCGCATTGCAAATATTGTGCTCCTTTTCTGTCTTTCCTTTCCTTTACATAATTTTCAAAACAGCTGTATTTACACACACACTCACTCATACAGGTTCCAATCCACTCTGGATCTCACTGATAACAACTCTGCTACTGCCAATTATGACTTCGAAAATCCGATCAACTTAGCCGAAGACGAAGGTGAAGATGATTGCGAAGTGCCTGGCGAGCTTGCAAGATTGTTGCTTCAGGAAGAAAGGGCAATTCAACCCCATGAAGAGCCAGTGGAAACAATAAACTTGGGTACTGAAGCAGACAGAAAAGAGGTAAAGATTGGTGCCAACCTAGAGCTCAGCGTGAAGCAACGGTTGACTCAGATGCTACATGATTATATGGAGATCTTTTCCTGGTCCTACAAAGACATGCCAGGGTTGGATACCGATATCGTGGTCCATCATTTACCAACTAAGGAAGACTGCCCTCCAGTTAAGCAAAAGGTCCGTCGGATGCGTCCAGAGATGTCCGAGAAGATTAAAGCCGAGGTCATGAAACAGTTTGATGCGGGGTTCCTTGCAGTAACTTCTTACCCTCAGTGGGTTGCTAATGTGGTGCCGGTACCTAAGAAGGACGGTAAGGTCAGAATGTGTGTCGATTATAGGGATCTGAACAGGGCCAGCCCCAAGGATGACTTCCCCCTACCTCACATTGATGTCCTTGTTGATAATACAGCTCAACACAAAGTATTCTCTTTCATGGATGGCTTTTCAGGTTACAATCAGATCAAGATGGCACCTGAAGACATGGAAAAGACTACGTTTGTTACTCAGTGGGGCACCTTCTGCTACAAGGTCATGCCTTTTGGATTAAAGAACGCTGGGGAAACCTACCAACGTGCCATGGTTGCTTTGTTTCATGACATGATCCATCACGAGATAGAGGTGTATGTGGACGACATGATCGCGAGGTCCCAGACTGAGGAAGAGCACCTAGATCATCTGCAGAAGTTGTTTGACCGGTTGAAACTGTACAAGCTGAGATTGAACCCGAACAAGTGCACCTTCGGGGTAAGATCTGGGAAGTTGTTAGGCTTCGTGGTCAGTGATAAGGGCATTCAAGTGGACCCTGCTAAGGTCAAAGCCATTCAAGAGATGCCAGTTCCCAGGACAGAGAAAGAGGTCAGAGGCTTTTTAGGACGCCTGAATTACATTGCTCGCTTCATCTCACATCTGACTGCTACTTGTGAGCTAATCTTCAAGCTGCTGAAGAAAGATCAGGTAGTACGTTGGAACGATGAATGTCAGGCTGCTTTTGACAAAATCAAAGAGTATCTCCAAGAGCCACCTATCCTTATGCCACCGGTTGAAGGGAGACCTCTGATATTATACCTGACAGTGCTCGACAACTCAATGGGGTGTGTGCTGGGGCAGCATGACGAGTCTGGCCGAAAAGAGCATGCCATTTATTACCTTAGCAAAAAGTTTACCGACTGTGAGACCCGATACTCACTGCTTGAGAAAACTTGCTGCGCTTCGGTATGGGCTGCTCGCCGGCTGAGACAGTATATGCTGACTCACACTACTTTGCTGATCTCAAAGATGGATCCTATAAAGTACATATTCGAAAAACCTGCTCTGTCTGGGAGAATTGCAAGATGGCAGATGATCTTGACGGAATACGACATTCAATATACAACCCAGAAAGCCATCAAGGGGAGTGTATTGGCAGACCACTTAGCTCATCAAGCTGTAGATGATTATCAATCAATGAACTTCGAGTTTCCGGATGAAAGCATTATGATAGTGACTGATTGTGAAGTACCTGGACCGGATGAAGGACCTGAACCAGGATCCCGATGGTCTATGCACTTTGACGGAGCCTCCAATGCTTTGGGAAATGGTATCGGCGCCATAATCATATCACCTCAAGGTACTCATACTCCACTCACTGCCCGACTGTGCTTCAACTGTACCAACAACATGGCGGAGTATGAGGCGTGTATCATGGGTCTTCAAGCTGCGATTGACCTAAGGATCAAATTTCTGAGTGTCTTCGGAGATTCCGCTCTTGTGATCAATCAGATCAAAGGAGAGTGGGATACGAAACATCCAAACTTGATTCCTTACAGAGAATGTGTGTTGACCCTGATTCCCCACTTCACTGAGATAACCTTTGAGCACTTTCCAAGAGAAGAGAATCAGTTAGCGGACGCGTTAGCTACAATGTCTTCAATGTTCAAGGTCAAATGGGATAATGAAGCTCCCCGGATCATCATCTGGAAATTGGACGAACCGGCATACTGTTGTGATCTCGAAACTGAATTGGTGACCGAGAAGCCTTGGTACCATGAAGTGAAGAGATATCTGGAAACTCAGGAATACCCTGAAGGTGCATCTGTCAACGATAAGAAATTCCTGAGGAGGTTCGCAACCAAGTTCTTCCTTAGCAACGACATCTTGTACAAGTGAAACCATGATTCAACCTTACTGCGTTGTGTAGATAAGACTGAAGCGGAAAGAATCATGGAAGAACTGCATGAAGGGACCTTTGGCACACACTCCAGTGGACACACTATGGCTAAGAAAATCCTACGGGCAGGATACTACTGGTCCACAATGGAAGCTGACTGTTACCAACATTCCAGGACATGCCACAAGTGCCAGATTTATGCAGACAAGGTGGATGTTCCTCCGGTTCCCCTGAATGTTCTGACTACGCCTTGGCCGTTTGCAATGTGGGGCATAGACATGATCGGCGAGATTAAACCTACGGCATCCAATGGACATCGCTTCATCCTAGTGGCGATTGATTATTTTACGAAGTGGGTTGAGGCAGCTTCCTATGCTACGGTAACCAAGACTGTTGTGGCACGGTTCATTCGACATAACCTGATCTGTCGGTACGGTGTCCCTGAGCGGATAATTACAGACAACGGTACCAATCTGAACAACAAGATGATCGCTGAGCTCTGCGAACAGTTCAAGATACAGCACCACAATTCTTCTCCTTACAGACCGAAGATGAATGGGGCTGTAGAAGCAGCGAATAAGAACATCAAGAAAATCGTGCAGAAAATGACAGTGACTTACAAAGATTGGCACGAGATGTTACCGTTCGCTCTACATGGGTACCGTACCTCAGCTAGGACGTCAACCGGGGCAACTCCTTTCTCTCTGGTTTATGGCATGGAGGCAGTCTTACCGATTGAAGTACAAATTCCCTCTCTCCGGATAATGAAAGATGCAAACCTGAACGAAGATGATTGGATCCAGACACGACTTGATCAACTCAATCTCATTGACGAAAAGAGACTCGCTGCTATTTGCCATGGTCAGACGTATCAGAAACGGATGATCAGGGCATTTAACAAAAAAGTCAGACCACAGGAATATCAAGTTGGGGATCTGGTAATCAAGAGAGTCATCCTTCCTCAGAGTGATCCAAGGGGCAAATGGACCCCTACGTACGAAGGGCCATTTGTGGTTAAGCATGTGTTCTCAGGAGGAGCCATGATATTGACCAACATGGATGGTGACGACCTTCCTCACCCCGCCAATGCAGACATAGTTAAAAAATACTACGCATGAAAAAAGACCCGCTAGGCTGACATGCCTAGGCAAAAATTAGGGCTTCCCGTCGGACCAAAAGGGTTCGGGCAAAATGAAGGGATGAAAATGAAAAAATCTGTACACCCGGCAAGTCGAAAACCTGAAAAGGCGGCTTGGGCAAGAATGGGTATCCTAGTGGACCGAAAACCCGAAAGGGCGGTCCAGGCAAAAATTAGGGATAAAGCGTAATACTATGTCTCATTGGACCACTTTGCATCCAGAATCCGGTATCTATATCAAGTTCAGACGGCATCGATCAGTCAGCTTCACCTTCAACCAAGGTCATCAAGTGATGAGACGCTCAGAGTTATAAAGGCAATAGCAGAATTGAAACCCAGTGGGATCATTCATACTTCACACAGCTGTTTTATGTTCTTTTGTACAAAATTTGTATAAACTTTCTTGTTCGGCGACGTTCCTCTTACTAGGACGTCGGCCTCTTGTATACAAAACGCCTATTCACAGGCCATTCAAAAATCAATACAAATATATTTTCAGTTAAACGTGCCAAATGTTTTCTTTTTCTGTTTTGTTTTGCGAAGAACGTCCAAGGTTCAATTCGTGATATATGCATTGACAATAATTTGCTAACTCATAAATATTTGCATATGAAACAAAGGAATTAATTGCAGGTGACACTAGAAACAGGGGCAATAAAGAGTTGTCTGAGCAATCCAATTGTTCTATCCTCCGAGGTACCAAGACAGGTTCAGCTAAAGAACATAACCAGATACCTTAATTCCCCAGAGAGTGGTTCAGCAAAACAGTATATTCCTCTCCAAGCAAAATTATCCAATCTCAAGGAAGTTGGGTATCCTCCGGCAGATATCAACATTCCCCAGCAGCAATACATAACAAGCATCCCCGGCAGTCTTGGCCTAAAGATTGTTCCCCGGCGGTATATCAACATTCAAAGGAATCACTTCCCCAGCAATTCAAAACTCCCCAGGAGAGTCCCATCCAGTTCCCCAGGAAGGTTGGAATCCACATATCCCCAAGCAGTAAGCTTATCCCCAGTATATTCTGGAAGCTCATCCCCTCGCAGAGCACGAACGCGTCGTCCGTCTTTATTTAAAGAGTTATTTCCTTAACAGGATATAACTGGGTTATCCTCAGCCAAAAGCCACGGAAAGTCGTCGTCAACGCAGTTCCTTCCTATCCCCAGCAAGTTACTACTAACAATACAACAAAGATATCCTCAGCAAGTCATTCTCAACAATTCAGTAGGCATCCCTCTTCCCACAGAGTATTGCTTCCCAGCATGGTCGCTAGAGTATCTTCTCTCCCCGCAGAATCTTCCATTTGCCAAGTTTATTCCGCGACGGAGTCATCTTCTACCGGTATTCTTGCAGCTATCATCCCCAACGGAAGCAAAATCTATTCTTCAACTTCAGCCCAGGATATGACTTCCCGGCACCCGTCAAGGAGTTACTTTCCCAGACGAAAACATTCATAAAACATCACATACATCATTATAGCATGCATAGACGCATCATATCATACAAACCTCATTTATGTTGAGAACATCATTGCTTGATCCATATCATGCATTGCATATGACTAACCTTTACCTTTCAGGAAAGATGCAGTTAAGTTCTCAAAACATATTTCAAAGCCTTCTCTAGTCCAGCTAAATCGACTCCCAACAGATTTTTCTGATAAAGACTCAGCAGAAGTTATGGTCCCCTCTCCGACAAGTGCGTGAGGTGGTAATTCCTTTTTCAGATGTTTCCCTCTCTGACGATGAGTGTGAGGTGATAGTCTCTTATGGTCCCCTCTCCGACAAGTGCGTGAGGTGGTAATTCCTTTTTCAGATGTTTCCCTCTCCGACGATGAGTGTGAGGTAATAGTCTCTTATGGTCCCCTCTCCGACAAGTGCGTGAGGTGGTAATTCCTTTTTCAGATGTTTCCCTCTCCGACGATGAGTGTGAGGTGATAGTCTCTTATGGTCCCCTCTCCGACAAGTGCGTGAGGTGGTAATTCCTTTTTCAAGATGTTTCCCTCTCCGACGGTGAGTGTGAGGTGATAGTCTCCTATGGTTCCCTCTCCGACGGTGTGTGAGGTGGTAAGTCCTTTTCAGATGTTTCCCTCTCCGACGATGAGTGTGAGGTGATAGTCTCCTATGGTTCCCTCTCCGACGGTGTGTGAGGTGGTAAGTCCTTTTCAGATGTTTCCCTCTCCGACGATGAGTGTGAGGTGATAGTCTCCTATGGTTCCCTCTCCAACGGTGTGTGAGGTGGTAAGTCCTTTTCAGATGTTTCCCTCTCCGACGATGAGTGTGAGGTGATAGTCTCTTATGGTTCCCTCTCCAACGGTGTGTGAGGTGACAATTCCTTTTCCTATGATTCCCCTCTCCGACGGCGAGTGAGGTGATTCCCTTTCAGATTATAATGGTCTATGGTTCCCGTTCCGATCCTGCGAAGATGGTATTTCCCACTAAGATTTTTTCTCAACGAGCGTTGTTGAAGTTAAAATCACCCAAGGTTCTCTTACCATTCATGCTAAGGCAGTAACCATACCTGGTTCATTCATCATCTTTTGAAGCTCCAGATCCAGCTCCTGTAACCAGTCAGGACACATCTATACCAAGCATCTGAAAACCAGCTCCTGCAACGTGTCAGGTACTCATTTGTTCTTTTGCAGGTATGCAGGTTCTCGCTAAGGAATCTCCTACGCAATCAACATCCAGATGGCATCTATAAGCCCATCATCCTATCCAACAACCTTCCAATGGAATCTATAAGCCCATTCCATCATCACACTGCTACTATGTGAGCGCAAATTTCTGGGCACTTTAGTGTTCAATCATCTTCTACCCTCGGATTACGAAAGGCACGTCAGCCAATCTGCATCCTCAGGTCTAAGAAGATTGAACAGGGGCAACTGTTGCACCCCAAAATTTGCCCTCCCATATTCTTCAAGAAATTGCCAAGTCAAGTCACAAAATTCCCCAAAGGGTTGCACAGTGCAAAGGTCTCCTATACAGTCAAAACTAGGGTTTATGTGCTGATCAAGAAAATGGAGTGTTCAAAGGTCCAACCAAGTCTCACATGCTTACAAAGATGGTCAAGCATCCTCATATCAAGTTTCAAGGCATTCAGCTCAAAATTGCACAGTCAAAACCCTAAATTGCACTACAGTCAACTGTAGGGGCAAAATGGTCATTTGACAGTCAAAAGTTCAAATTTTTGATCAACATATCATTTTGAAGCCACAAACATCATTTGATCAATTCTTGATCATGATTCTCAAAATTTGGCTCAGAAATCATCAAAGATGCAAAAGTTACTATATTTGGACAGTTGAAAAAGTCAACTGAAATTGACCAGGGCATAACTTTCACATGGATTATCAGAAAAATTCCATCCAAAGCTCATTTTGAAGAGAAAGACATTTCCTACAACTCATCTTCATACTTCAAGTCCAAGAAATGCTCTCACAAAAAGTTATCAATTTCAACATTATAGGTCATTTTCAAAAGTCAACAAAAAGGGACTTTAAGTCAAAGGCCATAACTTGAGATTGGTAAATCAAAATGACATGGGACCAAAGGCATTGGTTAGAGGACTCAAAGACCTTTCCAAAATGTCCAAGAACATGAGAAAAGCTTAAAAATTGAGCAAGTTATGCCTTGTGGAAGTTGGGAAATTTTTGGATATTTTGAAAAGTCAACTTTGATCCAAATGACCTAAAAATGCTAATGGGCCCATTTTTCTTCCATGATTCATCATTCTAAGCATATGCACGACCACTTGGCCCAAAGGGAGATATTTTCTCATTTTTTATTTATTTATTTGAATTATTATTTATATTAATTCATTTAAATCATTAAAATATATGAAAAATATCTAATATGCCTTAACAAATCTTTTTATACAGGTTTTGCCATCAAGATTTCGTGCACATGCAAAATAGGAAAGAATTGGATTGATTTGAGCATAATTGACACAAAATACACTTGAAAAAGATATGAAAAGATCTTAAGAAAATCAAATATGCAAAACCATTATTGCCATGGATTTGATTAAGTTTTGTTGACCTAATAGCCTCAGTACATAAGCATGATCCTAAACCTAATGCATATAGACAAAAAGCTGCGCAAGAGACCAATATAACAAACTTGAAAAAACTCCTTAAGAACACAAAACTGAAAACCACTTTAGAGGTTGATTCGAGGCATAATTCATAGTCCATTAGCTTCCTTGAAGGCTCCTGATCATATTCCAATCATTAACATCCCTTCAAACCCCAAGAATTGGTAATATGAACCGGAACTGTATCAAACAAACTTCATGATCGCATATCCTATTCCATGCATTATTTGTGAATTTTATTTATTGATTCTTGTTCCTTGTGATGTTTTAAAGCTAACCATCATGTTTGATTGAATTTTTGCAACCCTTACGCGATTATGCCATAACTGTCTTCTAGGGTTTACAGAGCTTAAAATTGGGGTTTTTCACCCAAGGAAAAATTAGGGTTCAAGGCACCCACCATTAGACTCAGCGCTTGAAGACGAAGATGATGGAACCCTCGCGCTCAATTTATGAGAGTTGAGGGGTTAATCGCTATTTTCTGGAAACGTCCCTAAAGCAACGCGTCTAAAACCGTTGCTGAATGTTTATGTTTCAGGGAAAGGGAAGAAGATGAACTCGTGGCACTGTGTGATACGTGGGTTTAAATTTCGCGCGTTTCCAAATAACTAACCCACGTTTTCCCTTTTATTAATCGCTGTTTATTTATATATCAAATATGTTAATTGGCACGGTTGGTTGGAGCAAGCGCTGGTAATACACTTGACCTGGGTTCGAGCCCCAGGTCTTACATATGTCCATGCTATTTTTCTATAAGTCTTTCCATGCAGCGCTAGCGTTAAGGCACACCATATTCCGTCACCATCAAGCCCTCCACGCGTCCAACTGCTTCAGATCAAAGGTGCAGGATTGAAGAACACCATAGATCCTGGTCAAACGCGCCACATGCTTGTCAGAAAAGTCCAAAAGATCAAAGCTAAATGGGCCAGAAACCTTGGGCTATACCTCCAAAATCAGGGGCAGACCCCCTTTGGTTTGCACTTTCTTTTCATTTTTTCTATTTTTTTCTATTCTTGTGTTAATTCTTATTTTTATTTTTAATTGCTGTTTATTTAATTAATTATTTTTGCAAAATACAAAAAAGGCCTAAAAATCAGAAAAAGATAAAAACATAATAAATTATTTTATTCTAATATTTTCATAAATAAATTAATATGTAATTATTTAGTTTTAAATTAGGTTGTGATTTTAATTTCTTTTAATAACAAAAATACAAAATATGTAGAAATAGGTTTGATTATTGTTTTTATTTCTTTTCCCCTTTTACCATAATAATATTCATAATATTTATTTTTCATAATTAAAATTGTACATAATTAATTAGGGTTTCATTTAGATTTTAATTTAATATTTTCACAATAAATTTAAAAGCCATTAGAATTAGGGTTTGCATTCAATTTTCATTTTAATTAATTCTTTTTCTATTAAATCTTAAAAAACACAAAAATACCAAAAATATTTTCTTTTAATATTAATTAATTCATGTAATTTCAATTTTTGCAAAAGGGTCCAACGCCCATATTCTTAATTGTTTAATTTCGCGTATTTATTTTATGTCGCTTGAATAATTATGTACCTCTCCCAAAGCTTTGTAACAATTACTTTTCGCATTTTTTTTACTTTGCTTTATTTACTTTTCCGTCAAATCGGGTCCGGTTTAATTTTGGCGATGTGGACCCGCGCCATTTGTAATAGTTTTAGATTTACTTTTCCGCAAATATTTTTTAACTGTTAACAAAAAGCATGAAAGAATGAATGGACATAGATAAAATCAAGCGTAGATCACAATGAACATGACAAGACAAATACAAATGAAAACGACACACGAATCGCACACACCACCCCTAGGGTACGCCTCACTGTTGCCTTGCCTCGAAAGGTGATCGTCGAGTAGAGGATGTCTTAGTAAGTCCTCATGATCCGGGAACCTGGCATGAGGGTAGCTTCTAAGGTGTCTTCCCATTGCTCCGGTGATCACCATGTCCCTAACCTCGAATTGACCCGAACACCTCCAACGGTGGTGCTGCCTACCTCTCAATGGTGGGATGGCACTACTTTAAAGGACATTTACACAGACGAATTTTTTAGGGTAGGTAGACGACTCTAGATACTTGCTCTAATTTCAAAACAAATTCAAAAATACTTTTCACACCAACACCTTTTCAAAAGCTTTCAAAACAATTTTTCAAACACTCTGACACAAGAGTCGAACTGAAATTTTCAAAGAAACTTTTTTAAAACCCACAGTTGAAAGGCAAACAAACCATTTTTGAAAACACAAGTGAGCAAGTATCTAAGAGCCCATGGATAACCATGGATAGAAAGGGTGCTAACACCTTCCCTTTCTATAACCTACCTCCCGAACCGAGAGCAATCTCTTTAAGGAATTTTTCTGTGCTTTTGTCCTTTCCATTTGGGGAAAATAAAAGACGGTGGCGACTCTTGCTTCCGCGACATTTCGCGAACCAGCGTTAAACAGTCAGTTCCAGATCCACCGATCACAGGTCCCAAACTTTTTCCTTACTCCTTAATTTAATGCTTATTCAGTTGACAAAGCTTTGATCCAAGCCCTAGAGCCATTACCCAAGTTGTAATTTCATAAATGGCATAAAGTGACCATTGCCATTTTGAAAAAGCTCAACTTTTGCCACTTTCCAATTCTTGAGCATTGAACCTGTCTCCATTGTACATATAAGTCTTGCAGGCCTAAATAAAATTGTACAAGTATATACCTACCCTAAGAAAGCAAGTACAAGCATGGCAAGCCTTGTCCCTTCACTTTGCTTCAAAAGCAAGAAAGGTTGCAAAAAGGCTAGAGCTGGCACATCTGTGGGAGGGTTGACTAGAAACCAATTACATACTAATATACAAACATAATACAACATAAGGGACTTGGACTTAAAGCCTGAAACACTCCCAAACACAAAAACACCAGAAAACTGTCAAGACTTGCATTTTTTGCATAAGCATACCAATCTTCCATTTGGCTCGTGCGTTTCAAGTCTTGATCATCAAAACATCTTACCTACTTGATATCTAACCAATCCATACCTACATCCCTGTACTGTAACCCCTTTACCATCATCTGCCATTTTTGTTTTCAAAGCTTGCAGGTTGACTTGGCCAAGGAGTTTCAGACACTTTCAAAGCAAGGCAAGGGTTGGAACACGTTCAGGAAGGTTTAAGGAAGCTCAAGCAAGCATCATGCCTCCATCAAACTCACTCCAGTTCCATCCATGATTTCAACTGAAGGAGGTAAAATCTCAACTTCTATCTCCTTGTACAGGCAACCATTGGCCACGATTTTTGAATAAATAATGTAGTTCTCATTGCAACGAAACTGTACATATCTTTATCTTGCATTTATTTGACCTGAGTTGGGAGAATTTAGAACTTGAAGTTTCTAAAAAATTTAGGTTTTAATTTAGGGATTTTAAAATTCATCTTGATTTTTGATTGTTAGATTACATAACTTATATGGTTAGAATCGTGAGATTAAATACTACAACTTTCATGTTATGAGTTTTCATTTTCATGGAAGAATGAGAGAGTTACAGGACATCTGGCCAAGCTTGGGGAAAAAGATGAAGTACAGGGCAAGGACTTTGTTCATGTTATGTTATTTTCGTTTCACTTAAGACAATGGATGTATAGCCACCCCAGTGGCAAAGTAGCGCGCTGGTGAGACCCATGTCCTGCGTTCAAACCTGGGCGCTACTTTTGTTTTCCATATTTTTCCATTTTTTCAGCTTTGTTATGTTTTTGCAGGATGGGCCTCCATATTTGAGCCATAGTTCTTTTTGCTAACATGCTGTCCTTAGTTTGTTTACTATACCCCCCTTGCTAACTTTTTTATATATTTTTATTTTATTTGTTTTATTTTTATTTTAGTTTGTTAAATATTTTCTTTAAATGTATAAAAAATCCTAAAAATATAAATATCATAATATTGCATTTTTATTTTATTTTAGTTTATTTTTCACATAAGAATATATTTTATTTTTAATATATATCATATATTTTCTTAATAAACTTGTAAAATATAATTAAAATATATTTAGTTTAATTTATTTATTTCTTTTTCATCCCATACTTATACATATTTATTTTTGCATATCTAAAAAACTTTATATTATTTATACAATATTATTTATTATTTTAACATAAAAAACAGTACATAAGAACTTTATTTTCTTTTAAATTAATAATTAGGGTTAAGCCTCCCTTCTAAAAATTATTTTCTTTTCCCTATAATTTTAGGTTTAGATTAAAATTTCTTTTAAATAAAAACAAAACAAAAATCTTTTCTTCCATGTACATTATGTTGCATCTTTAAATATTGTATATTATTTATTCTAATAATTGTACAAATTCGATTTGGTTGTAATAATTTATTTTTCTTACATTCTTTACATTACGCAATCTACCGCTTTATATGCCATGATTAGTAATTAGGGTTTGTATGATAAGATCAAAACAAAGCAAAATAGAAAACCCTAAATACAAGATAAAACCAAAGCATGAAAATGATACACTTGCACACAAGCATCCTTAGGGTTTCTCCACTTGGTTGCCTTATACAAAAATAACCATGTTACGCATGCAAAGTATCTTGGAAAAACAAACAAATATAAAGATCATAGTCCCTCGATGACGCTATTTAAGGTTGCCTTACAAAAATGGTCTTGGTCCCTCAAAATGCTAAGATACTTTGCAAACATTGCTAATCATGGTTATATAATGACCCACGCCCGTCCCGTTTACATCCAAAGATAGGGTTGCTTACCAAATTAATGGTAAGACAACAATGTCAAAGGAATAGAAAATGTACAAGAAAGACATTTGAGTAGGTAGATTACTTCTAGTTACTTGCTCTATTTCAAAACAACTATCCTTGCTATTTTTAAAACAAACACACACATTTCAAAAACATCTTACAAACATTAAAAACATTTTCAAAAAGACAAACATCTTTGTATACATTCTTACGAATAAGAATCATTACAAAGGTTGCCTAAACGAATGGCCTCTTTACAAAATATTTTCAAAACCACACCAAACACATTTTCAAACAACAAAAGCAAGTGATCTATCAAGTAACTAAGAGCCCATGGAAAACCATGGATGAAAAGGGTGCTAATACCTTCCCTTTTTATAATCCACCCCCCTAACTCAAGAAAACATCTCAAAGGCCTTTCCTGTGCTTTTTCACCTTTCCTTTTGGATAAAAGAAAAGTCGGTGGCGACTCTTGCTAAACCGCAACATTTGCAATAAAACGCAAAACCCTCAAGTCAGTTCTCCCACCGTATCACACTACCCAATCTCGAGGATCCTCGTCATCTCGAGGAGGAAACAGGCCGCCCCGAGCCGAAGAGGTCGCCCCCATGTCAGGCTCACCCATCTGTTGATCCAGCTGGTTTTGCTGCTCCCGAGAAATTTCCAATATGCTTGACGAGCTACCACTAGTCTCGCTTGAAGAGCTCCTGGAGGATTCCGTAGACTCGCTCGAAATGACAACCTGTGTTTCGTCAGCCATAGCACCTGAAAAGCAGAGTAAAAGGGTGAGCTCGACATCAATGCCAGAACCACCCTTCAACCGCTAAACAAGTGAAAGGGTGATGGGAGACGAGGATTCTATCTCCAACCAGAACCCTCACTGAGGTACACTGACGGGCACAAAACGCAGAAAAAGCCCAGAATTCCCCTGAGGTACTCTAACGGGCACAAGTTGTAAAAAAACTCAAACCCTAACGAATCACCTATAACACAGGGCCAGGCCCCCGAGGGAGCCCTACAACGGCTCCAGCAGCCATGCGCTGCAAGAACAACGTCCGCCACCTAGGGTATCTAATGATCTCCTCCCTAACAGAACCCTAAATCCTAATCGAATTCATATCTAAGAGGCAAAAACGAAAGCACTAGAACATGCAACAATGGAGGAATGAAAACTCACTGAGAGAAGAAGAAGAGATGAAGCTGGATGACCGCAAATGAAGAAATTAAGCAAATGCTGGTGGTCGAATGTCGAGCTAATAAGAGCAGTTGAAGGAGAAGGCGGAAAATACTAATCGCCATGTTCCTCTCTTATTTATAGCTGAAACGGCCCGCGCGTACCAAACACGCGCCTTCGGAATCCCAGGGTCATCATTATGACACCCTAGCCCTAGGCCATCATTTGCACCGCTCGATTGGCATGTTTCCCAAAACATGCTACCTCTCCAAATTCAAAGGTCCCAACGACAAAAGTTTCGCCTCTCCGACAAATAAGTATAACAGGCAAACACTCATTTCCCCGTCCTTCGGGCATACATCTAAGTCTTCACTCCTGTGTCCAGAAGCAACGACTTGGGGGGCTACTGTTCTGGACTGGCCCGAAAGCTTGAGTGGGCCCAGTCTAAGACATCTCATAGGTGCCATCCATTGACCGTGACCAGGAATGCCTGCACCTGTCGGGAAATACCACCCTCTTGCCCTTCTGATCCAGTTCCAAAACAAGATGCCCGTCGAGCATCTTCTTAGTCTGCCTGACTCCAGCATCGTGTAGACCACCAGGGACCGACCAGAGAGATGCCCGCAACCATGCCTCCTCCCAGGAACCAACGACTAGTTACGTGAACATCTTCCCGGTTTGACCAAGTCTTAGAAGTTACTTGATTTTCCGAACCCACATATCTAGGCGGTAAATCACGAACCAATGGCCACGCGCCATGGGCAGTATATAAATCCTCACACCTGTGAGGGCCATGTATCACATACTCACTACTCACTACCTGATATGTTGCTAGTACCTTCTTGCTCCCAGTCTTACTTGATCATTGGAGTACCTTGCATGTATAACCCCCTCTCTCCTCTGCCCGATTGAAGATCATCCTCCGACCACTCTCCAGGTTCTGATCAACCGCGAGATCAAAAGTTCTATACAAAATTGCATTTAAAATCCTAGTTACAAACTTGTTTAAATATACACACAAAAAGTTGTCACGCAGGATCTAAGCATACTTCTGGGACCTCAGAAGCTAAATATACTTTTGGGACGCAACCTCATAAGCTAAAGATACTTCTGGGATGCAACCTCAAAAGCTTTTGCTTATGACTAACACAAATATTCTGAATATGAATTACTTCTAACATCATCCCTTAATTCATATTCGGCTAACTAAATTCTACAATGTAACACCCTTCTAAAACCCCGTGGAATAATACATCATAAATCAGTGTAAATTAATCATTCATCTCAAACAAGGGTGTCACATATAATTCAAACATCACATACACCTGTCATGCTCAATAACACTCAATTAAAATTCATGCTTTCCATATACTTTTACATAAGCATGTAGAAGCAAACATAATTTATTCAAACAAATACAATATTTGAGTCTCATAAAACTTCATTCATTTCACCAATTAGGCATAAAAGCTAATTCACCACTTAATCCAAATAAGAATAACCAATTAAGTAGAGTATGCAAAAGTATCTCTCAAACATGAATTAAAATGTTCCCCGTGTTACATAATCCGAGCATGACTCAAAACCACAATACGAAAATAAAATAAGCTAACTCCTCCAGTTACACTCTTGCTAGAAGCAACTCTAATCTTCAGTACCTGAGTGATGTCGTACAAAACATCATTCCAACAGAAGGGTGAAAATTCACATAATTATCGAAATCATATAATAATATATAATGCGATAACATACATGCATAAAGATAAATATTCTCACACTTCAAATGTTTTATACACATATCATCACTCAATTAATCATACTATTCACAAGTATATAATCACACATCCACAATTTCACAATTACATCATTTTCACATAATGCACATAAAGTTCATATTATGACATAAACATAACGTGACTCAATACAAGACTCAAATGTAATAATCATGCATGTGGTACCGATCACTATTATTTTTATTTAGTTCTTCACTTTAAACCGAGTTTGTTACCTAGACCAATAACACAGAAAAATCACGTTCCCTAAGCTTTCAAACTCCGCTCTAGGTTTAGGACAAGTCACTACTTCCCACGGAACTAACAAGCATTGCCTCTTGACAAAAATGATACATGTGCAATTTCAACAACCATATGCAATTAAGACCATCCCTTAATCTTAACATCCATGCATATCTTCAATAATTCTTCACAATTGAATTACTAGACGATTACACATATATGCATATATCCATGAATTATTCATATACAATTCATATTCATAACACACACAAGAATTCAAATTGTATACAACACATTTTACAATACAATCACAGTTGTATTATCATCACAACAAGTAATAACTATCATGTATTCATGTTGTTACACACCAAAACATACTTATACAAGCACACACACACACAAGTATTCAATTTGTTATCCACCATTAATTTCACAACTTGCAGCAAACAATGCAACAATTAATTAATAAAACATATACATAATTGACTTCCCAAACATATTAGACATAAAAATATTGGGAAACCAATTCTCTTATCTATACTATGTTATAGTTCTATCCATTAGTTTTCTGATGTTCTAAACGGTTCGTCATTGAGATATGCGGTTAAAAAGTTATGATCAAAACAACGTTGGAAACTAAATCTGCCTGGCCGTGACGACCTCCGTGACGTCTACCACCACCATGCCATGGCCCCTAAAGTGACCGCCATGAACCTAAAAACCAAAAATATTTCCTGCGTAGACAGCATAGAACCCATGCGGTTTCTTTTCCCTAAAACACATTTTTACATAAAAATTGCTACGATTTAAGGCACTATAACTTATATCTAACATGTATTTATAAAAAAAAACATCACAACACAATCAATCATTATATCCAAAGATTTATTGAAATTCTGGTATATAGATTACAAATATCCTAACACATGTTGAGAAATTGATCTCCGCAAAATAATACATGGGCAGAAGACAGTAGACCGATACAAAAGTTATCAGACCAAAGTTGTAACAAATGTTCCAACATCTTATACGACATGTTTATCAATCAAGAACAAAATTGAACAATGTAGAATAATAAAACACATATATGATAACCCAGTTTGGTGTATAACAACACCTATTTTAGGGGCTACCAAGCCAAGAAGAAAGTCCACTATCAGCAGTATTAGTTCAAAACTAAACTCCCTCGTTTACAACTTCTCGCCTATTCCCTACCCAATGACACTTTTACTTAGGTCCTCCCTAAATATGAGAAATTATCATATCACTTTTTAAATCACCTCAATTAGATCTAACAATCATAAAGTTCAACCAAGACTCTTGATTAAGCAACACACTTGGATTTACTTCAAAGCTTCATCCAAGAACAATATACATTCTATGCTTAAAAGCTTAAGAATGAACAACAAAAAACATACAACTCAAGGAACAATCCTACTCTTCTATCAAATTGATATTAGAGAGGCTCACACATACCAACTCTCTTAGAGAGTTGCTTACAAACTCAACCCTAATAATCGAAAGTTTGCATATTTTCCTGGTACCTTTCCTAGATTAATAACCTTCTATTTATAACCCTTTTCTCAACTGAATTTGGGCTTCGAATCACATCATATCAGCTGCTAAAAATCTGTAGAAACTTATGCATAAAGATAGGTATTCAATCATGCCTTTCCTAATTTATCTCCATAATTAGGAAGTCAATATTCTTCTTGATTTCAGCTCGAATCTTCCAGATCTATAAATCAACGCCACATAGGATAGCATAATATTCCCAAAATATTCTGCTCATGAAATATATCAATTAAATCCAACTTCCCAGCTAGCCACAAGCATGATGTCGAATGGCTATTCATATGACATCTTCATTTGACATGTCTCTTTGATGATGAAATATGTTAGATCAACACTTATGAGTTATTCAACTTGAACACAACACATGATTACCAAATATTTCCAGAATGATTCATATTTGTAACCCACTCACAGAATTCAAACATCCAGTTATACCAGAAAAGATGTCAGATGATCATAATAGGACATATTTTTCTGAACAAGTGAAAAACACAAGAAGGGGGGGGGGGTTGAATTGAAACTTAAAATCAAAAGCGCAGTAGACACAATATTTTTATCCTGGTTCGTTTGATCTCAAATAACTCCAGACCACCCGCCAAGGTGATTTCGCCTCTCTCCAACGAGGACTTAATTCACTAATCAAAACTGATTACAACACAACTTTGACAACTGCCAAAGTCTTCTTGAGTACAACCACAACCCGGTTTATCTCAAGGAAAACTAGCTTAATCACAATGAAATAATATGCTATGTACTATTGTTTTTCCTTACAAAAACTGTATCACAACTGTGATATTTTACACAATTTTGAGTGTATATATGAATATGTAAGATTGCAGTGTTTGAGAGGTATATTGCAGTAGTCGTCAAAATTGTAAACGATTTATCCTCTAAGCTTGTTTATATAGTCATGGAAATCTTGTCCAACATAAAGCGTGATAATGGACATTCAATGTTGTTTCCATATTAAGAAGATTCTCGTCTGAATGAAGCCGTTGCATATGATGCTGTCTTGAATGAAAAGTAACGCTTCAGAACTTAGAATCTTGCATGCTGCAATTGCTTCAGAACATTGATGACTCAGAGAAGTGAGGTTCTGATGGTAGTAACTGAATTTTTGGCTTTTTTTCATTTATTAATAAATTAAGTTAATTAACTTTTTTTTAATTAAAATTAGTTAGAATTAGGTTTTTTAATTAACTTAAAATTATTTTCTACAAAAAACACCAAAAACATTAACTTAGAATTTTAGGTTTTAATTTTTCCTTAATTTCTTTTTATTTATTCTTTTACATTTTAATTTCTAGGAAAATTGTATAGGCCGCATTATCAATGTAATAGCGTAAATTTATCTTTTCTCGCATTTTTTTCTAATTATGTAATTGCTTCCGGGATGTAATAGTTTTCGGATTTCTTTTCTGCACTCTTCATTATTATGTAACTGCCCCAAAGCTCTGTAATAGCCTAGGTTTACACTTTCGCCTTTACCTTCTGCTACTATATTTTATGCAATGTTTAGATTAATAGGATTGTACGGAAAGATAGAAATGAACGATAGAAAACCCTAATTGCAAGATAAATATAACTGAAAAAACACACTGTTGCACACTTGCACCTCTAGGGTACTCCCCACTTGGTTGCCTCGGAAAACAATGGTCATGCCCCTCGAACGTAGGGATATCTTAGCAAAAAACCCTCAATCTAAAAATCATCATAAAGATCATAGTCCCTTAATGTCCCTCGAGTTTCCTACGAGAAATGATCTTGTCCCTCGATGTTGCCTATATGATGACAGTCCCTTCCAAATGCTAAGGTATCCTTACATGTTGCCTTCAATGACCATTACGTCCCCTTCGATAGTTCCTCAAACATCCAACGACTAGGGTTACCTACTCACTAATAGTAGGATAACACGGTCTAAAGGATATGAGGAAAAGAACGCCTTTTTTCGAGTAGGTAGATAATTGTTAGGTACTTGCTCAAAACAACAAATCTTTTACAATATACACTTTCAAACAACCTTTTCAAACTAAAGTTTTTAAAACACTTCGTAACACTCTTGAGGACAAAAACAAGGGTTAAAACGAAGTAAAACAAAACTTTTAAAAGCAAGCACACACAAGCAATTTTCAAAATGAGCAAGTACCTAAGAGCCCATGGAAAACCATGGATGGACAGGGTGCTAACACCTTCCCTTTCTATAATCTACCCCCCGTACTCAGAAACATCTCGAAAAAGGTTTTTTCTGTTCTTTTTCCTTTTCCTTTGTTAGATAAAATAAAAGTTGGTGGCGACTCTTGCTTACCGTGACATTTTGCAAACAAAGAAACGCAAAATGCAAACCAGTATTAAACAGTCAATTCTGCCACCGTATCACAGGCTTCACCGGGGAAACAAGTGTTTTTGAAAGTAACATTCCTACTGGAGATTACAAAACCAGTCTCAAGAAAAGCAGACTGACACCAAATCATCCGAACATTCATTGGGGAAATCAGACTCACTTCATTGGCGAGGTTAACATCATATTCACAATACGTCCTTCATTTGGAGAAACCAGGGACCTACGTTCTTTAAGAGCGGGTATGGTACTAATCTCTCTGTAAAAAAGAACTTCTATCGGGCCAAACAAAAACTTCACTGGAGAAAATGCGGATCGAAACTTCACATCATGAAAACTCAGAAAAGAGGAGAAATGAATCCAAACTTGACCGAGGATACCGGAACCATAAACCTAATACGGCGAAAACAACCCGAGTAGACCTTCCCGAGGGGAAAAAAACTTCTCAAAGCAACTCTAGTTTGTCCATTCTTGGGATCACCATTTTTGTTCTTATTGTTTCATCACAAATCTCAAAGTAAAAACAGATTGTAAAATCTCTTTTTTTTTTTGAAAAGTCAATTTTGTTATTTAATCTTTTTTGCTTTGAAAGTTATTATCAATAATTAATGGAGTCTTTGTAAACTAAATAAAATAAGAAATACAAAGAATTGGGTAAAAGCTCAAATTTCATTAATAGAATGGTAGTCTGTGAATGGCGAGACTCCATAGATGATTACAAAGTTCAGAAAATTGTAATATATACTGGAAAAGATACATTGAGATACAATGACCACTATCCCCTCTAACAACTTTTGAAATCCTGAGCATCGGCTTCTGTTGAAGTATGGTGAGGATCCGAGAAGAGTGTTGCTTCAATGATCAAATCTTGTCTGACGTAGTTACTTGCCCAGAAAGTCCCTAACTTTTGCCTAAGCTTCCCTTGCGGGTTTTCAACTTAGCGGAAATTTTATTCTGTTTATGTCTCTAATTTTGGCCTAGACTTCCCTTTCGGGTTTTCGGCCTACCGAGACACTCCTTTTTTCCTAAGCTGCCCTTTCGGGTTTTCAACTTAGCGAGTTATTCTTTTATTTCTTTAGGCGAAGTATTTCTTGACTGCGTCAACATTCATGGGACGTGTGAACTCCTCACCATCTATAGTTTCAAGAATTAATGCACCTCCAGAGAAGGCTTTCTTAACAACGTATGGGCCTTCAAAATTGGGAGTCCACTTGCCCCTAGAATCAGTGTTGAAAGACATGATCTTCCTGAGCAAGAGGTCGCCTTCTCTGAATTCACGAGGTTTAACCTTTTTATCAAAAGCTTTCTTCATTTTTCTCTGATATAACTGGCCATGACACAAAGCTTCCATTCTCTTCTCCTCAATCAAATTCAATTGGTCAAACCTATTCTGGACCCATTCAGCCTCTATCAACTTGGTTTCCATTATCACACGCAGCGAGGGAATCTCTACCTTGACAGGGAGTACAACTTCCATTCCATACACCAGGGAGAACGAGGTTGCTCCTGTTGAAGTGCAGACAAATGTTCGATATCCATGTAGAGCAAAATGGAGAATTTCATGCCAATCCCTATAAGAAACAACCGTTTTCTAGATAATTTTCTTGATATTCTTATTAGCAGCTTCAACAGCCTCATTCATCTTAGGCCTGTATGGAGATGAATTGTGATGGACAATCTTGAATTCTTCGCACAATTCTGTCATCATCTTGTTGTTCAAATTCGAGCCATTGTCAGTGATAATCCTGCTTGGCACATCATACCGACATATAAGGTTATTCTTAATGAAGCTCACAACCACCTGCTTAGTAACATTGGCATATGAAGCAGCCTCTACCCATTTGGTGAAGTAATCAATTTCTACTAAGATAAAATTGTGTCCATTCGAAGCTTTGGGTTCTATCATCCCAATCATGTCAATACCCCATATAAAGAAAGGCCACGGGGAGGAAATCACATTGAGAAGTGTCGGAGGCACATGGACCTTGTCTGCATAAATATGGCATTTATGACACTTCTTTACAAACTTATAACAATCAGATTCCATTGTCAACCAATAGTAACCTTCCCTTAGCATCTTTTTAGCCATTGAATTTCCATTGGCATGAGTTCCAAATGAACCTTCATGAATCTCATGCATCAACATGTCTGCTTCGTGTCTATCCACGCATCTGAGCAAGACCATGTCATAATTTCTCTTGTATAACACCTTTTCATTGAGGAAGAAACTGCCAGCCAATCTTCTCAGTGTCTTTCTATCTTTCTTTGATGCACCGATCGAGTATTCTTGAGTCTGAAGAAAATGCTTGATATCATGATACCAAGGTTTTTCATCTGCTACCTCCTTTGTTGTAAACACATGAGCTGGCCTATCCAGCCGTCGAACCGCAATTCGGGGTATATCATTCCAAGTATTCACTTGGTACATAGAAGCCAGGGTTGCCAGAGCATCCGCCATTTGATTTTCGTCTCTAGGGATGTGATGGAATTCAACTTTATTGAAGAATGGTAATAATCTTCTAGCATAATCTTTGTAAGGGATCAAGCTGGGGTGACGAGTATCCCATTCTCCTTTAATCTGATTTATTACCAAAGCTGAATCACCATACACATCGAGAATTTTAATTCTGAGATCAATAGCTTCTTCGAGACCCCTGATGCAAGCCTCATATTCTGCCATATTATTAGTACAATCGAATGTTAACCTTGCAGTAAAAGGAATGTGCGATCCATGAGGAGTGACAATCACATCACCAATTCCTTTACCATAAGCATTCATAGCTCCATGAAATATCATACTCCAACGAGATTCAGGGTCAGGGCCTTCCTCAGGCAATGACTCATCACAATCCTTCACTTTCAGGAACATCACATCCTCATTGGGGAATTCATATTCTACAGACTGGTGATCCTCCACTGGTTGGTGAGCAAGATAATCTGCCAACACACTACTTTTAATAGCCTTTTGAGTGCGGTATTCGACATCGTATTCAGATAACAACATCTGCCAGCAGACAATTCTTCCAGTAAGAGCAGGTTTTTCAAAAATGTGCTTGATTGGGTCCATTTTGGAGATCAACCAAGTGGTGTGATTTAACATATACTGCCGCAAACGCTTTGCCGCCCAGGCCAAAGCGCAACATGTTTTTTCTAGCATGGAATACCGTGACTCACAATCAGTGAATTTTTTACTGAGATAATAGATGGCGAACTCCTTCTTCCTTGTTTCATCCTGTTGTCCCATAATACAACCCATAGATTTATCTAACACTGTCAGATACATAATCAACGATCTTCCTTCTACGGGAGGGAGCAAGATAGGAGGTTCAAGCAGATATTCCTTAATACATCCGTCTACACACAACCTTGATCTTTCTTTAACAACTTAAAGATCGGTTCACATGTTGCATTCATGTGGGCAATGAATCTGGAAATATAATTCAAACGCCCGAGGAAGCCTCTGACTTGATTTTCAGTTCTCGGTGATGGCGTTTCTTGAATTGCCTTGACTTTATCAGGGTCAACTTCAATTCCGTTCTGGCTAACAATGAAACCCAACAATTTCCCTAATCGAACACCGAAGGTGCATTTATTTGGATTCAAGCGGAGACGATACTTCCTCAAACGCTGAAATAACTTCAACAAATCTTCCATATGCCCTTCTTCAGTATGGGATTTGGAAATCATATCATCAACATATACTCCAATTTCCTTGTGCATCAGATCATGGAATAGGGTTGTCATAGCCCTCTGGTACGTCGCACCAGCGTTCTTCAACCCGAAAGGCATCACTCTGTAACAGAATGTTCCCCAGGGTGTGATAAACATTGTTTTTTTCCATGTCCTCTGGAGCCATTCTTATTTGATTATACCTGGAAAATCCGTCCATGAACGAGAATACTTTGAATTTTGCTGTGCTATCCACTAACATGTCGATGTGAGGCAACGAAAAATCATCTATTGGACTAGCTTTATTTAGATCTCTGTAATCTACGCACATGCGGACTTTTCCGTCTTTTTTTGGTACTGGGATAATATTGGCAATCCATTGAGGATACACTGATGTCACAAGAAAACCAACATTAATCTGCTTTAGAACCTCCTCTTTGATCTTTACTGCCATATCTGGGTGAGTTCTTCTCAACTTTTGTTTAATTGGCGGACACTCTGGCTTCAACGGCAAACAGTGCTCGACAATATCTGTATCTAGACCTAGCATATCTTGGTAAGACCAAGCAAAAATATCCACATACTCTTTCAACAGCTCAATCAACCTGCTCTTCACATCAGGATGCAGTGATGCTCCAATCTTGACTTCCTTTGGATCTTCTTATGAACCCAAATTAATTACTTCCAAAGGCCCTTTATATGGCTGAATGGTATTTTCCTCGTGCTCAAGCAACCGTGAGACCTCTTCTAGAATCTCATCATAATCTTCTTCTTTATCCCCATACACAGGACATTCAAAGTTGGGAGAAGGTGTAGGGTCATTGTATTCAACGAGTTTTTTTAATTAATCTGCACATATGATTTGTGACTGCATTTAGAAACTGACACGTATAACAAGTGATCACGCAGATTAAATTTCAGTTATTATTTATTTTGAAAGGTTTTTTTTATTACCATTTTCTGAGAAAAAGCAGAAAAATAAAGACATAATTTTGGAAACAAAGACAACTTTTATTATTGATCTTAACAGTCACAGCAAACAGATAAGCCCTACAACATTAATACTTCCACCTTGGGAAGAGTGAAAGCTTTTCAAAAGAAAGATTAACAAATCAAATTACTTTGAAACATGTATGCAAGAGGGAACATCAATGGTGATCCAGTTTTGAACCCTGACTCCGTGCGTCACATACTTCGGCATTTCCTGCTCTGCTTCATCCTCCACAATGGCGTTAATCCTGGAAACAGTCGGATGAAGATAGCCTCCACTACGGAAAATGTCTTGATACCTGCCTGCAGCAGACTTTGGCTTCATGCCCTTACCTTTGTCATTCTTCAAAGAGAACCCTAAGCCAGTTCTGTTCTTGTTTACAGGTGGATCCATAATTCGTCCCCAAACTCCACTATGACCATTACGCACAACTTGTTGCGCATACTTCAGCGAAACCATGGAATTCTCATTTCCTCTTATGTTATCAATGGATAAGGCTTAGAACTGGGTTCCAACAGCAGCTCCATCCGCTTCTACAATACTGAAAGAGGACAAATGAGATATCAACAATGCCTGCTCCCCATTTATAATCAACACCTTCCCTTCACGCACGAACTTTAGCTTCTGGTGTAAAGTTGAAGTGACAGCCCCTGCTTCATGTATCCACGGCCGTCCTAGCAAAAAGATATAAGCGGGAACAATGTCCATGACCTTGAAGGTTATCTGAAAAAAATGTGGTCCTATATGGATAGGTAAGTCCACTTCACTGATGACAAATTTCCTTGACCCATCAAACGCTTTCACAATGATACCACTAGGGCGCATAGGCGTTCCTTGATATTTCAACTTCATAAGGGTACTTCTTGGTATAACATTCAATGCGGATCCATTATCAATCAGCACATTGGATAGCGAATCATTCTTGCAGTTCATAGAGATGTGGAGGGCCAAGTTGTGATTCCTCCCTTCATCTAGTAATTCATCATTGCAGAAACTCAAGTTATTACACGACATAATGTTTCCTATTACATTGCTGAATTGATTTATTGGCATATCACTCTCCACAAAAGCTTGGTCTAGTACCCTCATCAAGGATTCTCTATGAGCAGGGGAGTTCATCAATAAAGCCAGGATGGATATTTTAGAAGGAGTCTGCAGTAGCTGATCTATAATTATGTAGTCGCTCATCTTAATTATCTTCAAAATATCATCTACTTCTTTCTCTAACGTAGCTCCGCTAGTCTCTCCCGTAGCCTTCTTAGGTTCATCATTATCATCAACTTTCTTTCTAGCATCAACATCTCTCTGAACAACCAGTGCAAACACACGACCGCTACGGGTCACTCTTCTATTTTCAGCTATATTTCCAACATCAGGCATTGGCTGGATAGGAACCTCCACACTGTCCTCCAAGATCGTAGCGTTGTATTTGTAAGGCACAACCTTATCTGATTTGTAGGGGATAAGACCTGGAAAACTAATTACTAATAGGGTAACAACTGGCTTGCTATGATACTCCACTTCAAAATGGGCGGGTGCACCAAAAAAAGGCACAATGATGTTTACCCCTTCTTCAATGCAACCGGTCATTAATGAGTCATTTCGAAAAATAAATCTTCATCTGAAGAGAAATACTCATCTGTGGAGGCATACTCCTCCTCTGACTCTTCTTCCGTTAAAAAAACCTCAATCATATCAACTTCATGGTAATCATCCTTCTGACCTGTGATCTTGATAGTTCCATTATCTAACAAAAACTGAACACCCTTCTTCACGATCGAACATCCTTAGGGGTCTCGACAACAAACTATGCAAGATCCATATTGGTGTTCCACCTGACTAGCCGTATGGCAGAAGGTAGTATGCAACTGCACGAGGTCCTCATTCATATACTCCATATAAAAATTCTGAATTCACCAGGACATCCAGAAACCATGTTTACTTCCTCTTCATACTCTGCCCTAGGCCTGATTATGTGGATGAGGCCCTCATCCATCATCTCCTGTAAATCAGCCTTTATCTTCTCGCAACCATGTATGTTTGTACTGCAAATAGAACAACCGACATGGTCATGCATGTAGTAGCTAAATTCACAGAGGTCTGCATGAATTTTCACCAAATCTCCTCTAACCAGATTAATATCAAAAATCCGGAAGTCGCCTGGACACCCGTCCACCATATTCACAACATTTACTCCCCCATGCTTGGGTAGAGGATTATCTTTCACATTAGGTCCCACGTCTTTGAAGGATAGAACACCAGACTTCACCAATTTCTATACCTCAGTATTCAAAGGATAACAATTCTTGACATTATTCCCTGGTGCTCCCTGATGAAAAGCACATGTTTGGTCTGCCTTGTAATACCAAGGCAATGGTGACGGTATGGCGGGAGGTGGTAGTGTCTGGACCAACCTTTTCTGAATCAATGCCGGTAGTAAATCTGTATAGCTCATGGGAATAGGGTCATAACTCTCCCTTCTCTGATTATACCCTTGATTCCCCTGCTGGGACGGTCTCTGATAAGCAACATTAGTCAGAGCGACATTTATAACAGGAGTAACTGAGGCGACTTGCTGATGACGCTGATAATTCCTTCTAGGAGCGTTTACCCTCCTCTCTTGTATAACAACATTTGCATCCCCTTCTTTCTTCTTGGTAATCCCATAAGATGGCTTCTTCTCACATCCAGATCCTTCACTCTTCATCAAACGAACTTCTCTTACAGCCTCTTCTAAGCGGATACCCATTCCTACCATCTCAGTAAAGTTACTTGGTGCGCTTGCTACCATCCTTTTATAGTAGAAAGCACCCAGTGTATTTAATAAAATCTTAGTCATCTCCTTCTCTTCCATGGGAGGAATCACCTGGGTGGCTACCTCACGCCATCTCTGCGCATGCTCTTTGAATGATTCCCTTTCTTTCTGAACCATGGCCCTAAGTTGATCACGGTCAGGCGCCATGTCCATGTTGTACTTGTATTGTTTGATGAATGCTTCTCCCAAATCATTAAAAGTATGGATATTGGCGCTATCCAAACTCATATACGACTTCAACACATCACCAGTCAAAATATCCTGAAAAAAGTGAATCAGCAGACGCTGATCATCAATATGGGTAGAAAATCTCCTCACGTACATCACTAGATGAGCACGAGGGCAAGTGTTGCCCTTATACTTCTCAAACTCCAGGACCTTAAACTTAGCAGGTATCTTAACATTTGGGACCAAGCATAGCTCATTCACATTCTGCCCAAATAGCTCTTTCCCCCTGAGGGCCTTCATCTCTCTCTGCATCTTGTCAAACTGCTCTTGAAAATCATCCATTCTGTCATAAAGACCCAAGTCTTCACTTGGTGGAGGGAAAGGATGACACACATTATCATTAACAAATGAAACCATGTTCACCTAAGGAGGCACAACAGGAACAACATGCACCACAGGAGGTGCTGGAGTAACAATAGTCTGAACCACTGGAGTATCTTGAGGCCCAAGATTGAAACCTTCAGGTGCAAAATTCTCTGGCATTCCCCATGGATAACCTTGAGGCATACATTTTTGAACAACAACCTGAGTAGGAGATACGGGAACAGTCGGAGCTTCAATATTTGCCCTTGTTGGTTGGGGTTGAACACTCGGTGGCTGATTCTGAGCAGCCACCAGAGCTTCCATCAGAGTAGTCAGATTGGTCATGCCGGTCTTCAAAGTAGAAAATTCCTCGCGCAGCTCGAGATTCTCTTGTGCTAAGTTGTCCATCTTCTTTTTGAAATTAGTCCGAGTGTTGTAGTGATGAGTCAGCTTGCTGAACAAAGTAAAGAAGCTTGGTAAGACACCTGGATATACATAACAAATGCAAGAAATATGTGCAATATGATGTATGATATGTAATTCATATGATTATTTTTACTTTGTTATTTAATATTTCAAGGGATTTAAAGTTTATAGACATATTGCAATCATCAAAGTAATAGCGCTTTTGAAATACTGAAATTTTTTTATTATAATAACTCCAAAATGGATTACAAGTTTCAATGATCCCAAGTACAAGATGAAAATAAAATCTAAAATCCTGAGAAAAAGAACTGATGGAGATCAATCTGTACGTTGGCGCTTCCCCGTGAGCCTGTCAATCTAAGCCTTCAACCTCTAGTTTTCTTCCCTATTTCTGATGGCAATCTCCTTCCAATCATCTGAATCAGGAAGTGAGTGATCAACACCTGATTGAGGCCCAAGAGAAAATAAATCCCCTTGCCTCTCCATAGACTCTACCGCTCGACTCTCAAGGATATAAATCAAGTCATCTTTCTCCTTTAGGTCTGCTCTGTAGGAACTCTCTAAAGTTTGGAACTTGTTCTTCCAAGCATCCCTTTCCTATTGCATCCTAACCAAAGCAATTTGTAGCTCTTCCAAGTCATCTAATAAGGGAGGAGTCTTCTTCACAAATAGACCAGGCATGGGTGTCTCCTGGGTATACGACATCTTTAACTGAATGGCTCTCGATCGGATCCATTGAAGATATGGCTCCAAAGAAACAGCACCCCTAGGTCCCAAATCCTTCCTACTTTTCTTATAAATGTGACGCCATGCCTTCGCAATCTGCTCCCTAGATTTCCTATGTTCTTTCCCTTCCTTCAGAAAGAAACTACTCAAATGAATACTATTCGGTTTATCCCTCATCAGATAACCAAGCTTTCATCGTGCAAGAACATGGTTATAGTTAATTCCTCCCTTTGTACCAAGAAGAGGTACATTGGGGAAACTACCATAACTGTCAATAATCTCTATATCCTGGTAAACTTGATGATACCAATCAATATCTGAGTGAGTAAGTGCCATGATCTTAGGAGCCCAACGGGGTTCCTTCTTGACATCCTAAAAATCATCAGAATGAGGCATATGAGAGATAAACCACCGGTACAACAGAGGCGTGCAACAAATAATCATCCACCCATGATAAGAATTTCGAAGATGGATAGAGTAATAAGTATCACCCAACAGTGTAGGAAATGGGTTTCCAATCATGAATATCCTGATAGCGTTAATATCAACAAACTTGTCCACATTAGGAAATAAGAACAACCCGTAAGCAAGTAGAGCAAAAATGGCCTCAAAAGCAATTATACTTTTCATTCTGGAAAAGTAACGAGTTTTCTCCAATAAGAACTGAGCTGGTAATCCTCTAATCCCCCCTTTAGTAGTCATATGGGCTTCCACCTCAGACTTCCCCATGTGAATCAAGGCAGCAATCTCATGTGGTTTTGGCTTACCCTCCAAACAAGTAAAAGGAACACAATCGATAACAGGTAAATCCAAGAGATAAGAATACTCCTCCAGTGTAGGCATCAACTGATAGTCGGGAAAAGTAAAGCAATGATACATCGGATCATAGAACTGGACCACGATCAAGAGAATACCCTCCTTCATCTTCAGCTTCATGAGAGGAATAATGGACCCATACTTCTTCTGAAAGTCTGTAGAACACTCGATCTCGGGGATTAGACTGATCAACTCATCTATCTTGGGATCCTTGAAACTGTATTTCCCGGTCTTTCTCTTTCCAGAATCCATGGTTAATAGTACCTAAGATATTCACAAATAGTCAGCCTTTAAAATCCCTTGAAATAAGATTTCTCTAAAAGATGCTTATGAGTGCATGGATGCATGATGCAACAATCACACACAAGATCACACATATAGGGTTCATAGGTTCAACGTCACGAGCATGAGGTCAAAGGTGCTACCCATAAGGTATTGGTCTAAAAGTTATCACCTGCCGAACAAGGTTCTAGAGGTTCCCAGAGTCTACATCCTTCCTTCAGATATTACCAACTTCCCGATTAACTCGGTAATTAGTAATATTCTCAAGAAAGACTCATCCGAGCGTAGTATCGCGTGACAACTATTTCCGGATTACTCCGTCATAGCTTCCGCACTACACCTAAAAGGCCAAGATGGGTTTGGTATTCTAATGTCCTCAATTTCAGCAGGCTCCCAGGTCGAAAGCAGTACGTCTTACCGATTACTCGGTAAACGACACTACAATCAAAGGGGACTCCATTGAGTGGGGGATCTCATGTCTCCTTTTCTGGGATTACTCCCTCAAAGTTAACATGACTATATCACCCGTCCTATCTTAAAGTTTGCCCAAGTCCGGGTATAGGACTTATGAGTAATCACCAAGCACCCTAAAAACCAGGAAAATCCAGACAAAACATATATACAACATATAACACAAAAACAGTAATAACACATATACAGATATAAACAAAGATAGGCTTAACCCACTTAGGGATGGACCAACAAGAGGTCAATCTTTCCCCAGTGAAGTCGCCATTTTTCTATAGCAGTAGAAATGTTTAAGACTAAGCCATTAGATTGACTAGACTTTATACAAATCAAAATAAAAATCGCCACCATGCTTTATTGTTTCCAAAGAATGGGAAAAGAGCGAATAACCCAAAAAGAGGGAGAAAGATTCAAGGTAAGGGGTTGGTTATGTAAAGGGAAGGTATTAGCACCCTAAACATCTACGGTACTCCACAGGAGCCTCTTTGTAAAATCTGTATATTTTGGCTATAAAAACGGTTGTATATAAAAAGTGGATGGTGAAGGTGAGGAAAGAAGGGTATTTATTTTATAATTTTTGCACCCGTCACGGTTGCTAACCTTTAGTGCCTACGTACCACCTTTCGAGCAATAGGGGACCAGGGTACACGTAGTTCCTCTTTTAAAAGTTTGAAACACAAATGCGTTGGTTAATTTTATGAGATAAAACATCATCGTCATTGTCCATGTGGAAAACATACCTACTACCCACAACCATGAGAAACTAGAATTTGCATCATCTCAAAGTGAAGGATATGGCTTGGATTTTAAAATCAAAAATGCCTCACTCAACACCCAAGTGGAAAATATCTCTCTTCACTACATATTGTAGAAGTATAGTTGTTTGCATCACTACAAGGATTGACAAGAGTCTAATCTTTTGAGAAAATTTTAAAGATAAAAAGCCAAGATGACAAGATGGTTTGAAATGAGATTGATTAACTTTTAGTCTTCTCACAAAAAATGTCAAGGTATCATTAAGTTGATTGTGGGTTTATTTATGAAAATGTTTTGAAAATACATGGACATAAGTCCAAGTTTATTATAAAAGTGGTTCAAGTTCAAAAACAAGAAGAGTTTTTTTTCAAAAAAAAGGGAGGAAGAAGATTTTTGAAATTGAAGAAGATGGGAGGAGAAGAAGGGACTATCCTAAAGCATAAAATAAAAACTAGGGATAAGAACCATCTAACCAACAAGAAGCCAATACTTGACATTATGAGCCAAGATAGAATTCCTATTCCTTGGATTGAAACCAAGCAAGAAAAAATACTAGACCTCTTGAGAGAACCAAACTTCAAGTGTATTAAGTCTTCACAAAAATTGGGCAGAGTAACAGTTGTATACGGGTGAATTCCAGATTACAAACACAGGGTGTAATCACAAAAACTTGCACACAAAAACAAACAAGCAACCCAATGTCTTGAGGTGGACCTCAAGAACTCTAGACAAAATAATCAGATAAGGTTACAAAGTCTCTAAGATAGGCCAAGGTTTCTAATTCCAAGTCCAAGAAAAGTCCCATGCTCCATAATACCAAGGATAGTAACCAAATAGTCCAAGTACCATTAAAGATTTTTTAGGGTTTATGTTGATTATTAAGTATCTTAAGAAAGGAAAAGAAAAGCTCAAGTGAGAAAAGTAAAAATGGCAAGAAAGTAAATGCTCAAATGAGCAAAGATGAAAATGGCATGAAATGTAAATGCTAAAAGTAAATGGTACATAAAGCATAAAAAAGAATGAAAGCATAAGGTAAAACAAGTCAATAATTAGTGGTTAGTTGGATGACCATCTTGAAGCTTGCATTTGGAACTCATTAGAGGATTGGTAGAACCAAAGCCTCCACACAACAAGTTGCATTTGATTTTTGTCAAGTATATCATCCATTTGGAATTCTCATAAGTACCATTTATTGATCAACAATGTTCAAGTGATATGCGTTGACCAAAGGTGTTGTAGATCCATTAGAGGATTGGTAGAACCAAAGCTTCCACATAATAAATCTCAAGGTTATTGGATCAAAGAGATCAAATTAACATACTTGGGCTTGTAATTATATGTTTGGGCCATGAATAATCATTTATTTGAATTGGGACAAAATTTAGCGCTATGTTAAGCAATCGTAAGAGGACTTATATAGAAGTCACACCTATTTTGAGGCCGGTCAATAGCAATCTATATACCAGTTGTTTTGAGACAAGATATATAGATCATACTCCAACAACAACTAGTGCAATAAGAAGGGGATGAGATGAAGAGGGGTGGGAAAAAAAATATACAAACCACATTTGAATTAAATCTTAATCAAACTATTATTAAAATCATTCATCAATTTTTGTGGAGTTAAACTCAACACCATGGATCCAATGATGTTAATAAAGTTCATGATCCAAAATCTAACCCAAGATCAGCCAGAAAATAGTCACAAAATAATATCACATTTTAATATACAAAAAAGGGTTTAAAAATAATGTTTAAAAATACAAAATAAAGAGAAAAATATCAACTATGTTCAAATTAATCAAGAAATAAAAAGTAAGACCATAGAAAAATCATAAAAAGGCTCAAATAATTTTACAATTTTTTTTGGTAATTTTTTAAAGTCAAACTATTTTTAAAATTAAAATAAATGGGTAAAATAAACAAAAAATGGTAAAAAATAGTAAATTCAGAAACAAAAATAAAATAAGGTCACCAATATTTGTCACAATATCATTGGATCATTCCATAATTTTTTTCAGAATTTTAAAATGTATAAAAGTATTTTTAAACATTTAAAACAAATCAAATAAGTTTAAAATTTATAAAAAATACCAAAACACAAAATTAAATTGTGAAAAATTAAAAATCAGAAAGAGAATAATCAAAAATATTTTTCATAATTTTTTCAGACTTTTTGGACTAAAAATGATTTTTATCTGATTTTTTGAAATTTAAAACAATTAAAATATAAAAATCAGAAGAAAAAAATTAAAGTAAAATATGTGGACCATTGGATGAGAGTCAAAACGCGTTAGTAATCAAATCCAAGGGATCTGGCGCGCTGTGCATATCATGGTCATTAGTGAAATTGTACAAAATCATTAATTAAATCAGGATTTGAAAAATACAGATGGCGCACCTTCATTGGTTGGAAGATGACACATTGGTCATCTTCAACCTCCAGCCATCATGAATTGCAGGTCTCTCAAACTGTAAAATCAGAAGCTCAGACCTATGCCATTCGCTTCGTCTCTTCAAGACGAAGACAACCACACCCTCGCGCCAAATTTATATAAACTGTAGCTCAAGCAATTTGGAAGGAAAGTTTTGAAAAGGGATTTGAAATTTCATGGTCAAAACGTGTTTCTAGAAAAAGGTAAGTGTTGTGACTAGAACCAAGGCAATGAGAGCAACACAATGATATCAGAGTTTTGAAGAATTGATGAAGGAATCTACCTATTGAAGTTGAGTTGCAGAGCTCTGAAACTGGACTTCTATGGAGCAGTATAGGGCACGATTCTTGAATGTAATTATGTGGTTAGCTTCAGGGAAGATCAAGGAAGGTGAGTTGATGGAAAAATTGGATTGAAAAAGGCTCGAGAATGGATTTTGAAGTTACATAAAATTGAGTTAGGGAACAAGTTTGGCAGGGTGATTCTGGCTATCCAAGCTTGGGAAAATGAATGGGATAGTTCATGTATTTATAGGAGAAGTGAATGGGATAAAAAAGAAGAGTGAATGATGTGTTTTGGAGGGAATTCGTGCAAACCTGATGCACAAGTGAAGTGTGATCCAAACATCATCAAAACTCATCCAATTCTTGTGTTTTGATGCACTAATCCACTTGGGAAAGTTGGCTAATCATGTTTAGACCCAAAACACATGTTAATTTGAGGTTTAGAGGTTGTAACATGAAATTCAAATTCTGACTTGCAAGGAAACTTCAATTCCAAGTTACCATTTTTGAAACTATGGCATTCTCAGCTCAAGGGGTCTTAAGGTATGATTCTTGATGCTTTAGAAAGATGAGGTTACAAGCTTTAAAATGGAAAAATAATGGAGTTAAATGGATGCTTGAACTGAAAGTTATATTGAGTCAAAGTTGAAGAAAAAGGGTTGACTTTCCATACTTAAAAATATTTCAAATTCTTCATAAAAAATGTACTATAATGTCTTGCATCCAAACATGGCCTTCCACTTGGAATTTTCTCTTGATAAGAAAAGATGGCATGAAGTAGATCTATTTAATGAAATTTTGAAACTTGAATCATTCAAAATATCCAAAATTTGAGCAAGTTATGACTTGTTGAAGTTGGCAAAATTTCATGAAATGACCTATAATCTTTTGCATCTTTAAGGCCACTTACATTCATTTTCCCACTTTGCACATAAAAGAAGGGATAAAGTTCACATCCTCAAGATCATTTTGGAAAAATAATGGGCTCAAGGTGATAAAAATTGACCAAGTTAGGATCATTTGAAGTCACACATGGAAAATTGGGGATTCATCTGGAGGACTTATAATCTTTCTTCTCCACCAAGTTTCTTCCACATGAAAACTCTTTGGAACTTTTGAAGTGATTTTTTGATAACCATTTGAAGATAAGTATGTATCTGTAATCATTCAAAAATACCAAAAGGTGAGAAATATATGCTCCTTTGAAGTTCAAAACCCTAGCTCCTAGATCAAGAAAATGCTTTGAAGAACTTTGAGAAGCTTGAACAAACTTCTTGTACCAATATTATTTATTTGTGAATAGAAGTTGTTGAGGATGATAATGAGGATTAATAGATACCAAAACCACTTCCATATCTTGAAATTTGAGAGAAATATGCTCTTGTGACCAATGGGAACAATACCTTGTCCAAACATGACAACTTCTCCAATCAAAACCCCTTGTACTTTTGAGTCAAATCTAATAACATTGAAATCTGATGAACCAAAGCAACCTTTCCATGCCAATCCTTCCAAAACCAATACAATGGTGAGGTTTTAACTTCTCAAGCTTTATTTACTAAGGCATGGAAATAAACTCATGAACCCATGGAGTAACTTGTTAAATCTCATTGCCCTTACCTACATGGATAACAAGCAAGACAAGCCAACATTGCATTTTATTAGTTAAATGAATAAATAAAAACAATATTCATGATCACAAAAGTAACATAAGTCAAGGTGATTGGTAATCCCTCAAAAGGAGCAAAACTCAAAGTAGGGAGGGGAACTAAGAATCCTAGTGTAATCTTGTTGTGAATAAACCAACATGGTATGGTGAAGGGATCTTAGGGGGAAAAATTGGGGTACAAAATCTAGTGAGAATGATTATGATGTTATGATGTTTATGATGTTATATACATGTATGCAAAGTAAGCAAGTTGTTATGTAGACACAAAACAGACAAGTCCTTAGGTTTAGGCTTGCATGGAGTTTGTAGGTAAGTACCCTCTTGAAGTTTAGTTGGCTCAACCTGTCCTAGAAAGTAATCGGGTTCTAGGGGATCTCAATATCACTGACCTTTCTTATAGGCATTGTCTCAGCATAATCAATCTTTTCTTGCGGCCGAGATATCCCAAGAGTCCTATCTCAATGAGTGTAGTATCGAGTATCAACTAATTTTAAGATTTCCACCGAAACCGGCTACCTCACTACTTCCTAATGGCCAAGTTGTTCAATTAAGGTTCTAAAGTCAGTTAGTGCTTCATGACGCTGCTCAGTGGACCTGTATTCTCCTCGATTCAACACAAGGGATACCAGTACCAACAAATGCGTCACAATAACGAAGCCATTGCTTCAACCATATCGGTCTACGCTATACAGTTTCTACAATATATTGCTACTTACCTAAAAAGGTGCCCCAGATCCGGGTAGAGGATCAAAACAAACCCAAACAAGGAATTGTAATGTAAAGCAAACAAATCAAACAAAGGAAAGCAAGTAAAGGTGATCTAGCCCTAAGGTAACCCCACTTTTAAGAAAGGTACCCCAGCAGAGTCGCCAGTTCTGTAACACGGTGGGAGAACTAACTTGGGTGTTTTGCGTTTGATCGCATTTGTTGCGAATAGCAAGAGTCTCCATCGACTTTTCTTTTATCCAATAAGGAGAGGCTGAAAAGAATAGGAAAGACCTTTTGAGATTATTTCTTGAGTTCGGGGGGTAGGTTATGAAAAGGAAAGGTGTTAGCACCCTTTTCATCCGTAGTTATCTACGGGCTATTAGTTGCTTTCTAAATCACTTGCTTTTGTTTGAAAATGTGTTTGTGGTATGAGTTTTGGAAGTATTTTGAAAAGGAATGTCTTTGTAATGGTTCTCGTCTCTATAAGAACACGTACACAGTGTTTGGTCTTTTGAAATGTTTCAAAGTGAAATTGTGGGTGTATAAAATGTTTTTATTGTGAGCAAGCGAGCAACTAGGAGCATCCTACCTACTCAAAAGGTCTTAAACATTCTTTTCCTTCTCCTTTAGATGTTTCTATCTTACCATTGATTTGGTAAGAAGTCCCATCGTTAGATGTGAAGGGACGGGCGTGGGACATCTATATAATCATAGAAGGTAACTTATGGGACGCTTTAGCAATATCGTTTAGAGACTAGATTGTTTACCGAAGGAAACATTGAGGGTCATCGAGGGACTACGATCTTTTATCGAGGGTCTTTGCTAAAACGCCCATATTCGAGGGACATGACTATTTTCCAGAAGGCAACAAAGTGATATTACCTTAAAGGTGCTTGTGATACGGTGGGAGAATTGACTTAAAGGTTTTTGCGTTTTATTGCAAATGTTGCGGTTAGCAAGAGTCGCCACCGACTTTTCTTTTATCCAAAAGGAAAGGTGAAAAAGCACAGGAAAGACATTTGAGATTGTTTCTTGAGTTCGGGGGGTAGATTATGAAAAGGGAAGGTATTGGCACCCTTTTCATTCATGGTTTTCCATGGGCTCTTAGTTACTTTCTAGATCACTTGCTTTTGTTTGAAATTGTGCTTTGTGTGGTTTTTGAAAGTATTTTGTAAAGAGGCCATTGTTTAGGAAAACTTTGTAATGATTCTCGTTCGTAAGAATGTATACAAAGATGTTGATCTTTTGAAAATGTTTTCAAGTTTTGTAAGATGTTTGGAAATGTGTGTGTTTGTTTTGAAAATAGCAAAGATATTTGTTTGAAGTGGAGCAAGTAACTAAAAGTAATCTACCTACTCAAATGTCTTTCTTGTTCATTTTTATTTTCTTTTGACATTGTTGTCTTACCACTGATTTGGTAAGCAACCCTATCTTTGGATGTAAACGGGATGGGCATGGGTCATCGTATAGCCATGATTAGCAATGTTGCAAAGTATCTTAGCATTTTTTGAGGGACTAAGATCATTTTGTAAGGCAACTTTGAATAGCGTCATCGAGGGACTATGATCTTGTATTTGCTTGTTTTTGCTAAGACACCTTACATGCATAATATGGCCATTTTGTATAAGGCAACCAAGTGGAGTAACCCTAGAGGTGCTAGTGTACAAGTGTTCCATTTTCATGCTTGATTTTGTCTTGAATTAGGGTTCTCTATTTGATTGGTTTCATCTTGCCATACAAACCCTAATTACTAGCATATTATATAAAAGCGATAAATTGTGAAATTTAAAGATTACTACGCTATTACAACACTTTGTGGAAGGGGGTGTACAATATACAAATGGGGATTACAATAATATAAACCTAGTTAATCTATTACAACCAAATTGAATATGTACAAATATTGGGATAAATAATATACAAGATAAATTAAATATGCAAAGATGTATAAATGCAAAGAAGGTTTTGTTTGGTTTTTTATGTGAAAAAGTTTTAACCTAAACCTAATAAATAAATCAAGATTAAACTCAAATTAATTAGGAAAGGAAATTATTTTTAGAAAAGATTTTCATTAAAACCTATTTTTAGAAAGGAATCTCTTATGCGATCGACACCTCTTCGGATGGAATCTTTAAGCCCATCTCCGACAATTCTCTAGAAACCTCCAAATGGAATCTGTAATCCCATTCTCGATATCAAAAATCAAGTACCACTTCATGCGAGTGAAAATTTTTGGGCACTCTAATGTTCAATCATCTTCCACCTTCAGATCACGAAAGGCAGACGAGCCAATCTACATATTCAGGTTTAAGAAGATTGAACAGGGGCAGCTATTGTACCCAAAAATTTGCCCTCCTATATTTCTCAACAAATGGCAGGTGAGGTCCCCAAATTGCTCAAGGAAGTTCAAGAGTTGACCAGACAAACTCTCTCCTAAGGCAGTATACCTCAAATTAGGGTTTCTATTTTCATCAAGATGTGTGAACCACAAAGGACTCAAATTCTCACCATTGTCCTAATATGTTCTCAAGATCATCCATGTCAAGTTTCAAGCCTTGTAGAAAAAGTTTGCTCAGTCAATCAGTCAAATGCCTGAAAATCACATGTACTAGGTCAAAAGTCAACTGTGGCCCACATACAGTCAAAGTTTAAGATTTTTGGTCAACATCCTAATTTTTAAGTATTATCCATCATTTGATCAAGGTTTTATCATGATTCCTCAAGGATTGCTCACAATTCATCAAAACCCAAAAGTTTCTAAATTAGGGTTTTGCAGGAAACGTCAACTCAACTTTGATCAAGCATAACTTTCTCATAAGTTTTTAGAAATGATCCATCCAAAGCTCATTTTGAAGAGGATGAAATTCCATACAATTAATATTCAGCTCCCAAGTTCAGAATATGCACTCACAAAAAGATATGAATTTTGACATTATAGGTCCTTTTGAAAAGTCAACAAAAACAACTTTTGGGTCAAAGCTTCACACATGAACATGGAAGACTCAATTGAGATGAGACCAAAATGGTTGTTTAGATGACATCCTAATATTTCTAAAAAGTCAAAGAACACCTCTCTAGGGTCAAAATTGAGAGAGTTATGCATTGGCCAAGTTGACTATTTTTGCAAAATTGCCAAAAGTCAAATGTGCTCAAATTTGCATTTTTTGCTAAATGGGCCAAACTTTTTATGCTTGCACCTTAATTATAATGTGGTCCACGACTCAAATGTTCACTCACCCATTATGTGCTTCATTTTTCAATTTATTTTGTTTTTTCATTAATTAAAAAGTGGATTAAATAAAATAAATGATGAAAATTAATAAAGATACGATTTGATTTGTTTTTTTGACAGTTTGGCAATCAAGATATGCTGAGTTTACAAGATCAATTCAAGTTAAGGCCAATTGGTACAAGAAAGGCATGATTTGGCTCAAAATAGGAACATATCATACAACTTGAAAATCAAATCTTGGATAAATGCAAAGATTCATCCCAAGTTTGTTAACCTAATTCATTCTAGGTTATATAATGAAGCTTTCCAGATCAAAAAACAAGGGTTAAAGGTCGTGTAAAGGATAGAACAAAACTCAAAAATCTTGATAAAAAGTGAGTTTCGGTTTGCAGGTTAGAGGACCTTTGAGAGCAATTCAAGGCCAACAATCTATTCCAGGACATCCCAGGAAGCTATTCCAATCACTCCCAGGTCTTGAAACACCCAGAAACGCGTTATACACCTCACGCGGTTTGCAAGCTTTTTCTAATTTGATTATTGCAATTTACGCGTCATTAGCACTTTTGATTGTTATATTCATGTTTGTCATCATGTTTGCAAGCTAACCATGCCATTTAATTTCGTTTTTGATGCTTGTACGTGATATTGCCATTGTTAGGGTTTCTGTATTCGTTTTAGGGTTTTTCTATGCATGCAAAATTAGGTCTTAATTCTGGTGCCATGATACTCGTGAGGATGAAACGAATTGATTGGTACCAGTACTTTTCATTTATCTTGCTCGTATGCAATTTTGTAGATGAACATGGTTATACCTATAGTGAACGTCTGTAGGTAAAAGTCTTGTTTTCTAAGGCGACGGTCCAAGGAAGAAGATGAGGCGTGGCAGTAATTGGTTGGCTGGTTTAAATTTTCGCGCATTTTCTGAATATATTGTTTGATTTGATTATATTGTTTTTCTTCTATTATATGAACAAAAAGAACGCGTGGCACAACTGGAAAGCAAGCGTTGGAATTGAGCATGAGGACCTGGGTTCGATCCCAGGTCCCAACCTTTGCTTTGTATTATTTTTCTTCATATGATCAGGTGCACTACCATTCCATGTGTCCACCATGCAGCTCAAAGATCTGACCATCAGATTCATCAACAAGCCAGATCCAACGTGCCAGCAATGAAGATCCATCATGCTACTCAAGTCAACGCCCATACCAGATCCAGCGCTGACCAGGCTTAATGCTTATTTGGGCCAAGAAAATCAGATTTGCACCCCCAACATGCTATTCCACACAGGCCCATTCTCATTCTTTTACATTTTTTTTATTTCCTTATTTAATTTTTTGCTTAATTTATTTTTCTCATAAAAATTAATCATTTTTTATTTAATCATAAAAATTAACAAATCACAAAATACCAAAAAAAAGCATTTTTAAATAGATTATTTAATTTAATTATTAATCTAGGTTAATTTAATTTCTTTTTTTTACAAATAAAATTCAATTAGAAAATTAGGTTAACCTTTGATTTAATTTTTATTTCTTTCTCAAATAAAAATACAAAAAATAGGTTAATTAATTTATTTTCAAAAATTAACAGTAATTATAATTTAGGATTTTCTTTTAATTTAATTATTCATTATTTTCTCAAATAACAAAACATGACAAAAAAACATTTTTCTTTAATCAATCGCAAGTAGGTTTAGTCAAGGGTCAAAACCCTAATTGTCTCGTATTTAATTCGACGCGCGCTTGTTGATTATTTGTTCCAATATTTTATAATTGTTCATGGTTTGTAATAGTTAATTTAGGGTTTTTATTTACTGTTTAAATCCCCGAATTTTTTGGTTATGTAATTAATCCCCCTCCCCGAAGCCTTGTAATAGCTAGGTTTATTTCCTCGCATTTTTAATTCCTGCAAATATTTAACTATTTAGATGTATGCTAATAGGATTGTATGGCAAGAATGCATGAAAAATTAATACAGTTAGAAAACCCTAATGTGAAAAGATTAAATAACTGAAACAAATCACTAGCACATATCACTCTTAGGGTATACTCTCACATTGGTTGCCTTCGGTAAACGATCATTAAGCATAGGGTGTCTTAGTGGTTTCCCTCCTGTCTAAAAAGATCAAATGTCCCATTCGAATGTTGCCTCGGAAATGTTGCCTCAGAAATATTGCCTCAAAAATGTTGCCTCGAAAAGATCTTAAGACTCTAGGGTTACTACTAAGGTGTCCTAATATTGCTTTAGTGACCATACGTCCCTTTCGAATTGATCCTTGCAAATTCCAACGATGGTGCTACCAATTTCTCAATAGTAGGATAGCGCTGTCTAAAGGAAACAAGAATAGAAATGATCTTTTTTCGAGTAGGTAGACGCTAGTAGGTACTTGCTCAAAATCAAAACTTTTGACACTTACACTTTTCAAACTAATTTTCAAAACAAACTTCGTCACACTCTTGAGAACTGATACAAGGGTCATCACGAAGTAAAACATTTTTAAAAAATAAAGCACATACACAAGCAATTTAAAAATGAGCGAGTACCTAAGAGCCCGTGGAAAACCACAGATAGAAAGGGTGGTAACACCTTCCCTTTCTATAATCTACCCCCCGTACTCAGAATATCTCGAAAAAGGATTTTTTTTTGTACTTTTTTCCTTTCCGATTGGATGAAATAAAAGTCGGTGGCGACTTTTGCTTACCACGACATTTTGCAAACAAAAAACGCAAAACGCAAACCAGTATTAATAGTCGGTTCTACCACCGTATCATAAGTGTGAAGAAAGATAAATAAATATTAGACTAATTTTAAATTAATTTACAAAGTTATTTATTAAAATAGATAATATATATAACTAAAGAAAATATTTTTTATTGGGAAAAATGGAATAAAATAAGTCAAAATAAAATCTATCATTTTTATATTTTTTGTGATTTTTGATATTAAGAAAATATATTTAATAAAATAAAATGAAAGGTAAAATAAATAAATAAAATTAATATGGGCCAGGGGTGCTGCAAGTAAATAGGAGGCAGTAGGTTATCAAAAAAACACAAGGCCTAAAGTCCAGAAGCCCACGCTGCAAAAACAACAAAAAAGGTGGAAAAAATATGGAAAATTTCAAAAGGCAGCGTGCAGAGGCTCGAACCCATGACCTCTAGCATTTTTGCGTGTTGCCTTACCACTGGGGTGGCTGTACATCCTTTAATATAAACAAAAGCACAAATATATATATATATATATATATATATATATATATATATATATATATATATTAGAAAACGCCTCCTGAAGGCAACTTCATCTTCAACCTTGAGCCATGGCCGGACCACCTGTATCTCTCTCATTTCTCCATGAAAATGGAAAATCCAAACATGAAAGTGATAGTATTTCTTCCCACGATTTCAACCATATAATTCATATAAACTAAAAGTCAAAGATCAAAGCTAATTTTACTGGCCCTAATTTAAAACCTAATTTTTACAGAAATTTCAAATCCAAAATTCTCTATATACAATGAATATAAATGAAATCTATGAACATGGTTGGCTTTAGTGCAAGGATATCTACATTTTGTTTTCACAAATAAAGACCAAAGGATGCTTGTATGAAGAGATAAAAGTTTGAGTTTTTACCTCTTTCAGTTGAGATCGTGAATGGAGTTTGAGCAAGTTTTGAGAAGGCCCGAGGATCTTTTTAGCTTGCTTGGACCTTCCTGAGTGTATTCCAATCCTTACTTTGTCCTGAAAGTCTCTGAATCTCCCTACTCAAGTCAACCTGCAAGCTTGAAACTTGAAAATGGTGGATGGAGGAGGAGGAGTTACATTGAGGGAACAGGGGTCTGGAACACTTAGATATGATGTATATTAAGTGTTTAGGTGGTTCAAACTCAAAACGCACGAGTGGTTCTTGAGATTGCTATGTAAAGTGCAAAACTGCAAGTTATGGCAGATTTTTAGTGGTAGAGTGTTTGGGAGAGTTTCCGAGCCTTAGAATTCGTGTGTTAGGTTGAAATATACTTGTGTATAAGTATGGAAGAGGTTAGACATCAAAATTTCTCAAGATTTCTGAGTTATAGCCTTTTGGCTCTGTTACTTGCTTTTGAAGAAAAGTGAGGAGACAAGTCCCTAAGTGTTGTACAAGCATGGTCTACTTTGGTAGAGGTTTTAGGAAAGTTGCTTTTTGTTTTGGCTTTGCTTGTGTGCAGAGAAAACAAGTGCAAGACTCAAGGAGTGGAAAATTTCAAAAGTTGTGCTTTATCAAAATGGAAATGGCACCTTTATGCCAAAAATGGAATTGTTCTTGTACAATGCATTCAATGCTTGGCTAAAAGCTTCCAACAATTGTGAAAACATTTAATTATGGATTGAAATTCAAGTTAGGAGCCTGAAAATTAAGATTTGTTCAGCATGCTTGAGGATTTTAATTTTTGTTCTTCATGAAATGGCTTGAAATCAAAGTGATAAATCACCAACTTCATCTCTTCGATTATCCCTACTCAAGAATGATCTCAAGGAGTTATTGGACATTTTGGAAAGCTTGCAATGTGATATATAACCTATATTTGAAATGCTTTTGGAAATTCCATTTGGAACTATGTGAAAAATTTCCATGAAGTTAGGTCAAAAAACTGCCTAACTAGGGCAAAATTTCACTAAGTCATTTTAGTTCATGAGCATGTATTCACAAAATTATATCTTGAGATCCAGGAATTTTTAGGAGAAATTGTGTGAATGAAAGTTGTAAGTTTCATGGAGATATACAACTTTCATGATGGAAGTTTCCTTTGAATCATCTTGCAACATGGTGATAATTTGGCTCAAAGTTGAGAAAAAATAAGAAATTTTCTATACTTAGAAAATTTTCTAAGTTAAATTTTTCAACTTTTCAAAACAAAAACTTAAACCCTTGATTTCTTGATGAACAAGTTTCTCATTTTGACATGCTTTGGTGAATTATGATCTTTGGCACTTGATTTGCACCAAAAAGTCAAAGTTTGACTTTTCAGTATATAGTTGACTTTTGATCAGTTGACTGCAAAATTCACCTGTCAATCCAATGGATTTGTAATGTTTTGAATCATGTATATTGGGTCAAGATGATGCAATTGAACTTTTGAAATCATGCTTTAAACCAATTGACTATTTGCTAGGTCAAAAATCAGAAATTGCCGTTTCTCAGCCAAAACCCTAATTTTGACCATTTTGCCCTTTTGATGATTTGATCAAATTTCTTAAGGAATTATGGTCCAAACTTGATCAAATGATACATATGAGTCTAAAATGTTTATGTGGATCATAAAATATGAAGTTTGACTGTAAATTGGCCATGGTTGACTTTTTCCCCAATACAATTGATTTTTAGGTCAACTCTCCAATTGACTGATCAAAAGTGTGATTCAAAGCTTGAAACTTGACATGAATAATCTTGGGGGTCCATATTGATCCTTGAAAGTCATATGAAGCATTGATAGTCCAAAAATCCTTTTGAAAACTCAAACCCTAATTTTGGTCATCAGTGCATGAGGAGATGTCTTGAGTTGGTCAAACCCTAATCCAGTCTTGAGTCAAAGAGATCTTGTGAGAAAAATATTGATAAGTGAGAGGGAAAATTTTGGGGTACAACAGCTTCCCCTGTTCAATCTTCTTAAACCTGAAGAGTTAGATTGGCGAGTTTTGCCATTCGTGACTCGAAGGTGGAAGATGATTGGACACTAGAGTGCCCAGAAATTTGCACTCGCTGATGTGAAGGTTGAGGGAATGGGCTTAGAGATGCCATTTGGAGAGGTGATAGAAAGCTGTGGGAGATGGGATTGTAGATGCCATCCATAATTTATTTCTCAATTATAATTCGTAAGTTGAAAGAATAAGTATCAGAATGGTGTCCGTGTCTGGGGCGTATCTATACTGTATCTGGAAGTTAAGTCTGAATGAGCACCATAATGACATCCGTGTCTGGAGTGTATCTGAATTGTATCTGTAAGGGGCTTTAATTAAGTATTAGAATGGCATCCGTGTCTGGAGCGTATCCGTACTGTGTCTGAAGTTTGAATCTGAATGATTATCAGGATGAAATCCGTATCTAGAGCATATCTGAATTGTATCTGAAAGTTGAATCTGAATGAGTATCAAAATGGCATCCGTGTATGGAGCATATCTGAACTGTATCTGAAAATTGAAATTTGAATGAGTATCAGAATGGTGTCCGTGTCTGGAGCGTATCTGAACTGTATCAAAAGTTGAAATCTGAATGAGTATCGGGATGGCATCCGTGTCTGGAGCGTATCTCTACTGTATCAAAAGACTTTGAATATTTGTTAATGGTAGCTATGAACCTTATCTGGAAAAGGGTAAAATGTTAGCTAAAACATAATGTTTATGTTGTATGAAATGCATAGTATAATGCATCCGTGTTATCAATGTTTATGATATATGGATGCAATGCATGCATATATGAGCTAGCTTGCTGCACTGCTGTTGGACTGGGGAAAATAAATCCTTGACTGCTGCTGAGGATATGGCGTATAAGTCTAATGTTGTGAAGTCTAAGTGTTGATGAATTTCTGTTTAGAGAAATAAACTCTATTGTAAGGGAAATGCCGTATACTGCTTGTAAAATCCTACTGGGGAATCCTGAGAATTTTGACGACTTCTACTGGGGATTCACAATTTGAAACTTCATTCCGCTGGGGATTTAAATGACGTACTGTAGGGGTTTACTTTATGGAATAGTCTTAGATATATTTTCCTATCCTTTCAACCTATCAGTAATTGTCTCTTTTCACTTCGTTTATTTGTAAACAGTGATTATGTTCAAATGCATATGCTCAACAATGAATCATTGTATGTTTTTGTAAACAAAACAAGCGTAAAGAAAAGATAAATAATTTTTTCACTTTCAAAGGGATACTTTGTATTACCTTTGAGTAAGTATTTGTACAAGCAGACAAACATTCTAGTAAGAGAATGTTGTCATAAAGAAGAAAAATTTGATACAAAGAAAAATAGCTATGTGTGATAATCCCATGGGGTTTCCATTCTACTATAGCCTTCATTTCTCCGAGCGTCTTGTCTATTTGTTTCCTCGTTTGAAGATGATTGAATTGATCAGAACCTCTGAGTTTGTTAGTGGAAGCCAAAGGTTGTTTATAAAGTGATCCGACGGGACATAGTCATACGCTTTTATTCCCTAACTTTTGCCTGGACCGCCCTTTCGGGTTTTTTGTCCACCGGGAAACCCTTTTTTACCCAAGTTACCCTTTCGAGTTTTCAACTTGCCAGGTGTACAGATTTATTTTGTTTTATCTCTAATTTTTGCCCAAACCTTTTTGGTTCTCCAAGATGCCCTTATTTTGCCTAGGTGTGTCAACCTAGAGGGTCTCTTATGCGTAGTATCTTTTGACTATGTCCGCGTTCGCAGGGTGTGGCAGGTCGTTGCCATCCATGATGGTCAAAATCATTGCCCCACCGGAGAATATGTTTTTGATTACAAATGGTCCTTCATAGGTAGGAGTCCATTTGCCCCTGGGATCACCTTGTGGAAAAATGATACGTTTGATCACCAGATCCCCAACTTGATACACTTGGCGTTTGACCTTCTTGTTGAAAGCCTTGATCATCCATTTTTGATACATTTGACCATGGAAAATAACAATAAGTCTCTTTTCATCAATCAAATTCAATTGATCAAGTCGAGTCTAGATCCAATCGTCTTTGTTCAACCCTGCATCCTTCATAATCCTCAGAGAGGGGATCTGAACCACGATAGGCAAGACAACTTCCATTCCATAAACCAAAGAATATGATGTTGCCCAGTTGATGTGCGAGCCGTGGTACGATATCCATGGAGAGCGAATGGTAACATCTCATGCCAGTCTTTATATGTGACTGTCATTGTCTGTATGATCTTTTTAATGTTCTTATTTGCTGCTTCGACAGCACCATTCATATTTGGCCGATATGGAGAAGAATTGTGATGCTAAATCTTTAATTTCTCGCACAAGGCGGTGATCACAATGTTGTTGAGATTTGTACCATTGTCAGTGATGATCCTTTCGGGGATACCGTACCGGCAAATGATATTTTTCTTGATGAAACAGGCAACGACATTCTTGGTGACGGAAGCGAAGGAAGCTGCCTCCACCCACTTTGTAAAATAGTTAATGTCCACTAGGATGAAGCGGTGTCCGTTGGAGGCTGTCGGCTTGATCTCCCCAATCATATCAATCCCCTACATAGCAAAGGGCCAAGGAGCTGTCAAGACATTCAGAGGAACCAGAGGTACGTGTACCTTATCCGCATAAATCTAACATTTATGGCAAGTTCGAGAGTGTTGATAGCAATCTACTTCCATGGTAGACCAGTAATAGCCTACCCGTAGGATTTTCTTTGCCATCGTATGCCCACTGGAATGGGTGTCAAAAGTGCCTTCGTGCAATTCTGCCATGATCTTTTTAGCTTCAACCTTATCTACGCACCGAAGCAACACATATTCATGATTGCGTTTGTATAAGATGCCATCACTAAGGAAGAATTTAGCAGAGAATATCCTTAATAACTTCTTATCATTGATTGAAGCTCCTTCTAGATATTCTTGAGCCTCGAGATACCTCTTGACTTCGTGAAACTAAGGTTGGTCCACTACTTCTTCAGTATTAATCTAGTGATAGTGTGCTAGTTCATCCATTGGTTCAATGGTGATCTGGGTAGCTTTGTCATCCCAATTAAGTTTAAACATAGATGACATTGTGGCTAGAGCGTCTGCTAGCTGATTTTCTTCTCGCGGGAAATGCTCTATGGTAATCTTCTCAAAATGTGGTAGCAATGTCAAAACATGTTCTTTGTAAGGGATAAGGTTTGGGTGTTTGGTGTCCCATTAAACTTTAATATGACTGATGACCAAAGCTGAATCTCCAAACACATCTAAGGATTTGATTCCCAAGTCTATGGCAGCTCTGAGATCGAAGATGCACACTTCATATTTCGCCATGTTGTTTGTACAATTGAAGCAAAGTCTGGCAGTAAAGGGAGTATGACACCCTTCCGGAGATATGAGTACAACACCGATACCATTGCCAAGCGCATTGGATGCTCCATCAAAGAACAGGGTCCATCGGGATCCTTGTTCAGGTCCGTCATATGGCCTGAATTCTTCACGGTCGTCTAATGTCATGATGTCTTCATCCAGAAATTCGAATTTCATAGACTGGTAGTCTTCTACAGCTTGGTGAGCGAGGTGATCAGCTAGTACACTCCCCTTTATAGCTTTCTGGGTAGTATACTGTATGTCATATTCTGTCAGGATCATCTGCCATCTCGCTATTCTCCCAGAAAGAGCAGGCTTCTCGAAGATGTATTTTATCGGATCCATCTTAGATATCAACAAGGTAGTATGAGTCAGCATATACTGTCTTAGCTGGCGAGCAGCCCATGCCAGAGCGCAGCAAGTTTTCTCGAGCAGTGAATATCTGGTTTTACAGTCGGTAAACTTTTTGCTCAGGTAGTAAATAGCGTGCTCTTTTCGGCCAGACTCGTCATGCTGCCCCAATACACACCCCCATTGAGTTTTCTAAAACAGTCAGATACATGATCAACGGTCTTCCCTCGACTGGTGGCATTAACACAAGAGGCTCTTGTAAGTATTCTTTGATTTTGTCAAAAGCAACTTGGCATTCATCATTCCATTTGACTACTTGATCTTTCTTCAATAGTTTGAAGATTGGCTCACAAGTAGCTGTCAGGTGAGAAATGAATCTGGCAATATAGTTCAAACGTCCCAAGAATCCTCTGACTTCCTTCTCAGTACGAGGAGCAGGCATCTCTTGTATTGCTTTAACTTTGGAAGGATCGACCTCGATACCTTTGTTGCTGACGATAAAGCCTATGAGCTTACCAGATCGTACCCCAAATGTGCACTTGTTTGGATTCAACCTCAGCTTGTACTTCTATAGTCTCTCAAACAGCTTTTGTAAGTGATCAAGATGCTCTTCTTCTGTTTGCAATCTGGCTATCATATCATCCACGTAGACTTCTATTTCATGATGTATCATGTCGTGAAATAAAGCTACCATGGCACGTTGATAGTTTTCCCTAGCGTTCTTCAGTCCGAATGGCATCACCTTGTAACAGATTATTCCCCACTGTGTGACAAATGTTGTTTTCTCCATGTCCTCAGGCGCCATTTTGATTTGGTTGTAACCTGAGAATCCGTCCATGAAATAAAACACTTTGTGTTGTGCCGTATTGTCAACTAGGATATCAATGTGGGGGAGTGGGAAATCATCCTTAGGGCTTGCCCTATTCAAATCTCGATAGTCCACACACATTCACACTTTGCCGTCCTTTTTGGTTACGGTAACAACATTGGCAACCCATTGGGGGTAAGAGGTGGCAACTAAGAATCCAACGTTGAATTGCTTCATGACCTCTGCTTTAATCTTTTCTGACATATCAGGCCTCATGCGGCGAACTTTTTGTTTTACTGGAGAACAATCCTCTCTTGTAGGCAGACGATGTACCGAAATATCTTCATCAAGTCCTGGCATGTCTTCATATGACCAGGCAAAGACTTCGACATAATCATGTAATAACTGAATCAGATGCTTCTTGATACTGGGTTCCAGATTGGGACCCACCTTGACCTCTTTTTTATCTTCTTCGGTACCTAGGTTGATCGTATCCACGGGTTCCTCGTGAAGCTGAATGGTTCTCTCTTCTTGTTGTAGCAGTCTGGAATGTTCCTCTGGTACTTCACAATCTTCCTCACCTTCGTCTTCGGCTTGGTAGATTAGATTCTCATAGTCACACAAGGCCATAGCAGTATCGTTACCCATGGGATCCAGAATGGATGGATACCTGCATTGTGAGTGTGGGTGTGTGTAAGGGTATAACTATCTTTGAAAGAAAATAAAATGTAAAAGAAAAACAATGAGCACAAAAGTTTGTATGCGAAAAACGTCCATGATTCATTGATGTCATATGAATATGAAATAATAACCCTTACAAATGGACCATTGTGTCTCGGGTAAGACACAAGGTTTTAAGAGTGCGAATTGTTTAGAATATTACATATCCAACAAAATGTAAAGATAAATTACTGAGGGATGAAAATGATTGGGATGAAGTCTCTAGCCTCCCAATTGTTGAGCCCTCCATTGACAGTCGGGAGGATCCAATCCTCCAGGTTGCAAACATCTTCACCATCTTCTACCACGTTGACCTCACGGTTGCTGATCTTCAAGGGTGGCCCTCCATCACGAGCACGATGTACAGCCTTTTGAGCACTTGAAGTGAAACCTAGGCCAAACTTGTCAGACTTATATGGGATATCTGGGAGTTGTCCCCAGATAGTGCATCCCCCTTCTTCTACTACTGCTTTAGCATCTTTTAGTGACGACATCCGGAGTGGAGGCCTTGTAATCTTGGGAACAGCCTTGGTCACTGCCACCTCTTGAGGGACCTCTTCAAAATTTTGAAATGGAGTTTCAATGAATTAACCATCCAATTCCACATATCTGAAGGAATTGAGATGGTTGATCATGTATTCTTCCTCTCCATGGATGGTGATAATCTTCCCTTGAACCAGATATTTCAGCATCTGGTGTAATGTAGAGGTAACAGCGCCAACATTGTGGATCCATGGTCGGCCTAGCAGGCAGGAGTATGATGGGCGGATGTCCATCACATAAAAAGTTGAATTGAAAGTTTGGGTTCCAACCTTTATGGGAATGTCTACCTCCCCATGTACCATTATCTTCGAACCGTCAAAATCCCTTACCACTATGTTACAAGGCTTCAAAGTCAACCCTTCACAGTCAAGTCTGTCAAGAGATTTTTTGGGTAATACATTCAGAGATGAGCCAGTGTCCACCAAAACATGCGCCAGAGTGGTGCCCCTATATTCCACTGAGACATGCAGAGCCTCATCATACTTTCTTCCCCTCGGTGTCAGATCAACATCTGAAAAACCTAAACCATTGTCCATAGTTAGGCTGGCCACGCAGTCTTGAAATTGATCAGCAGACGTCTCTTGCGGTACATGGGCGGTTTTTAAGAACTTCACCAAGGCATTTGCATGTTCCTCGGAACATAGTAGTAATGCCAGCATGGAGATCTTAGAGGGAGTTTTCCCCAGTTGTTCAACTACATCGTAGTTGCTTTTCTTTATAATTTTTAAGATCTCCTCCATTTCCTTCTTGGAGGACTCAGGGATAGTCAATAACTGAGCCTTCATCCGGACAGGCTCAACCATAACACCTTTTCCTCGAGCCTCGGTTAACTCGGCAGCATGAGTGTCAGTAAGAATGATTACAGGGGTTGTAACGGCTTTGTCAATTGGAGTACTTGCAAAGATGATTATGGGTGTAGGAGCAACCTTTGGAGCAGCTACAAGGATAATTACGGGTCCAGAAACTGCTTTTGGGGGAGCAATTTCTGGAGAAAAGATCCTACCACTTCGGGTAATTTTGCTGGTTCTGGCAATATTACTGATGTCAGAGTCTTCTTTCTCGGAATTTATCTCTTCGGCGGCCGGCCAATCTTGCTTAATACCATGGTAATAGACATCCCCTCCATAATTCCATGGTATGTTTTTGTCTGATGTATATGGGACTGGCCCAGGCATTGCGATTATTAAAAGAGATGCTTTCGGAACTGATGTAATTCTAACGGGTCTTTTGGTGGAGACCCTGGAATAATTGGCGAAAATGGTAATAATAGAAACATCTTTAACAGGAATAGGTGAAACAAGAGTCTTTTCAAACAAAATCTCTTTGTTATCTATCAGGCACTGAATGCCTTCTTTCAAAAAAGGACAACCAGTTGGTGAGGATAAGTAGAGATGGCAAACTTCATTACGGCCTGGGAACACACCAGCTTTCAACAAGTTCATTTTAACAGTCAGAAGTGGGGTCATGAGTTCATCAATTGAGGTAACAAATAAATCTTCTTCAATGGCATTGGTATTGTGGCCATGTATGAGCATAGGAGCAGAAATGACATTTGGCTTCTCGGGCGCATCAAACTCAATTTCTTTTGCTTCAATGAGGTCTTGTATTTTGTTCTTCAAGGCCCAACAGTTATTGGTATCATGACCAGGACTTTCAGAGTGATATGCGCAACGGGCATTGGGATGATAATGAGGAGATGTTGTATTGGGGTTTTTCGGAACTTCTTTCAAGGTTGCCCAGTTGGATCTTAGTAGATAAGGTAAAACTTGAGACAAAGTCATGTTGATTCTGGTAAAATTCCTGACTGGCCCTTCTACCCTTGGTGGATTACTTCTTTGTTGATCAGATGTAGGCTTTGGGATCATAACAGCCCCCACCATTGGTCGGCGTTCGGCCCTATCTTGGTTTCTTTGTGGATATACGACAACCACCTCTTTCTTTCTGATAAAGGGCTTCCTTACAGCTGTAGAAGAGGATGTGTCTTTCTGAATCTTTCCATTCTTAATACCGGCTTCTATCCTCTCTCCGGTCAATATTAGTTCAATAAAGCCAGCGGATGAACTTCCGATCAAATGATTAAAGAAGGGACCAGACAAGGTGCCCAAAAACATGTCTACCAATTCTCTTTCAGACAGAGGGGGTTGAACTCTTCCAGCCAAATCTCTCTATTTTTGTGTGTAATCCTTGAAACCTTCATTGGAAGCCATGGCCATACTCTGGAGTTGAGTACGGGTAGGCGCCAAATCAACATTGTATTGATATTTCTTATAGAAGGATGTAGCAAGATCTTCCCAATTCTGAACATTAGCCCTTTCTAGTTGGTAAAACCAATCAAGTTAAGTACCAGACAGACTGTCTTGGAAGAAATGTACCCATAAGTCTTTATCAGCAGTGTGGGGTTTAATTTTTCTCACGTATGACCAGAGATGCATTTTAGGGCATGCCACTCCGTCATATTTGGAAAATGTAGGTGCTTTAAATTTAGGAGGAATCACAATCCCCGACACTAGCCCCAATTCCTCAAAGTCCAAGCCTGGTACCTTTTGGATTTCCATCGCGCTTAATCGCTCTTCGAGATGTTTATACTTATCATCAGCTGGAGGGTATTGTTCCTCAGAGTAGTTTGCCTCTTCTTCCTCCTCTTCAGATTCTAATGGGACTGCTGTCTCCTTGCATTTCCCCTCTCCTTCACCGGATGTTGTTGCAAAATCCAAATTCCTTCTTGTTTTCCCATGAAATCTTCTTCCCATGTTTAAGACTCCAGTTACCTTCTTTGTTTTCTTTTTCCTCTCTTCAGCCAGCAAAGTCTTCAACTCTTCTTGCCCCTTGGCTAGGGTAATGAGTAATTGTTGAAACTGCATATTCTGAGCTTGAAGATCTTTCACTGTTTGCTCGAAATACATCTTACTGAAATAAACAGTAGAGAGATGAGGAGACTTGTTGCAAAAGACTTGTTTATGTTATGATGAATGATATATGCATATGCAATATTTTCAAGGATTTCAAAAATTTAAATTCGCTTTAGACAAAAAGGAAACACACGTTATATTAATAAGATAAAGTTTGAGTACATCAATGCCCCTTGGGAAAAATAATACAAAACTCTAAGATAGAAAATTAGCGCACATCCTCTTTGGTGCAATTTAGGCATTCAGAGTCTGCTCCTCATGAAGTAGCCTAGTGAGCTCCAAAACCTTCTTCTCGCTTGCGTAGAATTGGGCTTCGAAAGTATCTTGCTCCCCTTTGAGTTGTATCCAATACCTTTGGAGGTCTTCAAGAGATGTTGGCATGTCAGGATGTAGGATAGTGTATGGAACGTCTCCCTCAATGACAGGCTCAATGATTACCAAGAGAATGGAGGGGTAAGGCATCGTAAGACTCTGAGAGCGAGTTCGTACCCATTTGAGGTAAGGCTCAAGAGGGATGGAATTCTTGTGCCCCAAAGTCTTGCTATCCACCTTGTTTAGCATCCTCCAAGCTCGGATAAATCTCTGGCGAAGACCTTGATCGTCGTTGTCGCAGTCGAATACCAAACCTTGAATCAGCATCTCGTGCGGGTCATCCCTTCGGGCGTAACCAAATTGTCTTAAAGCTAAACATGGTTTGTAGGTGATGCCTCCCCTAATGCCACGTAGAGGGACATTAGGGAATTCTCCACAACGGTCGACGATGAAAACATTCTCTTTGGATCGAGAGCACCAATGAATGTCTGAATGTTTGAGCGTCATAAACCTTTGTGACCATCTTGAACCTTGCTCATTCTTTAAGACTTATTGGGGAAGATGAGAAATAAACCATCTTTCCAAGAGAGGAGTGCAACACATAAGGACACCTCTTTTCCTCATTGTGCAAGTGTGAAAAGAGTGTAGGATATCCCCTATGTAGGCACCGTGTTGCGTGATATGAAGATTTTGACGATGTTGATATCTATGAGTTGGTCAGGGTTTGGAAACAAAACTATCCCATAGATGAGGAGAGATACAATTTCCTCAAAGGATTACAAGTCCAAAGAATTCCAACAACTTTGGGATTTCTCAAACAGAAACTTTTCTAGGAAGCCTTTGACACCACTCCTTGTCTCCCAATGAGTTGTGATATCAGATGAGTGCAAGTGTAGAGCTTGAGCAATCTCTTCCGGTTTTGGATCTCTTTCCGTACCGTTGAAAGGTAGTTTATTGAGAATGGGAATCCTCAAGAGTTGGGAGAATTCTTCCAAAGTAGGCACAAGTTGATAGTCGGGAAATGTGAAGTAATGGTGCAAAGGATCAAAGAACTGAAAGGCAACCTTCATCATGTCCTCATCTGAGTTTGAGGTGACCAAGTTGAGTAGGCGACCATGTATCTTGGTGAATGGAGAGTTTTCAGGAATCCTTGAAACTAGCTCCTTAAGTTGTGGAGGGATTCTCACAAGGTTGACTTAAATATTTTTCCTGCGAAGTGATTCCATATCCTACAAAACAAGAACAAAGATGAATCCCAAAATCCTTGAAATGGTTAGTGGATGCATATGATGTTCGTGATGTTCATGATGTTATGTACAAGTATGCATATACAAGCAAAGCAAACAAGTCCTAGGTTTAGGCTTGCATGGAGTTTTATAGGTAAGTACCCTCTTGAAGTTTAGTTGGCTTAAACTTGTCCTAGTAATATTAACCAGGTTCTAAGGAGATCAATATCACTGGATTGTTTCCTTGGTCATTGTTTCAGCTCAAGCCTCTTTAATGGCGACCGAAATATCTCAAGAAACCAAACCTCAATGAGTGTAGTATCGAGCATCTACCAACTTCGGACTGCACCAAAGCCGGTCATCTCACTACATCCTAAAGGCCAAGTTGGTCAAGTAAAGGTTCTAGAAGTTCATTAGTGCTTCATGACATCACTCAGCGGCCCCATATTCTATTTGATTAACTCAAAGGCTACCAGTACCCATAAATATGTCGCACTAACGTAGCTATTGCTTAGACCATGTCGGTATACCCCGCACAGTTTCCACAACGTATTGCTACTTACCTATAGTGTATCACAAATCCTGGTAGAGGATTCAAACCCAAACAAAGAACCATAATGTAAAGCATACAAGTCAAAAAATGTAAGCAAGTAAATGTGATCTAATCCCTAAGGTAACCCCACTTTTAGAATTATCCCCAGCAGAGTAGCCAGTTCTGTGATACGGTGGGAGAACTGACTTGAAGGTTTTTGCGTTTTATCGCAAATGTTGCAGTTAGCAAGAGTCGTCACCGACTTTTCTTTTATCCAAAAGGAAATGTGAAAAAGCACAGGAAAGACCTTTGATATTGTTTCTTGGGTTCGGGGGGTAGATTATGAAAAGGGAAGGTATTAGCACCCTTTTCATCCATGGTTTTCCACGGGCTCTTAGTTACTTGCTAGATCACTTGATTTTGTTTGAAATTGTGCTTTGTGTGGTTTTTGAAATTATTTTGTAAAGAGGCCATTGTTTAGGCAAACTTTGTAATGATTCTTGTTCTTAAGAATATATACAAAGATGTTGATCTTTTGAAAATGTTTTCAAGTTTTGTAAGATGTTTGGAAATGTGTGTGTTTGTTTTGAAAATAGCAAGGATATTTGTTTGAAGTGGAGCAAGTAACTAAAAGTAATCTACCTACTCAAATGTCTTTCTTATTCATTTTTCTTTTCTTTTGACATTGTTGTCTTACCGTTGATTTGGTAAGCAACCCTATCTTTGGATGTAAACGGGACGGGCATGGGTCATCGTATATCCTTGATTAGCAATGTTGCAAAGTATCTTAGCATTTTTTGAGGGACTAAGATCATTTTGTAAGGCAACTTTGAATAGCGTCATCGAGGGACTATGATCTTGTATTTACTTGTTTTTGCTAAGATACCTTACATGCATAATATGGCAATTTTGTATAATGCAACCAAGTGGAGTAACCCTAGAGGTGCTTGTGTGCAACTGTTCCATTTTCATGCTTGATTTTGTCTTGAATTAGGGTTCTCTATTTGATTGGTTTCATCTTGCCATACAAACCCTAATTACTAGCATATTATATAAAAGCGATAAATTGAGAAATTTAAAGATTACTACGCTATTAAAACACTTTGTGGGAGGGGGTGTACAATATACAAATGGGGATTACAATAATATAAACCTAGTTAATCTATTACAACCAAATTGAATATGTACAAATATTGGGATAAATAATATACAAGATAAATTAAGTATGCAAAGATGTATAATTGCAAAGAAGGTTTTGTTTGTTTTTTTATGTGAAAAAGTTTTAACCTAAACCTAATAAATAAATCAATATTAAACTCAAATTAATTAGGAAAGGAAATTATTTTTAGAAAATATTTTCATTAAACCCTAGTTCTATTTTATCAAAAGGAAATAAATTTCTTTAAGAAAAGGTAAGTATTTTTATATTTTTATCTTGAAAATAAAATATGGCATCATGAGATATTTTTGGTCTTTTTATGTTAAAAATAATATGCTTAATGAGTGTTTTTGTACCCCAAAATTTTCCCTCCTATATTTCTCAACACATGGCAGGTGAGGTCCCCAAATTGCTTAAGGAAGTTCAAAAGTTGACCAGACAAACTTTCTCCTAAGGCAATATACCTCAAATTAGGGTTTCTATTTTCATCAAGATGTGTGAACCAAAAAGAACTCAAATTCTCACCATTGTACTAATATGTTCTCAAGATCATCCATGTCATGTTTCAAGCCTTGCAGAAGAAGTTTGCTCAGTCAATCAATCAAATGCCTGAAAATCAACTATATTAGGTCAAAAGTCAACTATGTCCCACATACAGTCAAACTTCAAGATTTTTGGTCAACGTCCTCATTTTGAAGTATTATACATCATTTGATCAAGGGTTGATCATGATTCCTCAAGGATTGCTCACAATTCATCAAAACCCAAAAGTTTCTAAATTAGGGTTTTGCAGGAAAAGTCAACTCAACTTTGATCAAGCATAACTTTCTCATACATTATTAGAAATGATCCATCCAAAGCTCATTTTGAAGAGGATGAAATTCCCTACAATTAATATTCATCTCCCAAGTTCAGAATATGCACTCACAAAAAGATATGAATTTTGACATTATAGGTCCTTTTGAAAGGTCAACAAAAACAACTTTTGGGTCAAAGCTTCACACATGAACATGGAAGATTCAATTGAGATGAGACCAAAAGGGTTGTTTATATGACATACTAATATTTCTAAAAAGTCCAAGAACACCTCTCTAGGGTCAAAATTGAGAGAGTTATGCATTGGCCAAGTTGACCATTTTTGCAAAATTGCCAAAAGTCAAATGTGCTCAAATTTGTATTTTTTTGCTAAATGGGCCCAACTTTTTATGCTTACACCTCAATTATAATGTGGTCCACGACTCAAATGTTCACTCACCCATTATGTGCTTCATTTTTCAATTTATTTTGATTTTCATTAATTAAAAATTGGATTAAATCAAATAAATGATGAAAAATAATAAAGATACGTTTTGATTTGTTTTTTTGACAGTTTGGCAATCAAGATATGCTGAGTTTACAAGATCAATTCAAGTTAAGGCCAATTGGTACAAGAAAGGCATGATTTGGCTCAAAATAGGAACATGTCATACAACTTCAAAATCAAATCAAATCTTGGATAAATGCAAAGATTCATGCCAAGTTTGTTAACCTAATTCATTCTAGGTTATATAATGAAGCTTTCCAGATCAAAAAACAAGGGTTAGAGGCCGTGTAAAGGATAGAACAAAACTCAAAAATCTTGATAAAAACTGAGTTTCGATTTGCAGGTTAGAGGACCTTTGAGAGCAATTCAAGGCCAGCAATCTATTCCAGGACATCCCAGGAAGCTATTCCAATCACTCCCAGGTCTTGAAACACCCAGAAACATGCTCTACACCTCACGCGGTTTGCAAGCTTTTTCAAATTTGATTATTGCAATTTACGCGTCATTAGCACTTTTGATTGTTATATTCATGTTTGTCATCATGTTTGCAAGCTAACCATGCCATTTAATTGTGTTTTTGATGCTTGTACGTGATATTGCCATTGCTAGGGTTTCTGTATTCGTTTTAGGGTTTTGCAATGCAGGCAAAATTAGGCCTTGATTCTGGTGCCATGATACTCGTGAGGATGAGACGAGTTTATTGGTACCAGTACTTTTCATTTATCTTGCTCGTATGCAATTTTGGAGATGAACATGGTTATACCTACAGTGAACGTCTGTAGGTAAAAGTCTTGTTTTCTAAGGCGACAGTCCAAGGAAGAAGATAAGGCGTGGCAGTCATTGGTTGGCTGGTTTAAATTTTCATGCATTTTCTGAATATATTGTTTGATTTGATTATATTGTTTTGCTTCTAATATATGAACAACAAGAACGCGTGGCACAACTGGCAAGCAAGCATTAGAATTGATCATAAGGACCTGGGTTCGATCCCAGGTCCCAACCTTTGCTTTGTATTATTTTTCTTCATATGATCAGGTGCACTACCATTCCATGTGTCCACCATGAGCTCAAAGATCTGACCATCAGATTCATCAGCAGGCCAGATCCAACGTGCCAGCAATGAAGGTATACCATGCTACTCAAGTCAACGCCCATACCAGATCCAGCGCTGACCAGGCTTAATGCTTATTTGGGCCAAGAAAATCAGATTTGCACCCCCCCAGCATGCTATTCCACACAGGCCCATTCTCATTCTTTTACATTTTTTTATTTCCTTATTTAATTATTTTGCTTAATTTATTTTTCTCATAAAAATTAATAATTTTTTTATTTAATCATAAAAATTAACAAATCATAAAATACCAAAAAAAAGCATTTTTAAATAAATTATTTAATTTAATTAGGAATCTAGGTTAATTTAATTTCGTTTTTTTACAATTAAAATTCAATTAGAAAATTAGGTTAACCTTTTATTTAATTTTTCTTTCTCAAATAAAAATACAAAAAATAGGTTAATTAATTTATTTTCAAAAATTAACAGTAATTAGAACTTAGGATTTTCTTTTAATTTAATTATTCATTATTTTCTCAAATAACAAAACATGACAAAAAAAAATTTTCTTTAATCAAGTAGGTTTAATCAAGGGTCAAAACCCTAATCGTCCCGTATTTAATCCGCCGCGCGCTTGTTGATTATTTGTTCCAATATTTTGTAACTGTTCATGGTTTGTAATAGTTAATTTAGGGTTTTTATTTACTGTTTAAATCCCCGACTTTTTTGGTTACGTAATTAATCCCCTTCCCCGAAGCCTTGTAATAGCTAGGTTTATTTCCTTGCATTTTTAATTCCTGCAAATAATTAACTGTTTAGATGTATGCTAATAGGATTGTATGGCAAGAATGCATGACAAATTAATACAGTTAGAAAACCCTAATGTGCAAAGATTAAATAACTGAAACAAATCACTCGCACATATCACTCTTAGGGTATACTCTCACTTCAGTTGCCTTTGGTAAACGATCATTAAGCATAGAGTGTTTAGTGGTTGCCCTCCTGTCTAAAAAGATCAAATGTCCCATTCGAATGCTGCCTCGGAATTGTTGCCTCAGAAATATTGCCTCGAAAATGTTGCCTCGAAAAGATATTAAGACTATAGGGTTACTACTAAGGTGTCCTAATATTGCTTTAGTGACCGTACGTCCCTTTCGAATTGACCCTTACAAATTCCAACGACGGTGCTACCTATTTCTCAATAGTAGGATAGCGCTGTCTAAAGGAAACAAGAATAGAAATGATCTTTTTCCGAGTAGGTAGACGCTAGTTGGTACTTGCACAAAATCAAAACTTTTGACACTTACACTTTTCAAACTAATTTTCAAAACAAACTTCGTCACACTCTTGAGGACTGATAAAAGGGTCATCACGAAGTAAATCATTTTTCATAAACAACGCACATACACAAGAAATTTAATAATGAGCAAGTACCTAAGAGCCAGTGGAAAACCACAGATAGAAAGGGTGCTAACACCTTCCCTTTCTATAATCTACCCCCCGTACTCAGAATATCTCGGAAAAGAATTTTTTCTGTACTTTTTTCCTTTCCGATTGGATGAAATAAAAGTCAGTGGAGACTCTTGCTTACCGCGACATTTTGCGAACAAAAAGCACAAAACGCAAACCAGTATTAACAGTCGGTTCTGCCACCGTATCACAGAACTAGCGACTCTGTTGGGGAATTTTAAGTGGGGTATACCTTAGGATCTAGGTCATTTAAATTGCTTCTCTTGTTTGCTTTGTTTGCTTTATTTTTGAGGGTTTTGTTTGGGGTTACTATAGATCCTAGACCCGGATCTGGGGAACACCTTTTAGGTAAGTAGCAATAGACTGTGAGGGAACTGTAGAACATAGACCGATACGGTTGAAGTAGTGGCTACGTTGGTGTGGCACTTTGGTTGGTACTGGTATCCCTTGTGGTGAAACGAGGAGAATACGTGCCGCTGCATGGTGTCGTGAAGCATCAACTGACCTTAGAACCTTTAATTCCCCCAACTTGGCCATTAGAAAGTAGCGAGATAGCCGGCCTCGGTGTAGAGATGAGAACTGGTTGATACTAGATGCTACACTCATTGAGACCAGACTTTCGAGATATTTTGGCTGCAAGAAATGATTGCGTGAGCTAAAACCATGACCGATAAAGGATGGTCAGTGATATTGAGATCCTCTAGAACCCGATTACTTTTCTGGGACATGTTAAACCAACTTAACTTCAAGAGGGTATTACCTTTGACCTCATGCAAGCCTTAAACCTAAGGACTTGGTGTGACTTGACTGTGTTTGCTATACATGTGTTTGCTATACCTTTGGTTTATCATGAAATCATGCATCATAACATGGCATTCATGTTTCATTACACTAACCATTTCAAAGACCAGGGGAATTTATCTTTGTTCTATTTTCCAGATCATGGCTTCCATGCGTAGAAATACTATCTGAATCAGCTTTGTGCAGATACCTTCCTAACTTAAAGATCTAGCATCAAGAGTTTCTGAAACTTCTAATTTCATTAAGAGACACGGCCAACTTCTCAGCCTGGTTACTTCAAACCTTGATGAACAGATGATGAGCGTACTTTTTCAGTTCTTCGATCCCAAGCATCACTGCTTCACCTTTCCAGATTATCAGTTGGTACCCACCTTAGAAGAATTATCTCAGCTATTGGGCATATCCATTCTTGAATAGGTACCCTTCACAGGTATAGAAGAAGTTCCTAAGCCAGAAGTCATTGCCTCAGCCTTGCATTTGAAATGGGCCGATGTGGTATCCAATTGGGAAACTCGGAGCGGAGTTGAGGGTTTTCTAGTCAAATTTCTGATAGATAAGGCTCAACAATTTTGGGATGATATGGATTTTCAGGCTTTTGAGGATGTCTTGGCTCTTCTTATCTATGGTTTAGTTCTCTTCCCTAATCTGGACTCCTTCGTGGATGTGAATGTTGTCAAGATTTTCCTTTCTCGCAACCCTATGCCTACCTTGCTTGGAGATATTTTACACGCTTTCCATACTCGTACCATGAAGAGAAGAGGGACTCTTATGTGCTGCATGTCGTTGCTGTCGAGGTGGTTTATTTCTCACCTCCATAAGTCTGTGATGAAGAACAAAGGAGGTTTGGGTTGGTCGCACAGGATAATGTCACTCGCTCATACGAATATTCTTTGGTGTTCCCGAGCTATGGAAGACATTTCCATTATTGACTACTGTGGGGAGTACCCTAATGTCCCATTACTTGGTATCAGAGGGGGTATAACTTACAATCCTTGTCAAGCTTTGCGACAATTTGGTCATGCTCGAAGGGATGGTCCCCATGAGTTACTTATTGAGAGCATTATATTCAACTATGAGGATCATGTTAAAGAGTATCGCCAGAGGTTCATACGAGCTTGGGGCATGGTAAACAGATCTGACCCCAAAGAGTTGGGACCAAAGACTTCCGTTCCTATGGAGCCTTACCTCCAATGGGTATGAGCTCGGGCCCAGAAGCTTATGATGCCTTATGTAGCCGTATTACCAGTGATTGTGGAGCCCAATACTGAAAAAGGCATTCCTTACACGGTTCTTTATCCTTACATGCCTACTGATCTTAGGGAGTTATAGAGGTCTTGGATTCAGCTGAAGAATGAGTGGGATACTACCAGGGAACAATTCCATGATCAAGAGAGGAAGGTTTTAAAGCTCACCAGGCAGCTCGAGGAAGAAAGAGTGCTCAATGATTATATCAGCACAAAGAGAAAGCGTCCATGGGACTTTTGATTTTTTTTCTTTTCTAGTTTTCGATTTGTTTTATTTACTTATTTGTAACGCCTTAAAGGCATGTTGAACCTTTAAGTTTAAGCTAATAAAGTTTTTGTTTATTTTGGTTTGCAAATTTAAATTTCTCGAAGTCTATGAAATCATTACATGCGCATCCCATTATCATACACATCATTACAGGTACCACTACAGGTTTCTCATCTTCTTCGCTGTTTATTTCAGCAGAAATGTCTTCCGATCAAGCCATCAAGGATCTTCAGACACATAGCGCCTAGTTCCAACAGATGTTCATCAGTCTGGCAAAAGGGCAAGAGGATCTGAAAGCCCCATTCTGAAAGAGAAGTAGAAGAAGAAGAAGACTGGTATTCTGAATACGGGCAGAAGATTTGGAGAAAGGTTGAAGCATCAAACTGATCTAACTTCTTCATCCAAAGAAGGAGAGAACCAAGAAGGGGAAAAGGACCCTAGTCCTGCAGTTTTTGAAAATGATACGGATTACAACGATGAGAAATATCCTCCTGCTGAGGATAGATACAAGCAGTTGGAAGATCGTCTGAGTGCCATGGAAGTTCAGAGGATACCTGGTCTGGATTTCGAAGAATTGGGTCTGATATCGGGAGTGGTCGTCCCTCATAAGTTTAAAGCTCCAGTTTTTTCCAAGTATGATGTGGTGTCCTGCCCAAAACTCCATCTCCGCTCGTATGTCAGGAAGATTCAACCCCACACCGCTGATAGAAATTTGTGGGTGCACTTCTTTCAAGATAGTCTGTCAGGGACTCAGCTTGAATGGTTCTACCAGTTGGAGGGAGCCAGTGTCTGAAACTGGGAAGATCTTGCTGCTGCTTTCTACAAGCAGTATCAGTACAATGCCGACCTTGCTCACACTCGTACTCAACTCCAGAGTATGTCCATGGGTGCAGGTGAAGGTTTTAAAGATTATGCTCAAAAATGGAGAGACTTGGCTGGGAGAGTTCAACCCCCGTTGTCTGATAGGGAGTTGGTTGATATGTTTTCGGGGATGCTGTCTGGTCCATTTTTCAATCATTTAATCGGCAGCTCATCATCTGGTTTCACCAAATTGATTTTAACTGGAGAAAGAGTAGAAGCTGGAATTCGGAGTGGCAAAATACAGAAGGATGTCTCCTCGAGTTCAATAAAGAAGCCCTTCGCTGGTAAGAAGGAAGTCAGTGCAGTCTATAGCCCGAGGGGCCAAAGTAGATCTGAACACCGTCAAACAGTAAATGCTATAGTGATACTAAGACCCGCAGTTGCTCTACAATGCAACAATCAATAAAGGGTGGAAAGACCACAACGGCAGTTTACCCGCATCAACATGACTCTAGATGAAGTTCTACCTCATTTATTAAAATCCGACTTGGCAACCTTGAGAGAGGCCCCGAAAAATCCCAACACCACATCTCCCTGCTACAACCCGAATGCCTGTTGTGCTTATCACTCAGGAAGTCCAGGTCATGATACAAACAACTGTTGGGCCCTGAAAAATAAGGTGCAGGACCTGATCAAAGCCAAAGAGATTTAGTTTGACACTCAGGGGAAGCCCAATTTCATAACTGCACCCATGCCCAAGTATGGCTCGGGAATCAATGCTATCGAGGTTGTCTCTGCCACAGAGGATGCTGATAATGAGAACCTAGATGTTGACAGCTGGATCTACCCAACAACAAACAGTGGACCGAATAACTGGACGGCTAGGGACTTCATACCTATTTCTTTTATTCCGCAGTAATTGACTCATTTGTTTTAAGATTTGTAATAAACAATTTGAAACTTTACGTCCTGGTGCCTTGCTCGAGGCATCGTGGCTTTGCTTGTGAGGGCTATTATTTTTCATTTCATATATCATTAATAAAGCATTGGACGTTTCTTGCATACAAATTTTGCGCTCCTTGTTTTTTCTTTTCTATCTCTCACTTTATCAAAACAGCTATTCACTTACACACACTCACGTATCATACTGCAGATCCATATCCACTCTGGATCCCATTGATAACAGCTCTGCTACTGCCAGTTATGACTTCAAAAATCCGATCAACCAAGCCAAGGACGAAGGCGAGGATGATTGTGAGGTTCCTGGAGAACTTGCTAGGCTATTACAGCAAGAAGAAAGGACCATACAGCCTCATGAAGAGCCAGTTGAGTCAGTGAATTTGGGTACAGAGGAAGACAGGAAAGAGGTTAAAATAGGTGCGAATCTGGGGCCTAGTGTCAAACAACGGTTAATACAGATGCTACACGACTATGTTGAGATCTTCGCCTGGTCCTATGAAGACATGCCTGGTTTGGACACTGATATTGTGGTACATCGCCCGCTGACTAAAGAAGACTGCCCTCCGGTAAAGCAGAAGGTTCGTCGTATGCGCCCTGAAATGTCAGAGAAAATCAAGGCAGAGGTCGTGAAATAGTTCGACGCAGGATTCTTAGCTGTCACTTCTTATCCACAGTGGGTTGCCAACGTCGTTCCGGTACCTAAGAAGGACGGTAAGGTACGTATGTGTGTGGACTACAGAGATCTGAACAGGGCAAGTCCCAAGGATGACTTCCCACTTCCTCACATTGATGTTCTAATCGATAACACCACGAAGCATAAGATCTTCTCCTTCATGGATGGTTTTTCTGGCTACAACCAGATCAATATGACTCCTGAGGACATGGAGAAGACAACCTTCGTTACACAATGGGGCACCTTCTATTACAAGGTAATGCCTTTTGGATTGAAGAATGCTGGGGCAACTTATCAGCGCGCCCTTGTCGCTTTGTTCCACGATATGATTCACCATGAGATCGAGGTTTATGTTGATGACATGTGTGATATGGTGGGAGAACTGACTTGAGGTTTTGCGTTTGTGTTTGCAAATGTTTCGGTTTAGCAAGAGTCGCCACCGACTTTTTATTTTATCCAAAGGAAAGGTCAAAAAGCACAGGAAAGACCTTTGAGATGTTTTCTTGGGTTTAGGGGGTAGATAATGAAAAGGGAAGGTGCTAGCACCCTTTTAATCCATGGTTTTCCATGGGCTCTTAGTTACTTGTTTAGATCACTTTCTTTGCTTTTCCAATTGTTTGAGATGGTGCTTTATGTGTGGTTTTGAAAGTATTTTAAAAGAGGCCTTTGTAATGATTCTGGTTTGAATGTATACAAAGGTGTTTGTCTTTTGGAAAATATTTCAATGTTTGAAAGTTTGTTTTGGGAAATGTTTTGAAATTGTTGTGTGTTTTTGAAATTAGCAAGGATGTTTGCAAGTTGATCAAGTAACTAGGAGTTGTCTACCCTACTCAAAGATCTTTCCTACATATTTTTAACCCTTTTACATTGTTGTTTTACCATTGTATTTGGTAAACAACCTTGTATTTGGATGTAAGACGGGACGGGCGTGGGTCATCGTATGACCATGATAACAATGTTGCCAAGTATCTTAGCAAGTTATTTGAGGGACTAGATCATTTTTGTATAGGCAACCAATATAGCGTTATCGAGGGACTATGATCTTTTTGTTTTGTTTTGTTTTGTTTTGCCAAGATACCTAGCATGCATACCATGGCCATGTTTTAAGGCAACAAGTGGGTGAAACCCTAGAGATGCTTCTGTGCATTGTATTGTCATTTTTCATGCATTTTTGTCTTGTGTTTAGTCAAGCTATTTGTTTGATTTTGGTTCTTTGCGTACAAACCCTAATTTACTAAGCATGCATATCAGAGCGATAAAATGCGTAAAAGTAAATCTAAGACTATTACAACATTATTATGGGAGGGGGGTACAAGTTTGAATAGGGGATATTTGCAAGAAAATAAAGCCCCAAAACTATTACAACCATATTGAATTTATTTGCATAAATGAATAAATGGACAATTACTTAAATATGCAATTAAATATAAATATGCAAAAATGTTTTTGTATTATTTTTATGTATGTAAAAATAAATTTATTCATGTATTAAAAATAAGAAAATAAAAGATGATTATTTTTGGAAAGGGTGGAAACCCTAATTTTTGTTTTAAGAAAATATATATATTATATTAATTATTTATTCATTTATGTACAAGAAAATAAATAAAAAATATATATAAAAATGTTTAGAATTAAAATGTGTGAGAAAATATTATTTAAATGTATAAATAATAAAAATAAAAATATATGATATTTTTTGTATTATTTATAAATTTATTTAAGAAAATAAAAGTACTTAACCTAATAAACTATTTTTTGTCATAAAAAATAAAAAAAATAATAAAATTAATAAAATTAAAATGTAAAAATTAAGAAAATATTTTTGATGATTTTTAATGTTCAAGAAAAATAAATAAAGTCAAAAAATGAAAATAGAAATGGAAAATATGAAAAAATAAAAACAATGGGCCAATGAGGTGTAGGAAGTAAACAGGGGGTGCCAATTGGAGAAACAATCCAAGCCCAGCCCATTTCCACTTCGTCCCTGTCCTTAAAACAGAATCACGCGCGCGCCATGTTCAAATTGGTAACTTCTGCATACGTGCTCAAAAACAAAAACCTGCAACATGAAAGTTATAGCTCATGATCACACGATTCTAACCATGTAAAAAACTTGATCTAACTCTCAAAGACCAGAGAGAATTTCATTGGCCCTAAATCTTGACCTAGTTTTTTCAGTAACTTCAACTATCAAATACTCCTAGCTCAGTTAACATAAATGAATTCTATGCATATGTACAGCTCAAGGGCAATGAGGACTACATTTTTGCTTCACAAACCTAAGTCTAATGATTCCTAAATAAGGAGATAGAAGTTTGAAATTTACATGTTTCAGCCAAGCTTGGATATGGCAATGTAGGTGTTTTTGATGAGGCCTGAAGGTCGTGTTAGCTTGCCCGAGGTTCAATCAACCTTTCCCAATGCTTGGCTTGCTTTGAAATGGCCTGAATATGCTTGTAGAACTCAACCTGCAAAGCTTCAAAGCAAAAATGGTGAAGTGTGAAAATGGGGTTACAGTGGCTTGAGAATCGTTGGGATAGTTTAGGTTTGTTGTATGGAGTGTGTTGGAACTGGTTTCAAGCAAAACGTACGAGTGGATTTTGTTTTGGAAGTGAATCTGCAGAATTTGCCCTATTTTTGCAAGAACTTGTGATTTTGTGCTTAAGGGTGTTTGAGAGGCTTATAGCTTGTGTTTTGGACTTGGTATATTGTGTTAATCTTGTTTGGAATGTTCACAAGTCTTACTCTTATCAGATTACCAAGTTCTCTCACTTTTGCAAGCTTTCTTGTTTTTGAAGCAAAAGTGGGAAGTGACAAAGGCAAGGCCTGTACAGGCTAGATCAAAGCATGCACATAGTTGGTGTACTTTTCCTGATATTAGTGGACTTTGTTTGCTGCAAAAGATTAGGTTCAAGGCTCAAGGGAAACAAAATTGCCAAAAGCCAACTTTATGAAAATGGCATTGTTATCTTTATGCCATAAATGGAATAAACCATTGTATAATGCTTCATAGATCAAAACAATGCCTTAATCCAATGTGTTTGCATTTAATTTATGAGTGTGGAAAGGATTAAGGCCTGTAAAACAAGTACAAGCAAGGTTTGGACAGATTTGCAAGTTGTATCAATGTGCAAAATGCCTTGGCCAAAAGTGATAATTTGCCATTTTCAAACTTTCGATTCTCCCTAACCACAAATGATCTTGGAGAGTTCTTGGACATTTTGGAAATCTTGTAAAATGCTATATAATCCATATTTGAAATGCATTTTGATATTCCAATTGGAACTATGTGAAAAATTGCCATGAAGATAGGTCAAAATCCTATCTAAACTAGGGCAAAATTTCACTAAGATAAAAGTTTCATGGACCCTTGTTCACAAAATCATAACTTGAAATCCAAGCATCTTTTGGGAAAACTTTGTGAATAAAACTTATAGATGTTGTGGAGGACTACAACTTTAATGTTGGAAGTTTTCTTTGAATCCAATTGCATCATGGTGATTAAGTTGGGAAAGTTGGGAAAAAAATAAGAAATTTTCATAACTTATGTGAACAAGAAATTTTCATAACCAAGAAATTTTCTAAGTTATGAAAAATTTCCATTTTAAACCCTAATTTTCAAAATTCGGTTTCTTGGTGAACAAGTTTCATGTTTTGACACATATTGATGAAAAATGACCCTTGGCACTTGATTTTGACCAAAAAGTCAAAGTTTGACTTTTCAATGTACAATTGATTTTTGATCAGTTGACTGGAAAATTCATCTGTCAATCCAATGCATTTGAGATCTTTTGAACCTTGTGATTGGGTCAAGATGATGCCATTGAGTCCTTGAATCCATTCTTGAACCCAATTTGCCATTGGCTAGGAGAAAAATAAGAAATTTCCCTTATACAGTCAAAACCCTAAAAATGACCATTTTGCCCTTTTGATGATCTGATCAAATTTCTTGAGGAGTTGTGGTCCAAACTTGATCAAATTGGTAATATGAGTCTATAATGTTGATATGGATCAAAAATTATGAGGTTTGACTGTAAATTGGCCACAGTTGACTTTTTCCCCAATACAACTGATTTCTAGTTCAACTGTCCAATTGACTGGGCAAAAATTTGATTCAAAGCTTGAAACTTGGTATGGGAAATCTTATAGGTCCAACATGTAGTATGAAAGTCACATTGAGCATTGGAAGTCCAAAAATCCCTGTGCAAACTCAAACCCTAATTTCAGGTCATCAGTGCAAGGAGTGGTCTTGAGCTGAGCAAACCCTAATCCTGTCTGGAGTCCAAAGAGTCTTGTGGGGAAAATCTTGGTAAAATGAGAGGGCAAATTTTGGGGTACAACAGCTGCCCCTGTTCAATCTTCTTGAACCTGAAGAGTTAGATTGGCGAGTTTTTCCGTTCGTGACTCGAAGGTAAAAGATGATTGGACACTAGAGTGCCCGTAAATTTGCACTCGTCAAAGTGTAGTTGAGGGAATGGGCTTAAAGATGACATTTGGAGAGGTGATATAATCTTGTTAGAGATGGGCATGTAGATGACATCCAATAAATGTTTGTTGAAAATCAGGAGAATGAACATCAAAATGGTATTCGTATCTGGAACGTATCTGAGTTGTATCCGGAGATTGAATTTTTATGAGCAAGGGAATGGCGTCCATGTCTGGAGCGTATCCGAGCTGTAACTGTATCAAAATCTGAATGAATAACAGAATGACTTCCATTTCTGGAGTGTATCTGTATTGTATCTGAATTTGAAATCTGAATAAGCGACAGAAGGGCTTCCGTGTCTGGAGCATCTCTGAGCTGGGGAGAAAGTCAGAATAAGTTGACAGAATAACTTCCGTGTCTGGAATGTATCTGGACTGTATCTGAAATTGAGATCTGTATGAGTAGCAGAATTACTTCCGTGTCTAGAGTGTATCTGAAACTGTAACTAGGATCTGAATAAGTGACAGAACGACTTCTGTGGCGACTGCACTAGAGAATCGAACTTCTGGTGTAAGGGCCAGAATGGCATTCGTGTTTGGAGCGTATCTGAAATAGAATCTGAATGATTAACAGAATGACTTCCGTGTCTGGAGTGTATCCGTACTGTGTCTGAAATCTTTGGATATCGTTAATGATAGCTTTTAATCTTATCCTGAAAAGGGTAAAATGTTAGCTGAAACACAAGGTTATGTTGCATGAAATGTATGATGCAATAAAATGTGTTTTATCAATGTTTATGATAACATGAATGTAATGTATGCGCATGTAAGCTGATTGGCTGTCTTGCTGAGGAAAATAAATCCTTGATAGTTGGGGATAATGAAATATTTGACTGCTGCCGGGGAAAATAAATCCATGACCGTTGTAGGAGATTCAAAATCTTTGATTGCTGAAGATAAGAAATCCTTGTTGACTGCTTGGGGATAGAGAGTCCTTGGCAACTCGCGGGATTCTCAAAAACTTTGAAAACTTCTGTGGGGATATGAGAATCTTTCACGACTTTCCTGGGGATTACACAATGAGAATCCTTACTCGGCTGGGGAATAAGGAAAATTCTGGAGATCTCTACCGGGGATCAAACAAAGGAAAACCTTGATCTGTTGGAGAATAAGGAAGGCTCTGATGGCTTCTGCGGGGAACTGAGAATGAGAATCTTCATTCTGCTCGAGAATTTGAATCTTTGGAGACTTCATGTTGAGGAGTCAAGAATGAGAATCTTCGATCTGTATGGGATTAAAAATTCTGACAAATTCATGTTGGGGAGTAAAGAAGACTCTGGAAACTTCACTGGGGAATCGAGAATGAGAATCTTCACTCTGTTAGGGGATGAAAAACTCTGTGGGGGAGTAGTTATACTGCTAGAGAGTAGCTATCCTGCTGGAGAGTAAGCTCAGGACTCTGGGGAAAAACTTATTCCTGTTTGGAAAAAGTTCCGGAGTTTGGGTTGTATGCCACTTTAAGAATGAGAATCTTAATTTTGATGGAGATATCAGGAGCTTGGGTTGTATTCCAATCTACTGGGGTTTCAAGAATGAGAATCTTCATTCTGTTGGAGATAAAGCAAAATGTGATAATGTTATCTAGTTGATTTCTAGATTTTAAGACAACTTGTTGGGGAATATGGGGAAAACTGGATGGTTTCCGCTGTAGATTGAAAGTTTCATCTCCGCTGGGGATCTTAATGACATACTGGTTTGATTGTGTATGGAAATTTGACTCTGTTGGGGAAGAAGGTTTCATCTTCGCTGAGGGTCTGTAGTTCAAAGTTTTTGGCTCCGCTGAGGATTGAGAGTTTGAAGTTTTAACTCTGATAGGGATTTTGAAATTTAGCTCCACTAGGGATATGTTTTTCAAGGTTTTAGCTCCGCTGGGGATCTAGATGATGTACTGCAGGGGATTTCTCCTGGAATAGTCTAGAGACGTTCTCCTATACTTTCAACCTGTTAGTAATTATTCTTTCCCACTTCGTTTATTTGTAAATAGTGATTATATTCAAATGCATATGCTTATTCAATAAATCATTGGACGTTTTCAAATAAAACACAAGTGTAAAAAAGAAGAGAAGGCAAGTAGTTTTCTGCACTTTGAAGTATCTTTGTATTAACTTTGTGTAAGTATTTTGTACAAAGGAGACAGACATCCTAGTAAGAGAATGTTGTCATAAAAAATGAGAAACATTTATACAAAGAAAGATGGCTATGTGTAAAAATTCCATGGGGTTCCCATTCTGCCAAAGCCTTCATAACTCTGAATATCTTGTCCATTCATTGCTTCGCCCGAATATGATTGAGTTGATCAGAAGCCTGGAGCTTGTACGTGAAGAGATTGTCCTTAAAGTGATCCGACGATACATAGTCATACGCTTTATTCCCTAACTTTTGTCTGGACCGCCCTTTCGGGTTTTCGATCCACCGAGAAAACCTTTTTTGCCCAAGTCGCCCTTTCGGGTTTTCAACTTGCCGGGTGTACATATTTTTTATTTATCCCTAATTTTTCCTGAACCGCCCTTTCGGGTTTTCGATTCACCGGAATGCCCATTTTTTCCCAAGTCGCCCTTTCGGGTTTTCAACTTGCCGGGTCAATTATGCGTAGTATCTTTTGACTATGTTTGCGTTCGCAGGGTGCAGCAGGTCATCGCCGTCCATGGTGGTTAATATCATTGCCCCACCAGAAAAGATGTTTTTGATCACAAATGGTCCTTCGTAAGTAGGAGTCCATTTGCCCCTGGGATCACTTTGCGGCAAGATGATCCGCTTTATTACAAGATCTCTGACTTGATATATCTGGCGTCTGACTTTCTTGTTGAAAGCCTTGATCATCCGTTTTTGATATGTTTGACCATGTCAAACAGTAGTAAGTCGCTTTTCGTCAATCAAACTAAGTTGATCAAGCCGAGTCTGAGTCCAATCGTCTTCACTCAAACCAGCATCTTTCATGATTCTCAAGGAGGGAATCTGAACCTCGATAGGTAAAACAGCTTCCATGATGTATACCAAAGAATAAGGAGTTGCCCCAGTTGATGTACGCGCCGTGGTACGGTACCCATGCAGAGAAAACGGTAACATTTCATGTCAGTCCTTGTAGGTGACTGTCATCTTTTGTATGATCATCTTGATATTTTTGTTCGCAGCTTCGACATCACCGTTCATCTTTGGCCGATAGGGAGATGAATTGTGATGTTGAATCTGGAACTGCTCACACAAGGCAGTGATCATAGTGTTGTTCAGGTTTGTACCATTTTCAGTAATGATCCTGTCGGGGATACCGTACCGACAAATGAGGTTCTGCTTGATGAAGCGGGCAACCATATTCTTTGTTACGGAGGCGAAGGAAGCTGCTTTGACCCACTTGGTGAAGTAATCAATGGCCACCAGGATGAAGCGGTGTCCATTGGATGTTATAGGCTTGATCTCTCCAATCATGTCGATTCCCCACATCGCGAATGGCCAAGGAGCTGTTAAGACATTGAGAGGAACTGGAGGTATATGTACCTTGTCCGCATAGATTTGACATTTGTGACAAGTCCTGGAATGTTGATGGCAGTCAGCTTCCATGGTAGACCAGTAATATCCTTCCCAGAGAATCTTCTTAGCCATCGTATGTCCGCTAGAGTAAGTGCGAAAGGTACCATTATGTAGTTCAACCATGATCTGTTCTGCTTCACCCTTGTCCACACAACAGAGTATAATGCAATCATGATTGCGCTTGTATAGGATACCATTGCTCAGGAAGAACTTAGCTGAGAATCTCCTCAAGAACTTTTTGTCATTGACTGAAGCTCCTTCAGGGTATTTTTGGGCCTCGAGATACCTTTTGATTTCGTGAAACCAAGGTCGGTCCACTACTTCTTCGGTATTAATCTTGTGACAATGTGAAGATTCGTCCATCCATTCAATGGTGATTTGGGGAGCCTCATTATCCCAATTAAGTTTAAACATGGATGACATTGTAGCTAGAGCATCCGCTAGCTGATTTTCTTCTCGTGGGAAGTGCTCGAAGGTAATCTGCTCGAAATGTGGTAACAACGTCAGGACATGTACTTTGTAAGGGATGAGGTTAGGATGTTTAGTATCCCACTCTCCTTTGATCTGACTGATGACCAAAGCTGAGTCCCCAAATACAATCAAATATTTGATCCCCATGTCTATGGAAGTCTTGAGACCAAAGATACAAGCTTCATACTCGACCATGTTGTTAGTGCAGCTGAAGCAGAGTCTGGCGGTGAAAGGTGTATGGCAACCTTGTGGAGAGATGAGTACCGCACCGATACCGTTGCCAAGTGTGTTGGAGGCACCATCAAAGTACAGGGTCCATCGGGATCCTTGTTCAGGTCCGTCATATAGTTTGTTCTCTTCAATGTTGTCCAGTGTCATGATATCCTCGTCGGGAAAGTCAAACTTCAGGGATTGGTAATCTTTGACAGCTTGATGGGCTAGATGATCGGCTAGTACACTCCCCTTTATAACTTTTTAGGTCGTGTACTGTATATCGTATTGCGTTAGGATCATCTGCCACCTAGCAATTCTTCTAGATAAAGCAGGCTTTTCAAAGATGTACTTGATCAGATCCATCTTAGATATCAGTAGAGTGGTATGAGTCAACATATACTGCCTTAGCCGGCGAGCAGCCCATACCAAAGCGTAACAAGTTTTCTCGAGCAGTGAGTATCGGGTCTCACAGTCGGTAAACTTTTTTCTAAGGTGATAAATGGCATGCTCTTTCGGCCAGACTCGTCATGTTGGCCCAGTACGCACCCCATCGATGTCTCTAAGACGGTCAGATACATGATTAGCGGTCTTCCTTCAACGGGAGGCATTAAGATAGGAGGTTCTAGAAAATACTCCTTGATTTTATCGAAAGCTACTTGACAGTCATCATTCCATTTAACCACCTGATCTTTCTTCAACAGCTTGAAGATTGGTTCACAGGTAGATGTTTAGATGAGAAATGAACCTTGCAATTTAGTTTAGGCGTCCCAAGAAACCTCTGACCTCCTTCTCAGTGCGAGGGGCAGGCATTTCTTGTATAGCTTTAACTTTGGCAGGATCAACCTCGATGCCTTTGTTGCTGACAATGAAACCCAAGAGTTTACCGGACCTGACTCTGAAAGTGCACTTGTTAGGGTTCAGTATGAGCTTGTACTCCTTCAACCTGACAAACAGCTTTTGCAAATGGTCGAGGTGTTCTTCTTCTGTCTGTGATCGGGCTATCATGTCGTCTACGTAGACCTCGATCTCATGATGTATCATATCATGAAACAAAGCTACCATGGCGCGTTGATAGGTCGCCCCGACATTCTTCAGTCTGAATGGCATCACTTTATAGCAGAATGTACCCCACTGCGTAACAAAAGTAGTTTTCTCCATGTCCTCGGGGGCATTTTTGATCTGGTTGTAGCCCGAGAATCCGTCCATGAAAGAAAATACCTTGTGCTGAGCTGTGTTGTCAACCAAGATGTCAATGTGCGGTAGTGGAAAGTCATATTTAGGGCTAGCCCTGTTTAAGTCTCTATAATCCACGCACATTCTCACTTTGTCGTCCTTCTTAGGCACAAGCACAATGTTAGCAACCCATTGTGGATAGGAAGTAACAGCAAGAAATCCAGCATTGAACTGCTTCATAACTTCTGCTTTGATCTTTTCAGACATGTCAGGCCTCATGCGGCGGACCTTTTGTTTAACTGGTGGACAGTCTTCTCTTGTAGGGAGACGGTGAACCACAATATTTGTATCAAGTCCCGGTATGTCTTCATATGACCAGGAGAAGATCTCAACATATTCATTCAATAGCTAAACTAAACGCTCTTTGACACTTGGCTATAGGTTAGCACCCACTCTGACTTCTTTTCTGTCTACCTCCGTTCCCAAGTTGATTGTCTCTAACAGCTCCTCATGTGGTAGAACAACTCTTTCTTCCTGTTGTAGAAGTCTAGCCAATTCTCCCGACACTTCACAGTCTTCGTCACCTTCGTATTCGGCATGGTAGACCAGATCTTCAGAGTCACTGAAGGCCATAGCAGAATTGTTACCCATGGAATCCGGAATGGAAGGGTACCTGCATTTTGTGAGTGTGGGTGTGTGTAAGGGATAGCCACCTTTAAACAAATAAAATGTAAAAAGAAAGAAAATGAACACAAAAGTTTATATGTGAAAACATCCATGATTCATTAAAATGGCATATGAAGATGAAAAATCAAACCCTTACAAATGGACCTATTTACCTCGGGTAAGGCACAAGGCTAAAAGTGTACGAATTGTTTGAGAATTATTACAAACCAACAAAAATGTTTGAAAGATAAATTACTGATTCATGAAAGTAATGGGAACAAAGTCTTTTTCCTTCCAGTTGCATAGTCCTCCTTCAACAGTAGGGAAAATCTAGTCTTCCAGGTTGCTTTCCTCTTCACTATCCTCCAAAGCACTGACTCCATGATGGGTGATCTTTACTGGCGGCCCTTCAGCTCGGGAGCGGCGCTAAACCTTTTGACTAGCCGAAGTAAACCCTAGGCCGAACTTATCTGATTTGAAATGAAAGTCGGGGAGCTGTCCCCAGATTGTAGATCCGCCTTCTTCAATCACAGCCTTTGCATCTTTGAGAGACGACATTCGAGGCACATGTTTGGTAACTGCAGGCACAGGAGACGTTTTCTTGGTTGCTGCTATTTCAAAGGAAACCACTTCAAAGTGTTGGAAATGGGTCTCTATGAATTCACCATCCAATTCTACATAGCGAAAAGAATTTAGATGGCTTATCATGTATTCCTCTTCGCCATGAACTGTTATAATTTTCCCCTGGACTGGGTACTTGAGCATTTGATGCAGAGTTGAAGTGACGGCTCCAGCATGATGAATCCAAGGTCTTCCTAACAAGAAAGAATAGGAAGGACGAATGTCCATCACATAGAATGTGGAGTTTAAGGTTTAAGTTCCCACTTTAATCGGGATGTCCACCTCCCCGTGGACCATCCTTTTAGAACCATCAAAAGCTCTGACAATGATATTGCTGGGCTTCAGGGTTAGGCCTTCACAGTCCAATATGTCCAATGCTTTCTTCGGCAAGACATTTAAAGATGACCCAGTATCAACGAGAATGTGTGCTAGAGTAGTCCATATGCATTCCACCGAGACATGCAAAGCGTCATTATGCTTTCTCCCTTTAGATGTTAAATCGGCATCGGAGAATCCTAGACCATTGTCAGCTGTTAGGCTAGCTACACATTCTTGGAACTGATTCGTGGAGGTTTCCTGAGGCACGTGGGCCGTCTTCAAAAATCTGATCAAAGCTTTAGCGTGGGCTTCTGAACAAAGCAGCAGGGCCAACATAGAGATTTTTGAGGGGGTTTGCCCCAGTTGCTCCACAACATCATAATCGCTTTTCTTGATTATTTTCAAAATCTCTTCCATTTCTTTCTGAGTGGTTTCAGGGATGACCAATGGCTGAGCCCTCGTCCTGACGGGCTCTTCTTGGATCCCTTTCCTTCTATTATCAGCAACAATAGAGGGGACAACCACAGGAGTAACAACTTCTTCAATAACTGGAGTTCTTGCGGATATGTTGATCGGCACAGGGGTAACCTTAGGAGCATTCGAGAGTCTGAAGACTGCCCTTGGAGGAGCAATCTCCGGGGAGAAAATTCTTCCGCTGCGGGTGATTTTACTCGTTCTAGTAATGTTTCCAATGTCGGAATTCTCTTCATCAGAACTCTCTTCAGTTGATTCAATTTGTTTAATACCGTGGTAAAAGATCTCTCCCCCATAGTTCCACGATATTGATTTGTTGGACTTGTACGGGATGGGCCCTGGCATGGTTATCTTCAAAGGTACAATCTTCGGATCGGATGTAATCTTAACAGGTCTTTTGGAGACCTTAGAAATATTGGCGGATATGGTAATTATTGAAATATCATTGACAGAAGTCGGTGTAACAGGAGTCTTCTCAAAAAGGATTTCTTGGTTATCTATTAGGCGTTGGATGCCTAACTTCAACAACGGACAGTCGGTTGGTAAGGATGAACAAAGGTAGCAATCTTCTTCATAACATGGGAAAATCCCAGCCTTCAACAAATTCAGCTTGATTATCGGTAGCGGAGTCAACAAATCATCAACAGTAGCAACAAAAAGATCCTCTTCAATAGCATGGGCATTGTGGCCATGCCTTGGCATTGGAGCAGAGATCATATTCGGCTTTTCAGGGGAGTCGAATTCCACTTCTTTAGCATCTATCAAATCCTGAATCTTATTCTTAAGGGCCCAACAATTGTTGGTGTCGTGCCCTATACTCCATGAATGATAAGCACACTTGGCATTTGAATGGTAGTACGGAGAAGTTGTATTCGGATTCTTCGGTGCCTCTTTCAAGGTTGAAAGGTTTAACTTCAAGAGATGGGGAAGAACCTGAGCAGGAGTCATGTTTATCTAGGTGAATTGCCTTACAGGCCTTTCCACCCTTGCTTGGTTGGTTCTGGGTTGATTTTTTCTGGGTTGATCAACTGCAGACTTCTGAATCATTACGGCCCCCACCGTTGGTCGGCGCTTAACTCTTCCTTGACCTCTTTGGGAGTAGACAGTTGAGACCTCTTTCTTTGATGGAAAAGTCTTTTTGATGGTAGCGGAAGCGGATGCATGTTTTTGAATTTTACCGCTCTTGATTTCGACTTCAACTCTCTCACCAGTCAGAATTAACTCGGTGAACCCCGCAGACGAACTTCTTATCAAGTGATTAAAGAAAGGACCTGACAGCGTACCCAAGAACATGTCTACAAGCTCTCTTTCAGATAATGGTGGTTGCACCCTTCCCGCCAAGTCTCTCCATTTCTGAGCATACTCTTTAAAGCCTTCATTTGAGACCATCCCCATACTCTGTAATTGAGTACGGGTTGGTGCTAAGTCCGCATTGTACTGATACTGCTTGTAGAAGGCGGAAACCAAATCCTCCCAATTGTGCACATCAGACCTCTCTAGCTTGTAGAACCAATCCAACTGTGTCCCCGACAAACTGTCCTGAAAGAAATGGACCCACAGGTCTTTGTCAGAAGAATGTGGTTGGATTTTCCTGACGTAAGACCGTAAGTGCATCTTTGGACAAGACAAACCATCATATTTAGCAAACAGAGGTACTTTAAACTTGGGGGGAATGACAATTCCAGAAACCAAACCCAGCTCCTCAAAATCCAGCCCAGGAACTCTCTGAATCTCCATGGCTGCCAGACGTTCTTCCAAGTTCTTGTATTTTTCATCTACAGAAGGATACTGCTGTTCTGAGTAATCCTCATCTTCCTCTTCTTCTTCTTCCTCAGACTTAGATGGCACTGCATCTCCCTTTCCTTTCTCTAACAGAGCTTTAAGATCCTCCTGACCCTTTGCCAAGGTCATGAGTAGTTGTTGGAACTGTGAATTCTGCGCTTGTAAGTCTTTAACCGTCTGCTCAATATCCATCTTGCTGAAATAAACAACAGAGAGATAAGGAAACCTGGTGTGAAGACCTGTTTATGCATATGATGAATGATATGTATTCATGTAATGCATTCAAGGATTCAGAAATTCAAATTTGTTGTAAACAAAAAGGAACACACGTCATATTAATAAGATAAAATTTGTTAGTACATAAATGCCCCATGGGAAAAAAATACAAAATTCTAATGTAAAAAGACGTTGCGCATCCTTTTTGGTGCAATGTAGGTGTTGAGAGTCCGCACTTCGTGAAGTTGACGAGTAAGTTCCAAAACCTTCTTCTCACTGGCGTAGAATTGGGCTTCAAATGTATCGCGTTCTCCCTTGAGGTGTATTCAACTCCTTTGTAAATCTTCCAACGATGTTGGCGTGTCAGGATGTAGGAGGGTGTATGGAACCTCTCCTTCCATAACAGGCTCTTTGATCACAGGGAGAATGTAGGGGTAAGGCATCATAAGACTTTGGGTGCGGGTTTGTACCCACTTGAGGTAAGGCTCAAGGGGGATGGAATTCTTATGTCCCAAGGTCTTACTGTCCACCTTGTTGGGCATCCTCCAAGCTCGGATGAACCTTTTTCGAAGTCCTTGAGCATCGTTGTCGAAGTCAAAAACCAAGTCTGGAATCAGCATGTCATGTGGGCCATCCCTTTGGGCATACCCAAACTGTCTCAGAGCCAAGCAGGGGTTGTAGGTGATGCCTCCCCTAATGCCAAGTAGAGGGACATTAGGGAATTCCCCACAACAGTCAATGATGATAACATTTTCTCTAGATCGAGAACACCAATGAACATCTGAATGTGTAAGAGTCATCAGCCGTTGTGACCACCTTAAGCCTTTCTCATTCTTCAAGACTGATTGGGGAAGGTGAGAAATAAACCACCTTGCTAGAAGAGGAGTACAACACATGAGAACACCTCTTTTCCTCATTGTTTGAGTGTGAAATGAGTGGAAGATATCCCCAAGCAATGTAGACACCGGGTTGCGAGCCATGAAAATTTTGACAGCATTCACATCTACAAGCTGGTCAGGGTTTGGGAACAAGACTAACCCATAGATGCGAAGAGCTACAATCTCCTAAAAAGCTTGCAGGTCTAGAGAATTCCAGCATTCTTGAGCTTTCTCAAACAGAAACTTTGCCAAGAAACCCTTAACACCACTTCTGGTTTCCCAATGACCTATGACATCAGATGGTTGCAAGTGTAGGGCTTGAGCAACATCTTCAGGCTTTGGATCTCTTTCCGTACCGTTGAAGGGTAGTTGATGGAGAATAGGAATCCTCAAGAGTTTAGAAAATTCCTCCAAAGTAGGCACTAACTGGTAGTCAGGAAATGTGAAGCAGTGGTGTAGGGGGTCAAAGAACTGGAAGAGAACTTTCACCATGTCTTCCTCTGTGTTGGAGTTGACCAAGTTGAGAAGTCGACCATGTCTTTCAGTGAATGGAGAATACTCTGGAATCTTGGAAGTAAGCTCCTAGAGTTGAGGAGGGATTCTCACAAGGTTGACTTAGATTGTTTTCCTGAGAAGTGAATCCATTACTTACAAAACAGGAACAAAGATGAAGATCCAAATCCTTGAAATGGTTAGTGGATGCATATGATGCTTCATGATGTCCATGGTGTTATGCACAAGTATATATGTACAAACAAATCATACAAGATCCTAGTTTCAGGCTTGCATGGGGCTTCATAGGTAAGTACCCTCTTGAAGTTTAGTTGGCTCAACTTGTCCTATAAATAGTAACTGGGTTCTAAGGAGCTCAATATCACTGGATTATTTTCCGTGTTCATTGTTTCAGTTTAGCCACTTTACTGGCGACCGGAATATTCCAAGAAAACAACCCTCAATGAGTGTAGTATCGAGTATCTACCAACTTCGAACTGCACCAAAGCCGGTCATCTCACTACCCCTAAAAAGGCCAAGATGGTCAAGTAAAGGTTATAAAAGTCCATTAATGCTTCATGACATCACTCAGCAGCCCCGTATTCTCTTTGATTGACTCAAAGGCTACCGGTACCCATAAATATGTCGCACTAATATAGCTATTGCTTCAACCATGTCGGTATACCCCGCACAGTTTCCACAACGTATTTCTATTTACCTATGAATGTTTCCCAAATCTGGGTAGAGGATTAAAACCCAAACAATAGAACCAAATGTAAAGCAATCAAAGCAAACAAGGTAAGCATGTAAAGGTGATCTAAACCCTAAGGTAACCCCACTTTTTGATTAGTCCCCAGCAGAGTCTCCAGTTCTGTGATACGGTGGGAGAACTGACTTGAGGTTTTGCGTTTGTGTTCGCAAATGTTTCGGTTTAGCAAGAGTCACCACCGACTTTTTATTTTATCCAAAGGAAAGGTCAAAAAGCACAGGAAAGACCTTTGAGATGTTTTCTTGGGTTCGGGGGGTAGATTATGAAAAGGGAAGGTGCTAGCACCCTTTTCATCCATGGTTTTCCATGGGCTCTTAGTTACTTTTTTAGATCACTTGCTTTGCTTTTCCAATTGTTTGAAATGGTGCCTTGTGTGTGGTTTTGAAATTATTTTGAAAAGAGGCCTTTGTAATGATTCTTGTTTGAATGTATACAAAGGTGTTTGTCTTTTGAAAAATATTTCAATGTTTGAAAGTTTGATTTGGGAAATGTTTTGAAATTGTTGTGTGTTTTTGAAATTAGCAAGGATGTTTGCAAGTTGATCAAGTAACTAGGAGTTGTCTACCCTACTCAAAGATCTTTCCTACATATTTTTAACCCTTTTACGTTGTTGTTTTACCATTGTATTTGGTAAACAACCTTGTATTTGGATGTTAGACGGGACGGGCGTGGGTCATTGTATGACCATGATAACAATGTTGCTAAGTATCTTAGCAAGTTTTTTGAGGGACTAGATCATTTTTGTATAGGCAACCAAGATAGCGTCATCGAGGGACTATGATCTTTTTTTTTGTTTTGTTTTGTTTTGCCAAGATACCTAGCATGCATACCATGGCCATGTTTTAAGGCAACACGTGGGTGAAACCCTAGAGATGCTTGTGTGCATTATGTTGTCATTTTTCATGCATTTTGTCTTGTGTTTAGTCAAGCTATTTGTTTGATTTTGGTTCTTTGCATACAAACCCTAATTTATTAAGCATGCATATCAAAGCGATAAAATACGTAAAAGTAAATCTAAGTCTATTACAACATTACTATGGGAGGGGGGTACAAGTTTGAATAGGGGGATATTTGCAAGAAAATAAAGCCCTAAAACTATTACAACCATATTGAATTTATTTGCATAAATGAATAAATGGACAATTACTTAAATATGCAATTAAATGTAAATATGCAAAAATGTTTTTGTATTATCTTTATGTATGTAAAAATAAATTTATTCATGTATTAAAAATAAGAAAATAAAAGATGATTATTTTTGGAAAGGGTGGAAACCCTAATTTTTGTTTTAAGAAAATATATATATATATATTATATTAATTATTTATTCATTTATGTACAAGAAAATAAATAAAAAATAAATATATAAATGTTTAAAATTAAAATGTGTGAGAAAATATTATTTAAGTGTATAAATAATAAAATTAAAAATATATGATATTTTTTGTATTGTTTATAAATTTATTTAAGAAAATAAAAGTATTTAACCTAATAAACTATTTTTTGTCATAAAAAATAATAAAATAAAAATGTAAAAATTAAGAAAATATTTTTGATGATTTTTAATGTTCAAGAAAAATAAATAAAGTCAGAAAATGAAAATAGAAATGGAAAATATGAAAAAATAAAAACAATGGGCCATGGGGGTGTATGAAGTAAACATGGGGTGCCAATAGGAGAAACAATCCAAGCCCAGCCCATTTCCACTTCGTCCCTGTCCTTGGAACAGAAACACGCGCGCGCCATGTTCAAATTGGTAACTCCTGCATACGTGCTCAAAAACAAAAACTTGCAACATGAAAGTTATAGCTCATGATCACACGATTCTAACTATATAAAAAACTTGATCTAACTCTCAAAGACCAGAGAGAATTTCATTGGCCCTAAATCTTGACCTAGTTTTTTTCAGTAACTTCAACTATCAAATACTCCTAGCTCAGTTAACATAAATGAATTCTATGCATATGTACATCTCAAGGGCAATGAGGACTACATTTTTGCTTCACAAACCTAAGTTTAATGATTCCTAAATAAGGAGATAGAAGTTTGAAATTTACCTGTTTCATCCAAGCTTGGATATGGCAATGTAGGTGTTTTTGATGAGGCCTGAAGGTCGTGTTAGCTTGCCTGAGGTTCACTCAACCTTTCTCAATGCTTGGCTTGCTTTGAAATGGCCTGAATATGCTTGTAGAACTCAACCTGTAAAGCTTCAAAGCAAAAAAGGTGAAGTGTGAAAATGGGGTTACAATGGCTTGAGAATGGTTGGGATAGTTTAGGTATGTTGTATGGAGTGTGTTGGAACTGGTTTCAAGCAAAACGCACGAGTGGATTTTATTTTGGAAGTGAATCTGCAGAATCTGCCCTGTTTTTGCAAGAACTTGTGATTTTGTGCTTAAGGGTGTTTGAGAGGCTTAGAGCTCGTGTTTTGGACTTGGTATATTGTGTTAAACTTGTTTGGAATGTTCACAAGTCTTACTCTTATCAGATTACCAAGTTCTCTCACTTTTGCAAGCTTTCTTGTTTTTGAAGCAAAAGTGGGAAGTGACAAAGGCAAGGCCTGTACAGGCTAGCTCCAAGCATGCACATAGTTGGTTTACTTTGCCTGATATTAGTGGACTTTGTTTGCGGTAAAAGATTAGGTTCAAGGCTCAAGGGAAACAAAATTGTCAAAAGCCAACTTTATGAAAATGGCATTGTTATCTTTCTGCCATAAATGGAATAAACCTTTGTATAATGCTTCATAGATTAGAACAATGATTTAATCTAATGTGTTTGCATTTAATGTATTAGTGTGGAAAGGATTAAGGCCTATAGAACAATTACAAGCAAGGTTTGGACATATTTGCAAGTTGTATCAATGTGCAAAATGCCTTGGCCAAAAGTGATAATTTTCCATTTTCAAACTTTTGATTCTCCCTAACCACAAAAGATCTTGGAGAGTTCCTGGACATTTTGGAAAGCTTGTAACATGCTCTACAATCCATCTATGAAATGAATTTTGAGATTACAATTGGAACTATGTGAAAAATTGCCATGAAGATAGGTCAAAATCCTGCCTAAACTAGGGCAAAATTTCACTAAGTTAAAAGTTTCATGGACCCTTGTTCACAAAATAATAACTTGAAATTCAAGCATCTTTTGGGAAAACTTTGTGAATTAAAGTTGTAGATTTTATGGAGGTCTACAACTTTCATGTTGGAAGTTTACTTTGAATCCAATTGCATCATGGTGAAAAAGTTGGGAAAAAATAAGAAATTTTCATAACTTAGAAAATTTCTAAGTTATGAAAATTTTCCATTTTAAACCCTAATTTTCAAAATTAGGTTTCTTGGTGAACAATTTTCATGTTTTGACACATCTTGATGAAAAATGACCCTTGGCACTTGATTTTGACCAAAAAGTCAAAGTTTGACTTTTTAGTGTACAGTTGATTTTTGATCAGTTGACTAGAAAATTCATCTGTTAATCCAATGCATTTGAGATCTTTTGAACCTTGTGATTGGGTCAAGTTGATGCCATTGAGTCCTTGAATCCATTCATGAACCCAATTTGCCATTGGCTAGGTGAAAAATCAGAAATTGCCCTTATATAGTCAAAACCCTAAAAATGACCATTTTGCCCTTTTGATGACCTGATCAAATTTCTTGAGGAGTTGTGGTCCAAACTTGATCAAATGGTTCATATGAGTCTATAATGTTGATATGGATAAAAATTATGAGGTTTGACTGTAAATTGGCCACAATTGACTTTTTCCCTAATACAGCTGATTTCTAGGTCAACTGTCCAATTGATTGGGCAAAAATTTGATTCAAAGCTTGAAACTTGGTATGGGAAATCTTATAGGTCCAACATGAAGTATGAAAGTCACATTGAGCATTGGAAGTCCAAAAATCCCTGTGCAAACTCAAACCCTAATTACAGGTCATCAGTGCAAGGAGTGGTCTTGAGCTGAGCAAACCCTAATCCTGTCTGGAGTCAAAGAGTCTTGTGGGGAAAATATTGGTAAAATGAGAGGGCAAATTTTGGGGTACAACAACATGATATCCAGGTCCCAGACTGAGGAAGAGCACCTTGATCATCTCTAGAAACTGTTTGACAGGTTGAAGACGTACAAGCTGAGGCTGAATCCGAACAAGTGTACCTTCGGGGTAAGGTCTGATAAGCTTCTGGGTTTCGTCGTCAATGATAAGGGTATTCTGGTGGACCCTTCATAGGTTAAAGCCATACAAGAGATGTCGGCTCCCCGCACGGAAAAAGAAGTTAGAGGTTTCTTGGGACATCTGAATTACATCTCCATGTTCATATCACATCTGACTGCTACTTGTGAGCCAATCTTCAAGCTGCTGAAGAAAGACCAAGTGGTAAAGTGGAATGATGAATGCCAGACCGCTTTCGAAAGAATCGAGGAATACCTTCAAGAACCACCAATTATGATGCCTCCAGTTGAAGGAAGACCTTTGATATTATACTTGACAGTGCTAGACGATTCAATGGGGTGTGTGCTGGGGCAGCATGACGAGTCTGGTCGAAAAGAGCACGCTATTTACTACCTTAGCAAAAAGTTTACCGACTGTGAGACCCGATACTCATCGCTCGAGAAAACTTGCTGCACTTTGGCATGGGCTTCTCGCCGACTGAGACAGTATATGCTGACTTACACTACTCTGTTGATATCAAAGATGGATCCGATCAAGTATATTTTTGAGAAGCCCGCTCTCTCCGGAAGGATAGTAAGATGGCAGATGATCTTAACCGAGTATGAAATACAATACACAACCCAAAAAGCAATCAAGGAAAGTGTATTGGCGGATCATTTGGCGCATCAGGCCGTGGACGACTACCAATCCATGAATTTCGAGTTCCCGGATGAGAATATCATGTTGGTAACCGACTGCGAAGAACCTGGACCGGATAAAGGACCCGAGGAGGGATCCTGATGGTCTATGTATTTTGATTAAGCCTCAAACGCATTGGGTAATGGCATTGGCGTTGTAATTATATCTCCCGAGGGCTGTCATACTCCGTTCACCGCCCGATTATGTTTCAACTGCACCAACAATATGGCAGAGTATGAAGCATGTATCATGGGTCTTCGAGATGCTATTGACCTGAGGATTAAGTTCTTAAGTGTATTCGGGGACTCTACTCTGGTAATAAGTCAGATCAAAGGCGAGTGGGATACAAAGCACCCGAATCTTATTCCTTACAAAGAGTATGTATTGACATTGCTCCCACACTTTAAGGAGGTAACCTTTGAACATTTCCCACGAGAAGAGAACCAGTTGGCGCACGCGCTAGCTACCATGTCTTCTATGTTCAAAGTCAGGTGGGACAATGAAGATCCACAGATTACCATTGAGAGGTTGGATGAACCCGCACACTACTGTGAGATCGACACCGAAGAAGTGGCAGACAAACCCTGGTTTCACGAAGTCAAAAGGTATCTCGAGGTTCAGGAATACCTCGAGGGGGTATCTGTTAATGATAAGAAGTTTCTGAGAAGGTTCGTTGTGAAGTTCTTCATCAGTAATGGAATCCTCTATAAGCGTAACCATGATTCAACCTTATTGCGGTGTGTAGACAAGAGCGAGGCTGAAAGGATCATGGCAGAGTTACATGAAGGCACTTTCGGAACCCATTCTAGTGGACATACCATGGCTAAGAAGATCCTACGAGCAGGATACTACTGGTCCACTATGGAAGCCGATTGTTATCAGCACTCTCGAACCTGTCATAAGTGCCAAGTCTAAGCTGATAAGGTGCATGTACCTCCGGTTCCCCTGAATGTTTTGATAACTCCTTGGCCCTTTGCAATGTGGGGAGTCAACATGATTGGAGAGATCATACCTACTGCGTCTAACGGGCATCGTTTCATTCTGGTAGCAATTGATTACTTCACAAAGTGGGTTGAGGCAGCTTCCTTTGCTACAGTAACCAAGAACCTCATGGCACGGTTTATCCGACATAATCTGATCTGTGGATATGGTGTAGCAGAGAGGATTATTACTGACAATGGTACAAATCTCAACAACACGATGATCACCAAGCTCTGTAAACAGTTCAAGATACAACATCATAATTCTTCTCCCTACTAGTTGAAGATGAATGGCGTTGTTGAAGCGTCTAACAAGAACATCAAAAAGATTGTACAGAATATGACAGTGACATACAAAGATTGGCACGAGATGTTACCATTCGCTCTTCATGGGTGCCGTACCTCAGCACGGACATCGACAGGGGAAACACCCTACTCTTTGGTGTATGGCATAGAGGCAGTCCTACCCATTGAAGTCCAGATACCCTCTCCCAGGATTATGAAGGATGCGGGTTTGAACAAAGACGACTGGATCCAAACCCGACTTGATCAGATGAATCTAATAGATGAAAAGAGACTTACTGCTATCTGTCATGGTCAGACGTATTAAAAGCGAATGATCAAGGCTTTTAACAAGAAAGTCAGACGTTAAGAATATCAAGTCGGGGATCTAGTGATCAAACGCATCATACTACCGCAAGGTGATCCCAGGGGAAAATGGACCCCCACATACGAAGGGCCATTTGTGGTTAAGAATATTTTCTCTGGAGGAGCTATGATTCTAACTACCATGGATGGTGACGACCTTCCTCACCCCGTCAATGCATACATAGTGAAAAGATACTACGCATAATCAAAGACCCGCTAGGTTGACTGGTCTAGGAAAAAATAAGGGCTTCTCGGCGAACCAAAAGGGTTCGGGAAAAAGTAAGGGATGAAAATGAAAATTTGTACACCCGACAAGTCGAAAACCTGAAAAGGCGACTTGGGCAAAAAAAGGGTATCCCGGTGGATTGAAAACCCGAAAGGGCGGTCTAGGCAAAAATTAGGGATCAAAGTGTAATACTATGTCTCATTGGATCATCTTGCAACCAGACTTCGGTATCAACTATCAAGCTCGGACAACGCCAATCAATCTGATCAACCTTCGGCCAAGTAGTAAAGTGATGAGACGCTTGAAGATATAAAGGAAATAGCAGAGTTGGAACCCAATGGGATTGTTTCACGTAGCTGTTTTTCTTTCGTTTACACAAATTGTATAATTTCTGTTTTTCGGCGGCGTTCTCTTACTAGGACGTCAGCCTCTTTGTACAAAACGCTTATTACAGGCCAATTTCAAAATCAATACAAGTTATTTTCACAGGAAATTTCAATCTGTTTTTCTTTTCCGTTTGGTTTTTCAAGAACGTCCAATGATTCATTTTTTATATATGCATTTGAAAATAATGGCTGCTCATAAATATTTACATAAGAGACAAACGTCGATTACTCATAATACCAAAAACAGGGAAAAAAAGGAAGTACCAAACCTCACAGTCACTCTTCCCATCAGGTACCGGGATAGAGCCAGTTGGAGAACATGAGCAGTGGTACATACACTCCCCATAAAGTAAAAAGTATCCAAAGACAGTGATGTTAGTGTTCCCGAATAGGACATAACTCTCCCTAGCTGAGGTTCACAATCGCGAGTGAGTCAGTAAATTTTTCCCCAAGCAGATTTTATTTCTCTCACAAGCAGAAATTCAATTGCCAACAGAATTCATTATCACCGGTAATGGAAATTCATCCCCAACTGAGTTTATTTCTCCAGATCAACGGATCTATCAACAAAGTATCTCCTCTCCAACATAGTTATTCCCCGCAGAGTTATCCTCAGACAGGGTCTCTTCTGGCAGAATATTCACCATCCGAGTGGATGTGGATCCCCAGTTAGTCATCTTTGTTCACTATCCCCAACAGAAGTAAAGGAACTATGGTTTTTTTACAGCAGTCAAGAATACCATTTCTCATACTTTCTAAACAGCAGTTAGGGATTTATTTTCCCGGACTCAGATTATTATGTCAACATTCCATGCTCATACATCATGACATGTGCATACATTACATATAACATAATCTCAGTTATTTTGAGAACCTCATCACAATGAATCTCATGCATCGCACATAACTAACCCTGTATTTCTTTCAGGAAAGACAATTATTATCAACAATTTCCAGCAGATCCATGATCAACACTCGAAGATAAACAGAGTAATCATCGATGCGACAAATGCAACCTTACCCAGGTTCCTCATCATAGCCCTACTATCCAGGATTTCATCTCGAAGTAACCCTACTATCCAGGTACCTTCTCACAGCCCTACTATCCAGGTCTTCATATCGAAGTAACCCTACCATCCAGGTTCCTTCTCACAACCCTACTATCCAGGCCTTCATATCGAAGTAACCCTACCATCCAGGTTCCTTCTCACAACCCTACTATCCAGGCTTTCATCTCGAAGTAACCATACTATCCAGGTTCCTTCTCACAACCCTACTATCCAGGCTTTCATCTCGAAGTAACCCTACTATCCAGGTTCCTTCTCACAACCCTACTATCCAGGCTTTCATATCGAAGTAACCCTACCATCCAGGTTCCTTCTCACAACCTTACTATCCAGGCTTTTATATCGAAGTAACCCTACCATCCAGGTTCCTTCTCACAGCTCTACTATTCAGGCCTTCATATCGAAGTAACCCTACCATCCAGGTTCCTTCTCACAGCCTTACTATCCAGGCTTTCATATCGAAGTAACCCTACTATCCAAGTTCCTTCTCATAACCTTACTATCCTGGTTCTGCATCTCTTATCCCCAGACAGCAGTCCACAACACTGTAAGACCGGGACCCGATCAAGCATAATTGATTTCACATTTCCCCAGAAAGTCGCGGTGTAGCATATACCTCGACCAGATACGAAGTTCAATTCCGCTTCCCCAAACCAGAGTTATTCCCCAGTAGATTAACGGACAACTGAAGCTCCTAAAACTCTATTTCTCTAAAGACAGAGACCAGCATTCCCCAGCGAAATTCTCCTCGACAACAGGTATATGGGTTATCGCAAAGGAATATCTTATGCGATCAACAACTATTCAGATGGAATATTTAAGCCCATCTCCGACAATTCTCTAGAAACCTCCAAATGGAATCTGTAAGCCCATTCTCGATATCACAAATCAAGTACCACTTCATGCGAGTGCAAATTTCTGGGCACTCTAGTGTTCAATCATCTTCCACCTTCAGATCACGAAAGGCAGACGAGCTAATCTACATCTTAAGGTTTAAGAAGATTGGACAGGAGAAGCTGTTGTACCCCAAAGTTTTCTCTCCTATATTTCTCAACACATGGCAGGTGAGGTCCCCAAATTGCTCAAGGAAGTTCAAGAGTTAACCATACAAACTCTCTCCTAAGGCAATATACCTCAAATTAGGGTTTCTATTTTCATCAAGATGTGTGAACCACAAAGGACTCAAACTCTTACCATTGTCCTAATATGTTCTCAAGATCATCCATGTCAAGTTTCAAGCCTTGTAGAAGAAGTTTGCTCAGTCAATCAGTCAAATGCCTGAAAATCAACTGTACTTGTCAAAAGTCAACTGTGGCCCACATACAGTCAAACTTCAATATTTTTGGTCAACATCCTCATTTTAAAGTATTATCCATCATTTGATCAAGGGTTGATCATGATTCCTCAAGGATTTCTCACAATTCATCAAAACCTAAAAGTTGCTAAATTAGGGTTTTGTAGGAAAAGTCAACTCAACTTTGACCAAGCATAACTTTCTCATACTTTATCAAAAATGACCCATCCAAAGCTCATTTTTAAGAGGATGCAATTCCCTACAATCCATCTTCATCTCCCAAGTTCCGAATATGCACTCATAAAAAGATATGAATTTTTACATTATAGGTCCTTTTGAAAAGTCAACAAAAACACCTTTTGGGTCAAAGCTTCATACATGAACATGGAAGACTCAATTGAGATGAGACCAAAAGGTTGTTTTTAGGACATCCTAAGATTTCTAAAAATTCCAAGAACACCTCTTTAGGGTCAAAATTGAGAGAGTTATGCATTGGCCAAGTTGACCATTTTTGCAAAATTGCCAAAAGTCAAATGTGCTCAAATTTGCATTTTTTGCTAAATGGGCCCAACTTTTTATGCTTGCACCTAAATTATAATGTGGTCCACGACTCAAATGTTCACTCACCCATTATGTGCTTCATTTTTCAATTTATTTTAATTTTTCATTAATTAAAAAGTGGATTAAATCAAATAAATGATGAAAATTAATAAAGATATGATTTGATTTGTTTTTTTGACAGTTTGGCAATCAAGATATGCTGAGTTTACAAGATCAATTCAAGTTAAGGCCAATTGGTACAAGAAACGCATTATTTGGCTCAAAATAGGAACATATCATACAACTTGAAAATTAAATCAAATCTTGGATAAATGCAAAGATTCATGCCAATTTTGTTAACCTAATTCATTCTAGGTTATATAATGAAGCTTTCCAGATCAAAAAACAAGGGTTAGAGGTCATGTAAAGGATAGAAAAAAACTCAAAAATCTTGATAAAAAGTGAGTTTTAGTTTGCAGGTTAGAGGACCTTTGAGAGAAATTCAAGGCCAGTAATCTATTCCAGGACATCCCAGGAAGCTATTCCAATCACTCCCAGGTCCTTGAAACGCCCAGAAACGCGCTCTACACCTCACACGGTTTGCAAGCTTTTTCAAATTTGATTATTGCAATTTACGCGTCATTAGCACTTTTGATTGTTATATTCATGTTTGTCATCATGTTTTCAAGCTAACCATGCCATTTAATTGCATTTTTGATGCCTGTACGTGATATTTCCATTGCTAGGGTTTCTATATTCGTTTTAGGGTTTTTCAATGCAGGCAAAATTAGGCCTTGATTCTGGTGCCATGATACTCGTGAGGATGAGACGAGTTGATTGGTATCAGTACTTTTCATTTATCTTGCTCGTATGCAATTTTGGAGATGAACATGGTTATACCTACAGTGAACGTTTGTAGGTAAAAGTCTTGTTTTCTAAGGCGACGGTCCAAGGAAGAAGATGAGGCGTGGCAGTCATTGGTTGACTGGTTTAAATTTTCACGCATTTTCTGAATATATTGTTTGATTTGATTATATTGTTTTGCTTCTACTATATGAACAACAAGAACGTGTGGCACAACTGGAAAGCAAGCGTTGGAATTGAGCATGAGGACCTGGGTTCGATCCCAGGTCCCAACCTTTGCTTTGTATTATTTTTCTTCATATGATCAGGTGCACTACCATTCCATGTGTCCACCATGCAACTCAAAGATCTGACCATCAGATTCATCAGCAAGCCAGATCCAACGTGCCAGCAATGAAGATCCACCATGCTACTCAAGTCAACGCCCATACCAGATCCAGCACTGACCAGGCTTAATGCTTATTTGGGCCAAGAAAATCAGATTTGCACCCCCCAGCATGTTATTCCACACAGGCCCATTCTCATTCTTTTACATTTTTTTATTTCCTTATTTAATTATCTTGCTTAATTTATTTTTCTCATAAAAATTAATCATTTTTTATTTAATCATAAAAATTAACAAATAAAAAAATACCAAAAAAAACATTTTTAAATAAATTATTTAATTTAATTAGGAATCTAGGTTAATTTAATTTCTTTTTTTTACAATTAAAATTCAATTAGAAAATTAGGTTAACCTTTGATTTAATTTTTCTTTCTTTCTCAAATAAAAATATAAAAAATAGGTTAATTAATTAATTTTCAAAAATTAACAGTAATTAGAACTTCGGATTTTATTTTAATTTAATTATTCATTATTTTCTCAAATAACAAAACATGACAAAAAACATTTTTTTAATCAATCGCAAGTAGGTTTAGTCAAGGGTCAAAACCCTAATCGTCTCGTATTTAATTCGACGCGCGCTTGTTGATTATTTATTCCAATATTTTGTAACTGTTCATGGTTTGTAATAGTTAATTTAGGGTTTTTATTTATTGTTTAAATCCCCGACTTTTTTGGTTATGTAATTAATCCCCCTCCCCGAAGCCTTGTAATAGCTAGGTTTATTTCCTCGCATTTTTAATTCATGCAAATATTTAACTGTTTAGATGTATGCTAATAGGATTGTATGGAAAGAATGCATGACAAATTAATACAGTTAGAAAACCCTAATGTGAAAAGATTAAATAACTGAAACAAATCACTCGCACATATCACTCTTAGGGTATACTCTCACTTCGGTTGCCTTCGGTAAACGATCATTAAGCATAGGGTGTCTTAGTGGTTTCCCTCCTGTCTAAAAAGATCAAATGTCCCATTCGAATGTTGCCTTGGAAATGTTGCCTCAGAAATATTGCCTCGGAAATGTTGCCTCGAAAAGATCTTAATACTTTAGGGTTACTACTAATGTGTCATAATATTGCTTTAGTGACCGTACGTCCCTTTCGAATTGACCCTTACAAATTCCAATGATGGTGCTACCTATTTCTCAGTAGTAGGATAACATTGTATAAAGGAAACAAGAATATAAATGATCTTTTTCCGAGTAGGTAGTGTAGCGGTACAAATGTTCAAGACTAAGCCATTGGATTGACTAGACTTTATACAAATCAAAATAAAAATTGCCACCGCGCTTTATTGTTTCCAAAGGAATGGGAAAAGAGCGAATAACCCAAAAAAAAGGGGAAAGATTCAAGGTAAGGGGGTTGGTTATGCAAAGGGAAGGTATTAGCACCCTAAACATCTACGGTACTCCGCAGGAACTTCTTTGAAAAATCTGTATATTTTGGCTATAAAAAATGTGTTATGTATAAAATGGATGGTGGAGGTGAGAAAAGAAATATTTTTATGATTTTTGCACCCGCCGCAGTTGCAAACCTTTAGTGCCTACGTACCACCTTTCGTGCAATAGGGGATCAGGGTACACGTAGTTCCTCTTTTAAAAATTTGAAATACAAATGTGTTGGTTAATTTTATGAGATAAGACATCATCGTCATTGCCCGTGTGGAAAACATACTTACTACCCACAATCATGAGAAAGGAGAATTTGCATCATCTCAAAGTGGAGGATATGACTTGGATTTTAAAATCAACAATGCCTCACTCAACACCCAAGTGGAAAATATCTCTCTTTACTACATATTGTAGAAGTATAGTTGTTTGCATCACTACAAGGAATGACAAGAGTCTAATCTTCTTTAAGAAAAGTTTTAAAAATAAAAAGCCAAAGTGACAAAAATGGTTTGAAATGAGATTGATTGACTTTTAGTCTTCTCACAAAAATGTCAAGGTATTATTAAATTGATTTAAATTTATTTATGAAAATGTTTTGAAAATGCATGGACCTAAGTCCAAGTTTATTATGAAAGTGTTTCAAGTTTAGAACTAAGAAGAGTTTTTAAAAGGAGGGAGAAGATTTTTTGAATTAAAGAAGATGGGAGGAGATGAAGAGACTATCCTAAAGCAAAAGGTAAAAGCTAGGGATAAGAACCATATAACCAACAAGAAGCCAATATTTGACATTATGAGTCAATATAGAATTCCCATTCTTTGGATTGAAACCAAGCAAGCAAAGATACTAGACCTCTTGAGAGAACCAAACTTCAAGTGTATTAAGTCTTCGCAAAAATTGGGCAGAGTAACGACTATATACGGGTGAATTCCAGATTACAAACAAAGTATGTAATCACAATAACCTACACACAAAACAAACAAACAACCCAATGTCTTGAGGTAAACCTCAAGAACTCCAGACAAAATATCAAATAAAGTCACAAAGTCTCCAAGATAGGCCAAAGTCTCTAATCCTAAGTCCAAGAAGTCCAATACTCCATAATGCCAAGGATAGTAACCAAATATTCCAAGTATCATTAAAGATTTTTATGGTTCATGTTGATTATTAGGTGTCTTTAAAAGGAAAAGAAAAGCTCAAGTGAGCAAAATAAAAATGACATAAAAGTAAATGCTCAAGTGAGCAAAATAAAAATGGCATGAAATGTAAATTCTTAAATTAAATGGTACATAAAGCATAAAAAATAAAAGCATAAAGTAAAGTCAATTGTTAGAAATTAGTGGTTAGTTGGATGACCATCTTGAAACTTGCATTTGGAACTCATTAGAGGATTGGTAGAACCAAAGCCTCCACACAACAAGTTGCATTTGCTTTTTGTCAAGTATATCATCCATTTTGGAATCCTCAAAAGTAACATTTAATGATCAACGATGTTTAAGTGATCCGCGTTGACCAATGGTGTTATAGATCCATTAGAGGATTGGTAGAACCAAAGCCTCCACATAATGAATCTCAAGGTTATTGGATCAAAGAGATCAAATTAACATACTTGGGCTTGCAGTCATGAGTTTGGGCCACGAATGATCATTTATTCGAATCGGGACAAAATTTAGCGCTATGTTAAGCAATCGTAAGTGGACTTATGTAGAAGTTGCACCTATTTTGAGGCCGGTCAATAGCAATCTATGTACTTCATGTTTGGATAAATGATAAAGAGATCACCATCCCTTAACATGTAGCACAATTAAAAAAGAAAGGGATAAGACGAAGAGGGAGGGGAATGATAAGCTAATTTGGATCACCATCTCAAAATTCTTTCATCTTTAAATTCAACCACTCCTCTAGATGGATTAAAGCACTAAACATATCATTAATCCAAAGCACCAAAAATGAATTAAATAATTCACTCTTTGATAGATTTGAATTGATGAACATTTATCCAACTTCATCTACATCACAAAGTCCATTGAATTTAAAGAGAAATTGGACATTTAAAATTTCAATCCAAGTTATCCATCAAAGAGAGTGAGCATAAAAATATTTGAGTCGAAACAACCCCAAAATAAGGCAGAAAAAGTATTTTCGACAATGTTACATTCAATTGTGCTTCGACAGCTACCAATTGCATCAGTGCAGTTTTTTTTTTAAAATCAATTTTCTGTGACAAACAATTGCAATGTTACAACAATTGATTGCAACATGTTAAAATCAGTCGAAAACAGCATCTTAAGGATCAAATTCTTGTTCCAACTTTTTATCAAACACCTTATGATCATGGATCCAATTGAGCATGAAAATTCCATCAAATTATGTGAAAATAGCACTAATGGAATCATAAAACAGTGCTCAATGAATCAAAACAAGAAATCCACAAGAGATCACATTGTGAAAGATGATGATCCAACTTACCAAAGGTAGAATTAGAGAATTATCAAACAACTTCCAGAATTTGCTGGAATTCGACCACAAGAATCAATTACCAAAGCTTGGATGTAAAGAATTGATGAAGAAAAAGTGTTTGGATGAAGGTTTAGCTCAAAGATTAGTAAGCTTCAATGCAAAGCTTATTATCCTTTTTCTGAAAATGGAGCTTTGAGTGAATTTGGTAGATGGAGAGAATTGAGAGATTTTTTAGCAAGATGAGTTTGGCTATCAAAAGCTTGTAATTTGAATGAAATGAGGTCTCTATTTATAGAGTTTAGGATTGGGATTAGTGGTAATTTGGTAATTTATTCTTGGAGCCAAAATTGAATTAATGATATAATTTTCAAATTATGCAGAAAAAATTGGAGCCAAAAAGATGACAGTTTTGAAATTGCTGCCTTTTTTTCAAAAATCACGTGTTTTTTGCTGCTATGACTCGATACATGGGTCGTATGCGTTGACACATCCTAGTTGTATAACACATCATGTATAGATACATGCTTCTATGTGTTGATACATACTGCTATTTCAACACATTACAGAATCAAACAATTTGCATGAGTCGACACATAACACGTATGTGTCGACACATGATAGCTATACAAATAAGATGAGTCGATACATAACATGGATGTGTCAACACATGCTAGTTATACATAACAGGATAAGTCGATACATACCTTTATGGGTCGATATATGCTGTCTTTCGCCACAATACAGAATCAATCAACTTGCATGAGTTCGACACAAGCCTCTATGGATCGATACAAGCTGCCTTTCGACACAATACATAATCAATCAATTTGCATGAGTTCGAGACAAGCCTCTGTGGATTGATACAAGCTTCCTTTTGACACAATACATAATCAATTAATTTGCGTGAGTTCGACACAAGCCTCTGTGGATTGATACAAGCAGCCTTTCGACACAATACAGAATTGATCAATTTGCATGAGTTCGACACAAGCTTCTATGGATCAATACAAGCTGCCTTTTGACACAATACATAATTGATTGATTTGCATGAGTTCGACACATAACATGTATGTGTCGACACATACTAATATTTTTGATTTTTGAAGGCTGAAAACACGGTTTTAAAAAAATTAATTATTTTTATTTTTCTTTGCAAAAAAGAGATTTTTAGGGAAATAATACCGGAAAACCTTATTTGTCGGATGCTTCGACTTGGTACCTACAAAACAAAAATATACAAAGACAAAGACAATTTTTTTTTTGTATTTTGACTAGAAGTTAGTAAACAACACATATACAAAATACACAACCAAGGTGCTTGGAAATTCCTCAAGAGAAAACTTAAAGATAGGAGATAGAAAAATAGGAATAACCAACCCTAATGTGATATTGTTATGATCGAATTGATATGATATGATAAGGGAATCTTAGGGGCAAAAATTGGGGTACAACAGCTGCCCTTACTTAAGTGTCTTCTATCCGGAGATACGAAGGTTAAAAATCTTTGTGTCGACGCGATTGAAGATACTTAAATATAAAAAAAGCCCTATTTTTGTATCTAAGATTCCATGCAATACTTATGATTATGAATGCATATGAACAGAACAAAAGAGACGCAAAGTATCACTGGGGATGCCACAAAATGAAGAAACAAAGGAGAAACCCCACCAGGAAAATAAATCACTGATGGACCAAAAGAAATGAATCAGAGGGGAGGATAACAAGCATTGACGTTCACCGCCGATGTCTACCAATGTTCACTGAAGGTAGAAGGAGAATATCATACCATCGCCGTTCACTGACAATGAACTATCAATGTTCACTGATGATAGCAAAAAGATAAGAAAACACTGACGTTCACCACCGATGTCCTACCAACGTTCACTGAAGGTAGACAGAGAATATCATACCACCACCGTTCACTGACGATGAACTATCAACGTTCACTGATGATAGCAAAAAGATAACAAACATCGACGTTCACTGCCGATGTACTACCAACATTCACTGAAGGTAGAGAGAAAATATCATACCACTGCCGTTCACTGACGATGAACTATCAACGTTCACTGATGATAGCAAAAAGATAACAGACACCGACGTTCACTGCCGATGTACTACCAACGTTCACTGAAGGTAGAAAGAGAATATATCATATCACAGTCGTTCACTGACGATGAATTATCAACGTTCACTGATGATAGAAAAAAGATAAGAAACATCGACGTTCACTGCCGATGTACTACCAACGTTCACTGAAGGTAGAAAGAGAATATGTCAAGTTATCCAAAAATTCTGGCGTTTTAACTAGAACAGGTCTCAACTTCTTCTTTAACCAAGGCATTCCGCCTGGAAAGGGTAATATGTAAGCTGTCTCAAATAAAGAGACTTCCACTCATTGCCAAGGGAAATTGCAAAGAGAAATGACTTTCTGGGGATAGAAATATGACTTCCTGGGGAAAGAGATATGACTTCCTGGGGATAGAAATATGACTTCCTGGGGAAAGAGATATGAATTCTTGGGGAAAGAGATATGACTTCCTAGGGAAAGAGATATGACTTCCTGGGGAAATGCCACATTATTCCTGCTGAGGAGATAAAATCTTCTCGTGCAAAATAAATGCACAAACCAAAACTCAAAATTCTCAGAAATCCAAAGTAAATAATATTGTCATGCAACCACGAATCCAATTAGAAACAAACTGGAACAAGACAGCCATCGAAGATACATCCTTTGAGAAATAAACTCAAGAGGGAAAACCAAATCCACTTAAGCAAGGAGCGCTGCAGAAAGGTTAGAACACAATGTCAATAAAAATGATTTGTAGCAATGCATGATGCATGTATGAATGTATGAGTGATATCGTGCATATGCTGGTAAAAAGATACATAATCAGTACAAACAAACAAAACCGCCTCAGGTACCAACAACATTGGGCTAAACTTCAACCAGAAAGATCAATCCAAGAAAGGTAAAAGCAACTGCGAAAACCAAACCTATTGCATGTCCTAACTTAACTGAGGAGAAACATAATCCGGATGTAGCTAAATCAAACAGATACCGGGATAGAACATCCTTCTTCCGGTTTCATCGGAGAAACCAGTTTTCCAAAAATAACATGCCTATTGGAGAATGCAAGACCAGCCTCAAATAAAGTAGACTGACGCCGAGACAATTAAACCTCACTGGGGAATTCAAACCCACTTTGAAGGAAGAAGAACATACAGACTTCACTAAGGGAGACAATGCTTCATCACACCTACTGGGGACTTCATGCTGACTTCAATGGGGAGGTCAAAACCACATCATCAAGGGGAAACCAAGATACGTTCTTCACTGGGGAAACCGGAGATACGTGTTCTTCGAGAGTAATTATTGCACCAAATTCTTTAGGGAGAAAGGACTTCTATCAAATAAACGAGGCCTACACTGGAGAATATTGGATTAATTCTTCATATCATACAAACCTATTCCAACAAAAGATGCCCTGGTATAGTCTTCCTGGGAAATCAAGAAGTCAACACTAATGCCAATACTGCAAAAAGAGCGATATCTTAGCACACCAAGGGAATAAAACCTTTCATCATATGAGGGAAAACTGCGCTGGGGAATCTGGGACGGAGGCTTCTGACCATGCAAACCCAAAATCAAAAGCGAACCAAGACTTGGTCGGGGATAATGGGATCACAAACCTAATACTGTACCTTGCACCCACTAGTATCGTCTTTAACTATTTGAGAAACACACAAAGATTGCACACATACTAACAAAATAACCTGAGAAAAACCTTCATGAAGGAAGTAAATCTTCTTAAAACAATCGGAGTTTGTTCATTCCTGGGATCGCCATTTTTTATGTCATTGTTTCATCACAAATCCCAAAGTAAATTGAATTTTAAAGATCTCCCCTTTTTTTGAAAAGTCAATTTTGCTTTTTAATCTTTTTGCTTTAAAAATTATTATCAGTAATAAATGGAGTCTTTGCAAGCTAAATTAAAATAAGAACACAAAGAATTGGGAAAAAGCTCTAATTTCATTAATAGAATAGTAGTCTGCGAATGGCGAGACTCCATGGATGATTACAAAGTTTGGAAAATGGTAATATATAATGGAAAATATACATTGAGATACAGTGACCACCATCCCCCTAACAACTTTTGAAATCCTGAGCAGCAGCTTTTGTTGAAGTATGATGAGGATCCGAGAAGATTGTTGCTTCAACGATCAAGTCTTGTCTGACGTAGTTACTTGCCAAGAAAATTCCCTAACTTTTTCCTAATCCGCCCTTGCGGGTTTTCAACTTAGCGGGAAATTTATTCTGTTAGGTCTCTAATTTTTTCCTAGACCGCCCTTTCGGGTTTTCAGCCTACCGAGACGCTCCTTTTTGCCTAATCCGCCCTTTCAGGTTTTCAACTTAGCAAGTTATTCTTTTATTTCTTTAGGCAAAGTATTTCTTGATTGCGTCAACATTCATGGGACGTGGGAACTCCTCGCCATCCATAGTTTCAAGAATTAATGCACCACCAGAGAAGGCTTTCTTGAAAACATACGGGCCTTCAAAATTGGGAGTCCACTTGCCCCTAGAATCAGTGTTAAAAGACATGATCTTCCTGAGCACGAGGCCGCCTTCTCTGAATTCATGAGGTTTGACCTTTTTATCAAATGCTTTCTTCATTCTTTTCTGATATAACTCCCCATGACACAAAGCTGTCATTCTCTTCTCTTCAATCAAATTCAATTGGTCAAACCTGTTCTGGACCCATTCAGCCTCTGTCAACTTGGCTTCCATTATCACATGCAACGAGGGAATCTCTACCTCAACAGGGAGTACAACTTCCATTCCATATACCAGGGAGAACGGGGTTGCTCCTATTGAAGTGCGGACAAATGTTCGATATCCATGTAGAGCAAAAGGGAGCATTTCATTCCAATCCTTATAAGTAACAACCATTTTCTAGATAATTCTCTGGATATTCTTATTAGCAGCTTCAACAGCCCCATTCATCTTTAGTTTGTATGGAGACGAATTGTGATGGATAATCTTGAATTCTTCACACAGTTTTGTCATCATCTTATTGTTCAAATTCGAGCCATTGTCAGTGATGATTCTGCTCGGCACACCATACCGGCATATAAGATTGTTTTTGATGAAATGCACAACCACTTGTTTGGTAACATTGGCATAAGAAGCAGCCTCTACCCATTTGGTAAAGTAGTCAATTGCTACCAAGATGAAATGGTGTCCATTTGAAGCTTTGGGTTTTATCATCCCGATCATGTCTATACCCCACATAGAGAAAGGCCACGGGAAGGAAATCAAATTGAGAAGTGTCGGAGGCACATGGACCTTGTCTGCATAAATATGGCATTTATGGAACTTCTTTGCAAATTTGTAACAATCAGATTCCATTGTCAACCAATAGTAACCCGCCCTTAGCATCTTTGTAGCCATCGAATGCCCATTAGCATGAGTGCCAAATGAACCTTCATGAATCTCATGCATTAACATGTCTGCTTCGTGTCTATCCACGCATCTAAGCAAGACCATGTCATAATTTCTCTTGTATAAAACATTTTCACTAAGGAAGAAACTACCTTCCAATCTTCTCAGTGTCTTTCTATCTTTCCTCGACGCACCAATCGCGTATTCCTGAGTCTGAAGAAAATGCTGGATGTCATAATACCAAGGTTTTTCATCTTCTACCTCCTCTATCGTAAACACATGAGCGGGCCTATCCAGCCGTCGAACTATAATACGGGGTATATCATTCCAAGTATTCACTTGGTACATGGAAACCAGAGTTGCTAGAGCATCCGCCATTTGATTTTCATCTCTAGGAATGTGATGGAATTCATCTTTATTGAAGAAGGGTAGTAATCTTCTAGAATAATCTTTGTAAGGGATCAAGCCAGGGTGACGAGTATCCCATTCTCCTTTAATCTGATTTATTACCAAAGCTGAATCACCATACACATCTAGAATTTTGATTCTGAGATCAATAGCTTCCTAAAGACCCATGATGCAAGCCTCATATTCCGCCATATTATTAGTGCAATCAAATGTTAACCTTGCAGTAAAAGGAATGTGCGATCCATGAGGAGTGACGATCACAGGACCAATTCCTTTACCATAAGCATTCACCGCTCCATCAAATATCATACTCCAACGAGATTCAGGGTCAGGACCTTCCTCAGGCAATGGTTCAGGATAATCTTTCACTTTCAGGAACATCACATCCTCATCGGGGAATTCATATTCTGCAAACTAATGATCTTCCACCGGCTGGTGAGCAAGGTAATCTGCCAACACACTACTTTTGATAGCATTTTGAGTGCGGTACTCAATATCATATTCAGATAACAACATCTGCCAGCGGGCAATTCTCCCAGTAAGAGCAGGCTTCTCAAAAATATACTTGATTTGATCCATTTTGGAGATCAACCAAGTGGTATGATTCAACATATACTACCGCGAACGCTTTTCCGCCCAGGCCAAAGCACAACACATTTTTTCTAGCGTGGAATACCGCGACTCACAATAAGTGAACTTTTTGCTGAGATAATAAATGGTGAACTCTTTATTCCTTGTTTCATCTTGTTGTCCCAGAATACAACCCATGGATTTATCTAACACTGTTAGATACATAATCAACGGTCTTCCTTCTACGGGAGGGAGCAAGATAGGAGGTTCAAGTAGATACTCTTTAATACTCTCAAATTCCCTTTGGCAGTCATTCGTCCATACACAACCTTGATCTTTCTTTAACAACTTAAAGATCGGTTCACACTTTGCAGTCATGTGGGAAATGAATCTGGAAATATAATTCAAACGCCCGAGGAAACCCCTGACTTGCTTTTCAGTTCTTGGTGCTGGCATTTCTTGAATTGATTTGACTTTATCAGGGTCAACTTCAATTCCTTTCTGGCTAATGATAAAACCCAACAATTTCCTCGATCTAACTCCGAAGGTGCATTTATCTGGATTCAAGTGGAGACGATACTTCCTCAGACGCTGAAACAACTTCAACAAATCTTTTATATGCCCTTATTCAGTTTGGGATTTTGAAACCATATCATCAAAATATACTTCAATTTCCTTGTGCATCAGATCATGGAATAGGGTTGTCATAGCCCTCTGGTACATTGCACCAGCGTTCTTCAACCCGAAGGGCATCACTCTGTAACATAATGTTCCCCAAGGTGTGATAAACTTTGTTTTTTCCATGTCCTCTGGAGCCATTCTTATTTGATTATACCCGGAAAATCCGTCCATGAACGAGAATACCTTGAATTTTGTTGTGCTGTCCACTAACATGTCAATGTGAGGCAATGGAAAATCATCTTTCGGACTAGCTTTATTTAGATCTCTATAATCTACGCACATGCGGACTTTTCCGTCTTTTTTCGGTACTGGGAAAATATTGGCAATCCATTGAGGATACACTGACGTTACAAGAAAACCATCATGAATCTGCTTTAGGACCTCCTTTTTTATCTTTACTGCCATATCTGGGTGGGTTCTTCTCAACTTTTGTTTAACTGGCGGACACTCTGGCTTCAACGACAAATGATGCTCAACAATGTCTGTATCTAGACCTGGCATATCTTGATAAGACCAAGCAAAAATATCCACATACTCTTTCAACAGCTCAATCAACCCGCTTTTCACATCAGGATGCAACGATGCTCCAATCTTAACTTCCTTCGGATCTTCTTCTGAACCCAAATTAATCACTTCCAAAGGCTCCTTATATGGCTGAATGGTATTTTCCTCGTGCTCAAGCAACCGTGAGACCTCTTCTGGAATCTCATCATAATTTTCTTCTTCAACCCCAAACACAGGACAATCAAAGTTGGGAGAGGGTGTAGGGTCATTGTATTCAACGAGGTTTTTAATTAATCTGCACATGTGATTTATGATTGCTTTTAGAAACTGACACATATAACAAGTGATCATGCAGATTAATTTTCAGTTATTATTTATTTTGAAAGGGGTTCTTTTTTTTTTTATTACCATTTCCCAAGAAAAAGCAGAAAATAAAGACATATTTTTGGAAGCAAAGACAACTTTTATTAATGATCTTAACAATCAAAGCAAACAGATAAGCCCATACAATACTTTCACCTTGGGCAGAGTGAAAGCTTTTCAAAAGAAAGAAACAGATTAACAAAACAAATTACTTTGAAATATGTATGCAAGAAGGAACATCAATGGTGACCCAGTTCCGAACTCAGACTCCATGCGTCACATGATTCGGTACTTCCTGCTCTGCTTCATCCTCTTCAACAACATTAATTCCAGAACCAATTGGATGGAGGTAGCCTCCGCTGTGGAAAACATCATGATAATTGTTCATAGAAGACTTTGAATTCAAACTTTCTCCTTTGCCATTCTTCGAAGAGAAACCCAAACCAGTTATGTTTTTGTTCACGGGTCGATCCACAAGTTGTCCCCAAACTACATTATGACCATTGCGCACAACCTGCTGCGCGTCCTTCAGCGAAACCACATAATTCTCATTCCTCCTTATGTTATCAATATATAGGGCTTGGAACTGGGTTCCAACAACAGCCTCATCCGCTTCTACAATACTGAAAGAGGATAGATGGGATATCAATAACGCATGCTCCCCATTTATGATCACCACCTTCCCTTCGCGCACAAACTTTAACTTCTGATGCAGAGTTGAAGTGACAGCCCCTGCTTCGTGTATCCATGGCCGTCCTAGCAAACAACTATATGCGGGAATAATCTCCATAACTTGGAATGTTATCAAGAACAAATGTGGTCCTATATGGATGGGCAAGTCCACTTCACCGATGACAGATTTCCTCGACCCATCAAAAGCCTTCACAATGATGCCACTCGGGCGCATAGATGCTCCTTGATACTTTAACTTCATGAGGGTACTCCTCGGTATAACATTCAGCATGGATCTGTTATCAATTAGCACATTGGACAGCAAATCATTATTGCAGTTCATAGATATTTGAAGGGCCAGGTTGTGATTCCTCCCTTCATCTGTTAACTCATCATCGCAGAAACTCAAGTTGTTACATGACGTAATGTTTCCAATTACGCTGCTGAATTGATCTAACGACATGTCATTCTCCACAAAAGCTTGGTCTAGTACTCTCATCAGTGATTCTCTATGAGCAGAGGAATTCATTAATAAAGCTAGAATAGATATCTTTGAAGGAGTCTGCAATAGCTGATCTACAATTTTGTAGTCGCTCATCTTAATTATCTTCAAAATATCATCCACTTCTTTCTCTAATGTAGCTCCACTAGTCTCTCCTGCAACCTTCTTAGGCTCATCGTTCTCAGTAATTTTCTTTCCAGCAACAACATCTTTTCGAATAACCGGCGCAAACACACGACCACTACGAGTCACCCTGCTATTATCATCTATATTTCCAACATCTGGCATTGGTTGGATGGGAATCTCCACCCCATCTTCTAATATTGTAGCGTTGTATTTGTAAGGCACAGCCTTGTCTGATTCGTAGGGAACAGGACCTGGCATACTAATTACCAATGGGGTAACAGCTGGTTTGCTATGGTACTCCACCTCAAGATGAGTGGGTGCACCAAAACAAGGTACAATGAAATTTACCCCTTCCTCAACACAATCATCCATCAAAAAGTCATTTCCGGCAAACAAATCTTCGTCTGAAGAGAAATACTTACCTGCGGAGGCATACTCTTCCTCTGACTCTTCTTCCATCAAACAAACTTCAACCATATCAATCTCATGATAATCATCTCTCTGACCTGGGATCTTGATAGTTCCATTGTCTAACAGCAACTGAACACCTTCCCTCACAATTGAACATCCTCGGGGATTTTGACAACAAACTATGCAAGATCCATATTGGTGTTCCACCTGACCAGCAGTACGACAGAAGGTAGCATGCAACTGCACGAGATCCTCATTCAAATGATCCACATCAAAAATTATGAATTCACCCGGACATCCAGAAACCATATTCACTTCCTCTTCATATTCCGTCCTAGGCCTGATTATATGGATTAAACCTTCATCCATCATCTTCTGTAAATCAGCTTTTATCTTCTCGCAACCCTGTATATCTATACTGCAAATAGCACAACCGGCATGGTCATGCGTATAATAACTGAATTCACAGAGGTCTGCGTGCATCTTCACCAAATCTCTAACCATATTAATGTCAAAAATTCGAAATCCGCCTGGACAACCGGCCACCATATTTACAGCATTCACTCCCCCGTGCTTGGGTAGAGGATTGTCTTTCACATTAGGTCCCACGTCTTTGAAAGATAAAATTCCATACTTCACCAACCATTGCACTTCAGTCCTCAAAGGATAAAAGTTCTCAACATTATGCCCTGGTGCTCCCTGATGAAAGGCACACGTCTAGTCTGCTTTGTAATACCAAGGCAAAGGTGATGGTATGGCAGGAGGTGGCCATGTCTAGACTAACTTCTTCTGAATCAATGCTGGTAGTAGCTCTGCATAGCTCATGGGAATATGATCATAGTTCTCCCTTCTCTGATTATACCCTTGATTCCCCTGCTTGGACGGTCTCTGATAAGCAACGGTATTCGGAGCGGCATTCATAACAGGAGTAAGTGAGGCGACTTGCTGATGACGCTGATAATTCTTTCTAGGAGCATTTACCCTTCTCTCTTGAATAACATCATTTGTATCCCCCTCTTTCTTCTTTGTAAACCCATAAGCTGGCTTTTTCACACCTCCAGATCCTTCACCCTTTTTCAAATGGCCTTCTCTTACTGCCTCTTCTAGGCGGACACCCATTCCTACCACCTCTGTAAAATCACTTGGGGCACTTGCTACCATTCTTTCGTAGTAGAAAGAGCCTAGCGTCTTCAGAAAAATCTTAGTCATTTCTTTCTCCTCCATGGGAGGAATCACTTGTGCAGCCACTTCGCGCCATCTCTATGCATACTCTTTGAATGATTCTCTGTCTTTCTGAACGATGGCCCTAAGCTGGTCACGGTCAGGCGCCATGTCCACATTGTACTTGTATTGTTTAATGAATGCTTCTCCCAAATCATTAAAAGTATGGATGTTGGCGCTATCTAAACTCATGTACCATTTCAACGCTGCGTCGGTCAAACTATCCTGGAAGAAGTGAATCAGCAGACGCTGATCATCAGTGTGGATAGACATTCTCCTTACATACATCACCAAGTGAGCACGAGGGCAAGTGTTGCCTTTGTACTTCTCAAATTCTGGGACCTTGAACTTAGCAGGCACTTTAACATTCGGGACCAAACACAACTCATTCACATTCTGCCCAAATAGCTCTTTTCCCCTAAGAGCCTTCATCTCTCTTTTCATTCTATCAAACTGTTCTTGGAAATCATCCATTCCGCCATAAATACCCAAGTCTTCACTCGGAGGAGGGAAAGGACGAAACATATCTTCATTAACAAACAGAACCAAATTCACCGAAGGAGGTGCAGCAGGAACAGTATGCACCACATGAGGTGCAGGAGTAACAACATTTTGAACCACTAGAGCATATTGAGGGCCAAGATTGAAACCTTAAGGTGCAAAATTCTCTGGCATTCCCCATGGATAACTCTGAGGCATACAGTTTTGAACAACAGCCGGAGTAGCGGATACATGAATAGTAGGAACTTCAGCATTTGCCCTTGTTGGTTGAGGTTGAACACTCGGTGGCTGATTCTGAGCAACCACCAGAGCTTCCATCAGAGCATTCAAGTTATCCAAGCTAGCCTTCAAAGCGTAAACTTCTTCGTGCAGCTCGCGATTTTCCTGTTCTAAGTTGTCCATCTTCTTTTTGAAATTAACCCGAGTGTTGTAGTGATGAGTCAGCTTGCTGAGTGAAGTAAAGAAGCTGGGTAAGACACCTGGATATGCATAACAAATGCAAGAAATATGTGTAATATGATGCATGATATGCAATGCATATGATTATTTTTACTTTATTATTTAATATTTCAAGGGATTTATGGTTTATAGACACATTGCAAACATCCAAGTAATAAAGCTTTTGAAATACTGAAAATTTTTATTATAATAACTTCAAAATGGATTACAAGTTTCAATGATCCCAAGTACAAGATGGAAATACAATCTAAAATCCTGAGAAGAGGAACTAATGGAGATCAATCTGTACGCTGGCGCTTCCCTGTGAGCCTAACAATCTGAGCCCTCAACCTCTGGTTTTCTTCCACATGTCTGATGGAAACCTCTTTCCAATCATCTGAAGCAGGAAGTGAGTAATCAACACCTGTTTGAGGCTTAGGATAAAATAAATTCCCTTGCCTCTCCATAGACTCCACTGCTCAACTCTCAAGGATCTCGATCAAATCATCTTTCTCCTTCAGGTCTGCTCTGTAGGAACTCTCTAAAGTCTGGAACTTGTTCTTCCAAGCATCCCTTTCCTGTTGCATCCTAACCAAAGCAAGTTGCAGCTCTTCTAGATCATCTAATAAGGGAGGAGTGGTCTTCACAAACAAATCAAGCATGGGTGTCTCCCGAGTATACAGCATCTTCAACTGAATGGCTCTCGATCGGACCCACTGAAGATATGGCTCCAAAGAAACAGCACCTCTAGGTCCCCAATCCTTCCTACTCTTCTTATGAATGTGACGCCAGGCCTTTGCAATATGCTCCCTAGCTTCCATGTGGTCTTCTCCTTCATTCAGAAAGAAACTACTCAAATGAATACTGTTTGGTTTATCCCTCATCGAGTAACCAAGCTATCGTCGTGCAAGAACAAGGTTATAGTTAATTCCTCCCTTTGTACCAAGAAGAGGCACATTGGGGAAACTACCACAATTGTCAATAATCTCTACATCCTGGTAAGCTCGATGATACCAATCAATGCCGAGTGAGTAAGTTCCATGATCTTAGGAGGCCAACGGGGTTCCTTCTTGATATCCCAAAAAGCATCAGACTGGGGCATATGAGAGATAAACCACCGGTATAACAAAGGCATGCAACAGATAATCATTCCCCCATGATAGGAACTCCGAAGATGAACAGAGTAATAAGCGTCACCCAACAATGTAGGAACCGGGTTTCCAATCATAAAAATCCTGATAGCATTAATGTCGACAAACTTGTCCACATTAGGAAATAAGAATAATCCATAGGCGAGTAAAGCAAAGATGGCTTCAAAAGAAACCGTACTCTTCATCCTGGCAAATTAACGAGCTTTCTCCAATAAGAACTGAGCTGGTAATCCTCTAATCCCTCCTTTGGTAGTCATATGGGCTTCCACCTCAGACTTCCCCAGATGAATCAAAGCTGCAATCTCATGTGGTTTTGGCTCACCCTCCAAACGAGTAAAAGGAACACGATCGGTAACAGGTAAATCCAATAGATAGGAATACTCTTCCAGTGTTGGCATCAACTGATAATCAAGAAAAGTAAAGCAGTGATACACCAGATCATAGAACTGGACCAAATTTGAGAAAATACCCTACTTCATCTTCAGCTTCATGAGAGGAATAATGGATCCATACTTCTTCCGGAAGTCTGCAGAACACTCGATCTCGGGAATTAGACTGATCAACTCATCTATTTGAGGATCCTTGAAACTGTATTTCCCGGTCTTTCTCTTTCCAGAATCCATGGTTTAAAAGTACTTGAGATATTCACAAATAGTCAACCTTTAAATCCCTTGAAATATTGTTTTCTTCAAAAGATGCTTATGAGTGCATGGATGTATGACGCAACAATCACACACAAAATCACACATATATGGTTCATAGTTTCAACGTCACGAGCATGAGGTCGAAGGTACTACCCATAAGGTATTGGTCTAAAAAGTTATCACCTACCGAACAAGGTTCTAAGAGGTTCCCAGAGTCTACATCCTTCCTTCGGATATTACCAAATTTCTGATTAACTCGGTAATTAGTAATATTCTCAAGAAAAACTTGTCCGAGCGTAGTATCGCGTGACAACTACTTTTGGATTACTCCTTCATAGCTTCCGCACTACACCTAAAAGGCCAATATGGTTTAGGTAATCTACGGTCCTCGGCTTCAGCAGGCTCCCAGGTCGAAAGCAGTACGTCTTCCCGATTACTCGGTAAACGACACTACAGTCAAAGGGGCATCCACTTAGTGGGGGATCTCATGCCTACTATTTGGGATTACTCCCTCAAATTTAACATGACTATACCGTCCGTCCTATCTTAAATTTTACCCAAGTCCGGGTATAGGACTTATGAGTAATCACCAAGCACCCTGTAAACTAGGAAAATCCAGACAAACATATATACAAATTTATATAACACATAAACACAATAACACATATACAGATATAAACAAAGATAGGCTCAACCCACTTAGGGATGGACCAGCAAGAGGTCAATCTTTCCCCAGTGAAGTCGCCATTTTTCTGTAGCGGTAGAAATGTTCAAGACTAAGCCATTGGATTGACTAGACTTTATACAAATCAAAATCAAAATCGCCACCGCGCTTTATTATTTCCAAAGGAATGGGAAAAGAGCGAATAACCCAAAAAAAAGGGGGAAAGATTCAAGGTAAGGGGGTTGGTTATGCAAAGGGAAGGTATTAGCACCCTAAACATCTACGGTACTCCGCAGGAACCTCTTTGAAAAATCTGTATATTTTGGCTATAAAAAATGTGTTATGTATAAAATGGATGGTGGAGGTGAGAAAAGAAATATTTTTATGATTTTTGCACCCGCCGCGGTTGAGAACCTTTAGTTCCTACGTACCACCTTTCGTGCATTAGGGGATCAGGGTACACGTAGTTCCTCTTTTAAAAATTTGAAATACAAATGTGTTGGTTAATTTTATGAGATAAGACATCATCGTCATTGTCTGTGTGGAAAACATACTTACTACCCACAATCATGAGAAAGGAGAATTTGCATCATCTCAAAGTGGAGGATATGACTTGAATTTTAAAATTAACAATGCCTTACTCAACACCCAAGTGGAAAATATCTCTCTTTACTACATATTATAGAAGTATAGTTGTTTACATCACTACAAGGATTGACAAGAGTCTAATCTTCTTTAAAAAAAGTTTTAAAAATAAAAAGCCAAAGTGGCAAAAATGGTTTGAAATGAGATTGATTGACTTTTAGTCTTCTCACAAAAATGTCAAGGTATTATTAAATTGATTGAAATTTATTTATGAAAATGTTTTGAAAATGCATAGACCTAAGTCCAAGTTTATTATGAAAGTGTTTCAAGTTTAGAAATAAGAAGAGTTTTTAAAAGGAGGGAGAATATTTTTTGAATTAAAGAAGATGGGAGGAGATGAAGAGACTATCCTAAAGCATAAGATAAAAGCTAGGGATAAGAACCATATAACCAACAAGAAGTCAATATTTGACATTATGAGTCAATATAGAATTCCCATTCTTTGGATTGAAACCAAGCAAGCAAAGATACTAGACCACTTGAGAGAACCAAACTTCAAGTGTATTAAGTCTTCGCAAAAATTGGGCAGAGTAACGGCTGTATACGGGTGAATTCCAGATTACAAACAAAGTATGTAATCACAATAACCTGCACACAAAACAAACAAACAACCCAATGTCTTGAGGTAAACCTCAAGAACTCCAGACAAAATATCAAATAAAGTCACAAAGTCTCCAAGATAGGCCAAGGTCTCTAATCCTAAGTCCAAGAAGTCCAATAATCCATAATGCCAAGGATAGTAACCAAATATTCCAAGTATCATTAAAGATTTTTATGGTTCATGTTGATCATTAGGTGTCTTTAAAAGGAAAAGAAAAGCTCAAGTGAGAAAAATAAAAATGACATAAAAGTAAATGCTCAAGTGAGCAAAATAAAAATGGCATGAAATGTAAATGCTTAAATTAAATGGTACATAAAGCATAATAATAAAAGCATAAAGTAAAGTCAATTGTTAGAAATTAGTGGTTAGTTGGATGACCATCTTGAAACTTGCATTTGTAACTCATTATAGGATTGGTAGAACCAAAGCCTCCACACAACAAGTTTCATTTGCTTTTTGTCAAGTATATCATCCATTTTGGAATCCTCAAAAGTAACATTTAATGATCAACGATGTTTAAGTGATCCGCGTTAACCAAAGGTGTTATAGATCCATTAGAAGATTGGTAGAACCAAAGCCTCCACACAATGAATCTCAAGGTTATTGGATCAAAGAGATCAAATTAACATACTTGGGCTTGCAATCATAAGTTTGGGCCACGAATGATCATTTATTCGAATCGGGACAAAATTTAGCGCTATATTAAGCAATCGTAAGTGGACTTATGTAGAAGTCGCACCTATTTTGAGGATGGTCAATAGCAATCTGTGTACTTTATGTTTGGATAAATGATATATAGATCACCATCCCTTAACATGTAGCACAATTAAAAAAGAAAGGGATAAGATGAAGAGGGGGGGGGGGATGATAAGCTAATTTGGATCACCATCTCAAAATTCTTTCATCTTTAAATTCAACCACTCCTCTAGATGGATTAAAGCACTAAACATATCTTTAATCCAAAGCACCAAAAATGAATTAAATAATTCACTCTTTGATAGATTTGAATTGATGAACATTTATCCAACTTCATCTACATCACAAAGTCCATTGAATTTAAAGAGAAATTGGACATTTAAAATTGCAATCCAAGTTATCCATCAAAGAGAGTGAGCAGAAAAATATTTGAGTCGAAACAACCCCAAAAAAGGCAGAAAAAGTATTTTCGACATTGTTACAATCAATTATGCTTTGACAGCTACCAATTGCATCAATGCAGTTTTTTTTAAAATCAATTTTCTGACAAACAATTACAATGTTACAACAATTGATTGCAACCTGTTAAAATCAGTCGAAAACAGCATCTCAAGGATCAAATTCTTGTTCCAACTTTTTATCAAACACCTTATGATCATGGATCCAATTGAGCATGAAAATTCCATCAAATTATGAGAAAATAGCACTAATGGAATCATAAAACAGTGCTCAATGAATCAAAACCAGAAATCCACAAGAGATCACATTGTGAAAGAAGATGATCCAACTTACCAAAGGTAGAATTAGAGAATTATCAAACAACTTCCAGAATTTGCTGCAATTCGACAACAAGAATCAATTACCAAAGCTTGGATGTAAAGAATTGATGAAGAAAAAGTGTTTGGATGAAGGTTTAGCTCAAAGATTAGTAAGCTTCAATGCAAAGCTTACTATCCTTTTTTTCTGAAAATGGAGCTTTGAGTGAATTTGGTAGATGGAGAGAATTGAGAGATTTTTTAGCAAGATGAGTTTGGATATCAAAAGCTTGTGATTTGAATGAAATGAGGTCTCTATTTATAGAGTTTAGGATTGGGATTAGTGGTAATTTGGTAATTTATTCTTGGAGCCAAAATTGAATTAATGATATAATTTTCAAATTATGCAGAAAAAATTGGAGCCAAAAAGATGACAGTTTTGAAATTGCTGGCTTTTTTTTCAAAAATCAGGTGTTTTTTGATGCTATGAGTCGATACATGGGTCGTATGCGTCGACACATCCTAGTTGTATAACAAATCATGTGTCGATACATGCTTCTATGTGTCGATACATACTGCTATTTCAACACATTACAGAATCAAACAATCTGCATGAGTCGACACATAACACGTATGTGTCGACACATGCTAGTTATACAAACAAGATGAGTTGATACATAACATGCATGTGTCGACACATGCTAGTTATACATAATAGGATGAGTCGATACATACCTTTATGGGTCGATGCATGTTGTCTTTCGCTATAATATAAAATCAATCAACTTGCATGAGTTCGACACAAGCCTCTATGGATCGATACAAGCTGCCTTTCGACATAATACAGAATCAATCAATTTGCATGAGTTCGACACAAGCCTTTGTGGATTGATACAAGCCGCCTTTCGATACAATACAGAATCAATCAATTTGCATGAGTTCGACACAAGCCTCTGTGGATTGATACAAGCTGCCTTTCAACACAATACATAATTGATCAATTTACATGAGTTCGACACAAGCTTTTATAGATCAATACAAGCTGCCTTTCGACACAATACAAAATTGATTGATTTGCATGAGTTCGACACATAACATGTATGTGTCGACACATACTAATATTTTTTGATTTTGGAAGGTTGAAAACACAATTTTAAAAAAATTAATTATTTTTATTTTTCTTTGCAAAAAAGAGATTTTTAGGGAAATAATACCGAAAACTCTTATTTGTCGGATGCTTCGACTTGGTACCTACAAAACAAAAATATACAAAGACAAAGACAAATATTTTTTTTGTATTTTGACTAGAAGTTAGTAAACAACACATATACAAAATACACAACCAAGGTGCTTGGAAATTCCTCAAGAGCAAACTTAAAGATAGGAGATAGAAAAAGAGGAAGAACCAACCCTAATGTGATCTTGTTATGATCGAATTGATATGATATGATAGGGGAATCTTAGGGGTAAAAATTGGGGTACAACAGGTAGACGCTAGTAGGTACTTACTCAAAATCAAAACTTTTCACACTTACACTTTTCAAACTAATTTTCAAAACAAACTTCGTCACACTCTTGAGGACTGATACAAGGGTCATCACGAAGTAAAACATTTTTTAAAAATAAATCACATACACAAGAAATTTAAAAATGAGCAAGTAACTAAGAGCCCATGGAAAACCACGGATAGAAAGTGTGCTAACACCTTCCCTTTCTATAATCTATCCCCCGTACTTAGAATATCTCGAAAAATGATTTTTTCTGTACTTTTTTCCTTTCCGATTGGATGAAATAAAAGTCAGTGGCGACTCTTGCTTACCGCGACATTTTGCGAACAAAAAACGCAAAACGCAAACCAGTATTAACAGTCGGTTCTGCCACCGTATTACAAGTGTGAAGAAAGATAAATAAATATTAAACTAATTTTAAATTAATTTACAAAGTTATTTAATAAAATAGATAATATATATAACTAAAGAAAATATTTTTATTGGGAAAAATGGAATAAAATAAGTCAAAATAAAATCTATCATTTTTATATTTTTTGTGATTTTTGATGTTAAGAAAATATATTTAATAAAACAAAATGAAAGGTAAAATAAATAAATAAAATTAATATGGGCCAAGGGTGCTGCAAGAAAATAGGAGGCAGGAGGTTAGAAAAAAAACACAAGGCCCACAAGGCCCAAAGTCCAGAAGCCCACGCTGCAAAAACAACAAAAAGGTGGAAAAAATATGGAAAATTGCAAAAGGCGGCGCGCAGAGGCTCGAACCCATGACCTCTAGCATTTTTGCGTGTTGCCTTACCACTGGGATGGCTGTACATCTATTAATATAAACAAAAACACAAATATATATTAGAAAACGCCTCCTAAAGGCAACTTCATCTTAAACCTTGAGCCATGGCCAGACCACCTGTATCTCTCTCATTTCTCCATGAAAATGGAAAACCCAAACATGAAAGTGATAGTATTTCTTCCCACGATTTCAACCATATAATTCATATAAACTAAAATTCAAAGATCAAAGCTAATTTTACTGGCCCTAATTTGAAACCTAATTTTTACAGAAATTTCAAATCTAAAATTCTCTATATACAATGAATATAAATGAAATCTATGAACATGGTTGGCTTTAGGGCAAGGATATCTACATTTTGTTTTCACAAATCAAGACCAAAGGATGCTTGTATGAAGAGATAGAAGTTTGAGTTTTTACCTCTTTCAGTTGAGATCGTGAATGGATTTTGAGCAAGTTTTGAGAAGGCCTGAGGCTCTGTTTAGCTTTCTTGGACCTTCCTGAGTGTATTCCAATCCTTACTTTGTCCTGAAAGTCTCTGAATCTCCCTACTCAAGTCAACCTGCAAGCTTGAAACTTGAAAATGGTGGATGGAGGAGGAGGAGTTACAGTGAGGGAACAGGGGTCTGGAACACTTAGATATGATGTATATTAAGTGTTTAGGTGGTTCAAACTCAAAACGCACGAGTGGTTCTTGAGATTGCTATGTAAGGTGCAAAATTGCAAGTTATGGAAAATTTTCAGTGGTAGAGTGTTTGGGAGAGTTTCTGAGCCTTAGCATTCGTGTGTTAGGTTGCAATATACTTGTGTATAAGTATGGAAGAGGTTAGACATCAAGCTTTCTCAAGATTTCTGAGTTATAGCCTTTTGGCTCTATTACTTGCTTTTGAAGAAAAGTGATGAGACAAGTCCCTAAGTGTTGTACAAGCATGGTCTGGTTTGGTAGAGGTTTCAGGCAAGTTGCTTTTTGTTTTGGCTTTGCTTGTGTGCAGAGAAAACAAGTGCAAGGCTAAAGGAGTGGAAAATTGCAAAAGTTGTGCTTTATCAAAATGGAAATGGCACCTTTGTGCCAAAAATGGAATTGTTCTTGTACCATGCATTCAATGCTTGGCTAAAAGCTTCCAACAACTGTGAAAACATTTAATTATGGATTGAAATTCAAGTTAGGAGCCTGCAAATTAATATTTGTTCAGCATGCTTGAGGATTTGAATTTTTGTTCTTCATGAAATGGCTTGAAATCAAAGTGATAAATCACCAACTTCATCTCTTCGATTCTCCCTACTCAAGAATGATCTCAAGGAGTTATTGGACATTTTGGAAATCTTGAAATGTGATATAAAACCCTTTTTTTAATGCTTTTGGAAATTCCCTTTGGAACTATGTGAAAAATTTCCATGAAGTTAGGTAAAAAAACTGCCTAACTAGGGCAAAATTTCACTAAGTCATTTTAGTTCATGAGCATGTATTCACAAAATTATATCTTGAGATCCAGGCATTTTTAGGAGAAATTGTGTGAACTAAAGTTGTATATTTCATGGAGATATACAACTTTCATGTTGGAAGTTTCCTTTGAATCATCTTGTATCATGGTGATAATTTGGCTCAAATTTGAGAAAAATTAAGAAATTTTTCTATACTTAGAAAATTTTCTATGTTAAAATTTTCAACTTCTCAAAACAAAAACTTAAACCCTTGATTTCTTGATGAACAAGTTTCTCATTTTGACATGATTTGGTGAATTATGATCTTTGGCACTTGATTTTGACCAAAAAGTCAAAGTTTGACTTTTCAGTATATAGTTGACTTTTAATCAGTTGACTGCAAAATTCATCTGTCAATCCAATGGATTTGTAATGTTTTGAATCATGTTTATTGGGTAAAGATGATGCAATTGAACTCTTTAAATCATGCTTTAAACCAATTGACCATTTGCTAGGTCAAAAATCAGAAATTTCCTTTTCTCAGCCAAAACCCTAATTTTGACCATTTTGCCCTTTTGATGATTTGATCAAATTTCTTGAGGAATTATGGTCCAAACTTGATAAAATGATACATATGAGTCTAAAATGTTGATGTGGATCCAAAATTATGAAGTTTGACTGTAAATTGGCCATGGTTGACTTTTTCCCCAATATAGTTGATTTTTAGGTCAACTGTCCAATTGACTGATCAAAAGTGTGATTCAAAACTTGAAACTTGACATGATTAATATTGGGGGTCCATAATAATCCTTGAAAGTCATATGAAGCATTGATAGTCCAAAAATCCTTGTGCAAACTCAAACCCTAATTTTGGTCATCAGTGCATAAGGAGATGTCTTGAGCGGGTCAAACCCTAATCCAGTCTTGAGTCAAAGAGATCTTGTGAGAAAAATATTGATAAGTGAGAGGGAAAATTTTGGGGTACAACAGTTGCCCCTGTTCAATCTTCTTAAACCTGAAGAGTTAGATTGGCGAGTTTTTCCATTCGTGACTCGAAGGTGGAAGATGATTGGAAACTAGAGTGCCCAGAAATTTGCACTCGCTGATGTGAAGGTTGAGGGAATGGGCTTAAAGATGCCATTTGGAGAGGTGATAGAAAGTCGTGGGATATGGGCTTATAGATTCCATCCATAAGTGATTGCTGAATTGTAATTTGTAAGTTGAAAGAATGAGTATCAGAATGGCGTCCGTGTCTGGGGCGTATCTATATTGTATCTGGAAGTTGAGTCTGAATGAGCATCAGAATGACATCCGTGTCTGGAGTGTATCTGAACTGTATCTGTAAGGGGCTTTGATTAAGTATTAGAATGGCATCCGTGTCTGGAGCGTATCTGTACTGCGTCTGAAGTTTGAATCTGAATGAGTATCAGGATGGCATCCGTATCTGGAGCGTATCTGAATTGTATCTAAAAGTTGAATCTGAATGAGTATTAGAATGGCATCCGTGTCTGGAGCGTATCTGAACTTTATCTGAAAATTGAACTTTGAATGAGTATCAGAATGGCGTCCGTGTTTGGAGCGTATCTGAACTGTATCAAAAGTTGAAATCTGAATGAGTATCGGGATGGCATCTGTGTCTGGAGCGTATCTCTACTGTATCAAAAGACTTTGAATATTTGTTAATGGTAGCTATTAACCTTATCTTGAAAAGGGTAAAATGTTAGCTAAAACATAATGTTTATGTTGTATGAAATGCATAGTATAATGCAGTCGTGTTATCAATTTTTATGATATATGGATGCAATGCATGCATATATGAGCTAGCTTGCTGCACTGCTGTTGGACTGGGGAAAATAAATCCCTGACTGTTGCTGAGGATATGGCGTATAAGTCTTCATGTTGTAAAGTCTAAGTGTTGATGAATTTATGTTTAGAGAAATAAACTCTGTTGTAAGGGAAATGCCGTATACTGCTTATAAAATCCTACTGGGGAATCCTGAGAATTTTGACAACTTTTACTGGGGATTCACAATTTGAAACTTCATTCCGCTGGGGATTTAAATGACGTACTGTAGGGGTTTACTTTATGGAATAGTCTTAGAGATATTTTCCTATCCTTTCAACCTATCAGTAATTGTCTCTTTTCACTTTGTTTATTTGTAAACAGTGATTATGTTCAAATCCATATGCTCAACAATGTATTATTGGACGTTTTTGTAAACAAAACAAGCGTAAAGAAAAGACAAATAGTTTTTGCACTTTCAAAGGGATACTTTGTATTACCTTTGAGTAAGTATTTTTACAAGGAGACAAACATTCTAGTAAGAGAATTTTGTCATAAAGAAGAATATTTTGATACAAAGAAAAATAGCTATGTGTGATAATCCCATGGGGTTTCCATTCTGCTATAGCCTTCGTTTCTCCGAGCGTCTTGTCTATTTGTTGCCTCGTCCGAAGATGATTGAATTGATCAGAACCTCTGAGTTTGTCAGTGGAAGCCAAAGGTTATTTGTAAAGTGATCCAACGGGACATAGTCATACGCCTTTATTCCCTAACTTTTTCCTGGACCTCCCTTTCAGGTTTTCAGTCCACCGGGAAACCCTTTTTTTCCCAAGTCACCCTTTCAGGTTTTCAACTTGCCGGGTGTACAGACTTTTTTTGTTTTATCCCTAATTTTTGCCCGAACCTTTTTGGTTCGCCGGGATGCCCTTATTTTGCCTAGGTGTGTCAACCTAGAGGGTCTCTTATGCGTAGTATCTTTTGACTATGTCCGCGTTCACAGGGTGTGGCAGGTCATTGCCATCCATGGTGGTCAAGATCATTGCCCCACCGATGAATATGTTTTTTTATTACAAATGGTCCTTCATAGGTAGGAGTCAATTTTGCCCTGGGATCACCTTGTGGAAAAATGATATGTTTGATCACCAGATCCCCAACTTGATACACTTGGAGTCTGACCTTCTTGTTGAAAGCCTTAATCATCCGTTTTTGATACATTTGACCATGGAAAACAGCAGTAAGTCTCTTTTCATCAATCAAATTCAGTTGATCAAGTCGAGTCTGGATCCAATCGTCTTCGTTCAACCGTACATCCTTCATAATCCTCAGAGAGGGGATCTGAACCTCGATAGGCAAGACAACTTCCATGCTGTAAACCAAAGAATAGGGTGTTGCCCCGGTTGATGTGCGAGCCGTGGTACGATATCAGTGGAGAGCGAATGGTAACATCTCATGCCATTCTTTGTATGTGACTGTCATTTTCTGTATGATCTTTTTAATATTCTTATTTGCTGCTTCGACAGCACCATTCATCTTTGGCCGATAGGGAGAAGAATTGTGATACTGAATCTTGAATTGCTCGCACAAGGCGGTGATCATCGTATGCCCACTAGAATGGGTGCCAAAAGTGCCTTCGTGCAATTCAGCCATGATCTTTTCAGCTTCAACCTTGTCTACGCACCGAAGCAACACAGAGTCATGATTGCGTTTGTATAGGATGTGATTAGTAAGGAAGAATTTAGCATAGAATCTCCTTAAGAACTTCTTATCATTGATTGAAGCTCCTTCTGGATATTCTTGAGCCTCGAGATACCTCTTGACTTCGTGAAACTAAGGCTAGTCCACTACTTCTTCAGTATTAATCTCGTGACAGTGTGCTAGTTCATCCATTTGTTCAATGGTGATCTGGGGAGCTTCGTTATCCCAATTAAGTTTAAACATAGATGAAATTGTGGCTAGAGCGTCTGCTAGCTGATTTTCTTCTCGCGGGAAATGCTCGAAGGTAATCTTCTCAAAATGTGGTAGCAATGTCAAAACATGTTCTTTGTAAGGGATAAGGTTTGGGTGTTTGGTGTCCCATTCCCCTTTGATATGACTGATGACCAAAGTTGAATCTCCAAACACATCTAAGGATTTGATTCCCAAGTCAATGGCAGTTCTGAGATCGAAGATGCACGCTTCATATTTCTCCATGTTGTTTGTACAATTGAAGCAAAGTCTGGCAGTAAAGGGAGTATGACACCCTTCCGGAGATATGAGTACAGCAACAATACCATTGCCAAGCGCATTGGATGCTCCATCAAAGAACAGGGTCCATCAGGATCCTTGTTCAGGTCCGTCATATGGCCTGAATTCTTCACGGTTGTCTAATGTCATGATGTCTTCATCCGGAAATTCGAATTTCATGGACTGGTAGTCTTCTACAGCTTGGTGAGCGAGGTGATCATCTAGTACACTCTCATTTATAGATTTTTTGGTAGTATACTGTATGTCATATTCTGTCAGGATCATCTGCCATCTCGCTATTCTCCCAGAAAGAGCAGGCATCTCGAAGATGTATTTTATCGGATCCATCTTAGATATCAACAAGGTAGTATGAGTCAGCATATACTGTCTTAGCCGGCGAGCAGCCCATTCCAGAGCGCATCAAGTTTTCTCGAGCAGTGAATATCTGGTTTCACAGTCGGTAAACTTTTTGCTCAGGTAGTAAATAGCGCGCTCTTTTCGGCCAGACTCGTCATGCTTCCCCAATACACACCCCATTGAGTTTTCTAAATAGTCAGATACATGATCAACGGTCTTCCCTCGACTGGTGGCATAAACACAGGAGGCTCTTGTAAGTATTCTTTGATTTTGTCTAAAGAAACTTGGCATTCATCATTCCATTTGACTACTTGATCTTTCTTTAATAGTTTGAAGATTGGCTCACAAGTAGTTGTCAGGTGAGAAATGAATCTGGCGATATAGTTCAAACGCTCCAAGAATCCTCTGACTTCATTCTCAGTACGAGGAGCAGGCATCTCTTGTATTGCTTTAACTTTGGCAGGATCGACCTCGATACCTTTGTTGCTGATGATAACGCCTATGAGCTTACCAGACCGTACCCCGAATGTGCACTTGTTTGGATTTAACCTCAGCTTGTACTTCTTCAGTCTCTCAAACAGCTTTTGTAAGTGATCAAGATGATCTTCTTCTGTTTGCGATATGACTATCATATCGTCCATGTAGACTTCTATATCATGATGTATCATGTCGTGAAATAAAGCTACTATGGCACGTTGATAGGTTTCCCCAGCGTTCTTCACTCCGAATGGTATCACCTTGTAACAGAATATGCCCCACTGTGTGACAAATGCTATTTTCTCCATGTCCTCAGGCACCATTTTGATTTGGTTGTAACCTGAGAATCCGTCCATGAAAGAAAACACTTAGTGTTGTCTCATATTGTCAACTAGGATATCAATGTGGGGGAGTGGGAAATCATCCTTAGGGCTTGCCCTATTCAAATCTCGGTAGTCCATATACATTCGCACTTTGCCGTCCTTTTTGGGTACGAGAACAACATTGGAAACCCATTGGGGGTAAGAGGTGACAGCCAAGAATCCAGCGTTGAATTGCTTCATGACCTCTACTTTAATATTTTCTGACATATCAGGCCTCATGCGGCGAACTTTTTGTTTTACTGGTGAAAAATCCTCTCTTGTAGGCAGACGATGTACCACAATATCTTTATCAAGTCCTGGCATGTCTTCATATGACTAAGAAAAGACTTCGACATAATCATGTAACAACTGAATCAGACGCTTCTTGATACTGGGTTCCAGATTGGCACCCACATTGACCTCTTTTTTATCTTCTTCGGTACCTAGGTTGAACGTATCCACGAGTTCCTCATGAGGCTGAATGGTTCTCTCTTCTTGTTGTAGAAGTCTGGAAAGTTCCCATGGTACTTCACAATCTTCCTCACCTTCGTCTTTGGCTTGGTAGATTAGATTCTCAGAGTCACACAAGGCCATAGCAGTATCGTTACCCATGGGATCCAGAATGGATGGATACCTGCATTGTTAGTGTGGGTGTGTGTAAGGGTATAACTATCTTTGAAAGAAAATAAAATCTAAAAGAAAAACAATGAGCACAAAAGTTTGTATGCGAAAAACGTCCATGATTCATTGATGTCATATGAAGATGAAATAATAACCCTTACAAATGGACCATTGTGTCTCGGGTAAGACACAAGGTTTTATGAGTGCGAATTGTTTTGAATATTACAGATCCAACAAAATGTAAAGATAAATTACTGAGGGATGAAAGTGATTGGGATGAAGTCTCTAGCCTACAAATTGTTGATCCCTCCATTGACAGTCGGGAGGATCCAACCCTCCAGGTTGCATCCATCTTCACCATCTTCTACCACGTTGACCTCACGATTGCTGATCTTCAAGGGTGGCCCTCCATCACGAGCATGGCGTACAACCTTTTGAGCACTTGAAGTGAAACCTAGGCCGATCTCAATGAGTTTAGTATCGAGTATCAACCAATCTTCAACTTTGCACCAAAGTCGGATATCTCACTATTTCTTAATGGCCAAGTTGTTCAACTAAAGGTTCTACGGTCAGTTAGTGCTTCATGACACCACACAGCGGTCCCGTATTCTCCTCGATTTAACACATGGGATACCGGTACCAACAAATGTGTCACACTAACATAGCTATTGTCTCAACCATATCAGTCTACATCGTACAATATCCAATATATTACTACTTACCTAATAATAATCCCAGATCCGGGTAGAGGATCTATACAAGAAACCCAAACATAGGCCCAAAATATAAAGCAAACAAATGAAACAAATGAAAGCATTTAAATGTGATATAATCTCTAAGGTAGCCCCACTTTTAAGTTATGTCCCCAGCAGAGTCGCCATTTCTGTAATATGGTGGGAGAACTGACTTGGTGTTTTGTGTTTTTATCGCAATTGTTGCGGATAGCAAGAGTCGCCACCGGATTTTATTTTATCCAATAAAGGAAAGGGTGAAAAGAATAGGAAAGACCTTTTGAGAATTTTTCTTGAGTTCGAGAGGTAGGTTATGAAAAGGGAATGTGTTAGCACCCTTTTCATTTGTAGTTATCTACGGGCTCTTAGTTGCTAGCTCACTTTGAAATGCTTTGTGAATGTGTTTGTTTGAAAGTATTTTTGAAAAGTGCCTTTGTTTAGGCGAACTTTGTAATGATTCTCGTCTCTATAAGAATGTATACAAAGTGTTGATTTTTGAAAATATTTCATGAAAGTGTTGGTGTGTTTGGAAGATGTTTGTTTTTGAAATGTTTGTGAGCAAGCAACTACGAACATTCTACCTACTCAAAAAGTCTTTTTTCTTTTCCTCCTCCTTTAGATAGTGTTATCTTACCATTAGTTAGTAAGAAACCATATCATTGGATGTGAAGGGACATGCGTGGGCCGTTGTACAATCATAGAAGGAAACATTGTAGGATACCTTAGAAATTTATCTTAAGGGTCTAAGATCGTTTACCGAAGCCAACGTCGAAGGGTCATCGAGGGACTACAATCTTGTATTAGAGGGTCACTGCTAAAGTATCCCACGTTCGAGGGACATGACTGTTTTATTCTAAGGCAACAAGTGTGGGTTAACCTTAGAGGTTCAAGTGTGCAAAGTGTATTGATTTCATGCATTTTTATCTTGAATTAGGATTGTCTACTTGTTGATTTTAACTCTTTCCATACAAACCCTAATTAATAGTAATAATAAGGAAAACGGTAAATTGCAGAAATTAAATGTCCTACACTATTACAATACTTTGGGGGATGGGGGGTACAAATTCATGAATGGAGGATGAATGCAATAAACCCTAATTATTATTACAAATTTGACAATGATTGTATAATCACAAAATAATGTAAAAGAGTGGATAAATATGCAAAGATGAGAAAAAGGATAAGTAAAAACCCTAAAAAAGGTTCTAAATATTTTAAGAAAGAAAGTATTTTTGTTTGTTTTTTGTTTGAAAAAAAGAAAAGTTTGAAATTTGAAATAAGAGGAATTAGTCCTAATTCTAATTTTTAATTTACAAATTGAATAAGATAAAATAAGGTGTGATAAATTAATTTATTTATGAAAGTAAATTAAATACTAAAATGCCCTAAATGTTTAAGAAAAAATAATTTTTGGAGTTTTGTTTAGGAAAATATTTTTATAGTGTGAAAAAGAAAATAAATCAAAACCCTTGTTCTTGTCAATGTACAAATTAATTAATGAACATAAATAAAGTATGATTAAATTAAAATTATTTTTATGTAAAAAAAAATTAATTAGACAAAAAAACCTGAATCTAAAGTTTTTTTTATAATTTTATGGTTTTTTTATATAAAATAAAATATAAAATAAAAACAATTAAATAAAATAAAAAGAGGTGTAAAGTTAGCAAAAACTCCGGCCCAAACAATTTTTGTTTGAACACAGAAAATAAAATAAAAATATGGGCCAGGGTTTGAAAAAAGAAACAGGGAGTATGATAAGCAAAATGCCAGGCCCAATATCAAGGGGCCCAACGCCTGTATGGTGATCCAGTGGGAGAGGATGGTTGAAGGTCCATCACGGGGGCGTGTGTTAGAGCGCTGGATCTATTGATGATGAGATTAGAGGGTTGAGGATGAGAGATGCATCATACACGCGCTTGACTTGCTTGTACTGAATCTGTAAAAATAAAACAAGAAAAAGCAAAAAGACCACCGGGGCGGAACCCAGGTCCCAAGGATGAACAGACGCGCGCTTTACCACTATGGTGACTATACATCCATTAGTTCATACAAAACCAGGAATATATATTTTAAACTCATTCCTGAAGACATGTTCATCTTCTTCCTCGCGCCAACCATGACAACACCTTTTTTGAATTTTGTATCTCCTTCATTTCTCAATGAAATTAAAAAATGTAAACATGAAACTTGTGTATTTTTTCATCACGAATCCAACTATATAACTCTTAAAATCTATAGATCAAATGTTTAGTTTAATTTCTGTTGGTACCAAAAACATGCCCTAAATGGTCAGAGATGAAATTCTTCATACACAAGCAATTAAAATGCAAACTAAGAACATGGTTAACTTTAGGGCAATGATATCTATATTTTTATTTAAGAATGTATGTACTAAATATGCTTGTATCAAGATATCACAGTCAGAAAACTTACCTCTTGAAGTGAGATTCATGTATGGAGTTTGAGCAACTTTGAAGGTGCAAGGATGACTTGGTTAGCTTGCCTGGACCTCCCTGAGTGTGTTGCAAACCTTAATTTGCTTTGAAAGTCCCTAAATCTCCCTACTTAAGTCAAACTGCAAGCTTGGATATTGGAAATGGTGGATGATGAAGATGGAGTTATAGTCCACAAACAGGTCTTGGGATCACTCTTATATGATGTATAAAAGGTGTATTAATGATTAGAATTGAAAATTCACGAGTGCTTTTTGGTTTGGGGATTTGAAGTTCAAAAATGCCATGTTTTGGCCAGTTCTGTGTAGCAGGGTGTGTGGGAGGTTTTGAGGATGCTTTTTCTCATGTTTTTTCTTGCAATTAACTTGTATAGTTATAGTCAAAAGTTATTAGGGCTTGAAGTTGACAGATTTGTGAGATATGGAGTTATGGCTATGTTACTTGATTTTGAAGAAAAGTGGAAAACAAGTTTCAATGTGTTGTAAAAGCATGGTATGAAGTTGTTGGAAGCCTTAGACATGTTGCTTCTGGTTTTGACTTTGCTTGTGTTCAGATGAAACAAGTTTGGGAGCTCAATAAGTTGACTTTGCGATTAAAGTGATCTTTATGAAAATGGATATGGAGCTTTTTGCAATTTCATCCAAAAATGGTATAACCAAGTGGATAAAGCCTCAAACCTTTGTGTAATGCATCACAAATTTGTGTAAATCTCTTATTATGTGGATATTTAGAAGCAACATGGCCTAAAAAGTGAGATTGGATGATAAGGTTATGAGATTTGGTCTTGAGTTCTTCATAAAAATGACTTAAAATTCAAGAATGAAATGCCAACTTCAAGTCTTCGAATCTCCTAGCTAAAAAATGATCTCTTCAAGTTCTTGGACATTTTGGAAAGCTTGAAATATTATCTACAACTTTCATGTTGACCATTTTGACAAAATCATCTTGGAGCTTAGTGAAAATTGTCCAAGAATTTAGGTAAAAAATCTTCCTAAACTAGGTCAAATTTTCACTAAGTGTTTTAGAAAAAGTGCATGACTTCATGGATTTATAAATCAAAATCAAAGCACTTCTAGGACTTGATCAACAAAGAAAAGTTATAGATATCATCAAGATCTACAACTTCAGTGTTGAAGGTTATCTTTGAATCATCTTGCATCTTGGTGAAAAATGTCATGAAGTTATGAAATTATCAAGGTGTAAAACACTTAGAAAAATTCTAAGTATTGAAAAGTTTGACTTTTCAATGGAATTTCTTGACTTTATTGATTCTTGATGATCAAGTTTGATATTTTTGAATATCTTGATGAATTTTGATCTTTGAAATTGAATTTTGACCAAAAAGTCAAAAGTTTGACTTTTTGTGTATTAGTTAACTTTTCATCGGTTGATCAAATTTCAACCATCAATACATTGATCTTGAGGAATGTTTTGTACCATGAAATAAGGTCAGCATGTTGTACTTGAATCCTTAAGAATATGCTTCAAGTCATTAGATCATATATTATGTCAAAAGTTATTGATCAGTCAATTACAGTCAAAACCCTAATTTTGACCATTTTGCCCTTTTGGTTAATTGAGTGCTTTTCTTGAGGGATTGTGATTCATACTTGATCAAATTATGAATAGGAATTTAAAATTTTGATGTTGGCCAAAAATCATGAAGTTTGACTGTAGGTTGACCACAATTGTCTTTTTACCCAATATAGCTGATTTTCAGTCATCTGAGCAATTGACTGGGCAAAATTGTGATTCAAGACTTGAAACTTGACATGAGTATCCTTGGAGGTCTATAATGATCCATAAAAGTCATTTGAGGAATTAGAAGTCCAATTTCCCTTGTGAAAATCAAAACCCATAATTTGAAACATCAGTGTTTAGGAGGTGATTTGACCTAAGTCAACACTTGTGCAATTTTGATCCATTGAAGATATTGTGGTAAATGTATTGAGAAAAGAGAGGGAAAATTTTGGGGTACAACATTGTGGATATTTTATGCATCACTAGCATCTAATCCCATACGAAGGTGTATGTTTGTGTTTCTTTGGTTTCATGTGCAAAGATAGGTCTGAATCAAGAGTGTCAGGTGTTGCGCTTCAATTAGGGTTTTGGATCCCTTAAGTGTTCAAGTATGATGGATCACCGATTCTCAAAAGTACAGTAGAGATTTCATTATCATTGGTCCACGTGTGCATCAATATGCCTTAGAATGCAAGAAAAGATCAAGTTTACAAGTTGATTCAAAGCACTTTGACCAAAAGTCCACTTTTTGCAAGATCAAGTTCAAACGATCATAACTTCTTCATTATTCAATATTTTTAAATGGTTCTTTTTGCGTATAACTTTCCTTGACGTCATCTCCAACTCCTCTTTACCAGTCAAGACCTGATTATGTGTAGAGGATCATCAAAAGTTCGAATACTTTAGAGGTCATTATGTGGAATTTTACCTAATCTTAAAATAGTTGTGCCCAACTTCCACGAATCATAACTTCCTAGATATTTTAATATTTTTAGGTGATTCTTCTTGCAAATTGTCATAAGTGATGTCATCGACAAGTTCTCTTCAAAGTCATAGTTGAATTTGTTATATCATAGTTTGATTCTACAACCCTTGTAAGAGTTTTGATGATAACAAACACAAAAAACAATTATGCTCTCTAAATTTATATTCTGTTTTGTAGAGAAGTTCTGATGGAAGAAGATCAGAAGATAAGTTACAAAGTTATTCATATTGTGATTGTAAACATCTCTCAAAAATTTCTGATGGAAGAAGATCAGAAGATGCACTAAAACGATGTTTCAATTTTGATTATAAACATCTCTGAAAGAAGTTATAACGCTGCAATCAGGACTCTGTGGTTCTGATCTACATAGTTCTGAAGCAAGCACCAACGGTCACTTCTATCTTCTGAAGAAAGCATGTTATAAAGCGTTACAAATCAAATATTTCCATTTTAAGAGTAACGACTGGAAGGGAAAATGATATTTATTTTTGGAAAGCACCTTAATTGTCATTGATCAAGTTTCCAAATGCTCCTTCATGATTTGCCTATTTAAACAAGCCTTGAGGATAAATCATTTACAATTTCACAACAACAGTAACGCTACTATCATTTTCATCCTTAAACATTCAACATTCAAACTGTGTAAAACATCACTTGTATTGTGATAATGTTTTATTAGAAACACCACTGTACACTTTTATTCATACATTGTTTAGAAAAATTCCTTGAGAAAATTGGGTTGTAGTTTATACTCAAGAAGACTTTGACGGTTGTCAAAGTAGATTTGTAATCAAGATTTATTATGGGATTAAGACCTCGTTGAGAGAGGTGGAATCATCTTGGCGGGTGGACTGGAGTAGTTTGAGTTCAAACAAACCAGGATAACCAACTTGTTCTTTACTTTCAGTTTTAAAAATCCCAATCAAACCCCCCTTTCTTGTGTTTTTCCATTCTTCAATTATCAATAGAGCGCCTAGTTCTGAGTTCAAGAACTTAACCGTGTCAATAAAATATACAAGCTAACAAAAACACTATGGTGGGGCCAAATCAGAACATCTGCAATGACTACCATGGTGAGAAAGACAGAATCAGCGGCAAACCTCCAATCTTTGATGGAGATAACTTTGACTACTGGAAAGGCGGAATTGAAATTTTCTTTCTGGCTCATGACGTTGATCTATGGGATATGGTGATTGATGGGTACATACATCCTATTGATGAAAGCGGTCAGAAGATTGACAGAAAAAGAATGTTAGATCATCAAAAGCGAGACTTCAGAAATCATCACAAGGCCAAAACTATTCTCTTGAGTGCCATCGCATACTCAGAGTATGAGAAGATCACAAACAGAGAAACAACAAAGCACATGTTTTATTCCTTGAGAATGGCGCATGAAGGAAACATGCAAGTCAAAGAAACCAAAGCCCTTGCGCTTATTCAGAAGTATGAAGCCTTCAAAATGGAAGAAGATGAAACCATTGAAACAATGTTCTCAAGATTTCAAATTCTGTTTGTTGGGCTAAAAGTTATGGACAACGGGTACTCAACTGCTGATCATGTAAAGAAGATCATCAGAAGTTTACCAAAGAAATGGAGACCCATGGTCACTGCTCTCAAACTGGAAAAATATCTGAACAAAATATCTTTAGAAGAACTTTCCAGCTCTCTCAGAAGTTATGAGATAAAGTTAGAAGATGATGAGCCCTAGAAACAAGGTAAGCCTTTAGCCCTTAAATCTAAAAAAAATATAATTCTAAAGTTTTTCAGGAAATAGAAGAAAACTCTGGTGGATCTTCATCAGAAGAAGATGAGTTATCCCTTCTCTCCAGAAGAGTCAATCAGTCGTGGAAGCACAGGCAAAGGAAGTTCATAAATTCCAGAAGAACAGGGAATCAGTCTGAATCATCGTCTGGATACAGAAAGTCTAAACCATCTTCTGAATACAAAAAGTCAAGAAACAGAGACATTGTCTACTACAAATTCAATGAACAAGGGCACTAAAAAAGCGACTGTCCAACGCTTCAGAAGGAGAAACCTAAAAATAAGTTCTTTAAGGAGAAGAAGAAAAGTATCATGGCAACATGGGATAACTCATACTCTTCTGAAGTAGACACTGAATCAGAAGATGAAAGATCCAACATTGCCCTTATGGTCAATATATTAGAAGATACTGAATCATCTGGATCAGAATCAAACTCAAAAGCAGAAGAGGTATTTTCTAACTTTTCTAGATCTCAATTAGAAGAGAGTCTGTCAGAAATTCTAGAAAGGTATCAGAAAATTCGAATCATAAATAAGAACTTGAAAAGGATCTAGTTTCTGACTATGAAGAAACTAAGAATCTGAGATTGGAAAACTCTGAGCTGAAAGAAAAAATTTCAAAACTTAAAAATGAATTACAAAATACTCATAAGGAAACTATCTCAGAAGTTCCTAGTAACCCTGATTAGATCATAAAGGAATATGATCATAGCTTTCAGAAATTCCTCGCTAAAAACATAGATAGAAGCAAGATGGCTTCAATGATCTATGGAGTTAGAAGAAATGGCAGAAAAGGTATAGGATACAAAGGTAAAGTAACCCAACCTAAGAAAGTTAAGGATTTATTTATTAAACACACTCATCTGAATTCTCACTTTACCTATCGACACACACAGGACTTAAAGTATACTAGTAATAATTTCTCTGCTATACCAAAATTCAAACAGAATTCTGGTAACTCTAACAAACAAGGACCCAAAAAGAAATAGGTTGATCAATAAAATAGAAAGTGTACTATTTTTACCAATGTAGTAATAAAAAATTTTTATCTCATGTATCGATCTCGAGGATTGCATTAGAACTATCAGTGTTTATAATGATTCAATTAAACAAAAGAACATTGGTGTGGTTGGAAGATAGGTTATAATGATTTGCACTGTGAATATTAAAACAAAAAGTAAAGAGTGTTTACACAATATGATGAAGCATGCTAGGAATAAGATGTATGAATTGCTCCGTAATAAACTGAACCTCTATTTTATACCATCTATGTTAATGTGATCCAATACCGATTCTCAAGAGTTATTTCCCATAATTCCTTAGCAAGAAACCATTCACATATAGTTTTAAATCCTAATTCCTTAGTTATTCAAAATTATGTAAAGCACATATATAAATATCAAGAATTTACGATCATTACAATTAGATCCTTATTCCTAAGAGAGATTAGTGATGTTATTATACAATTAGCGATAAAGTGATATGTCCAACCTACTTTACCCATAGATCAATACCATATTTTCTAATAGGACAAGCAATAAGAAATTATATAATACATTGAATACATAAAAAAATAGATTTCATAAAAGTATGGTGTTGTACCCCAAAATTTTCCCTCCCATATTTCTCAATACAGGGCAAGTGAGGTCCCCAAGTTGCTCAAGGAAGTCCAAGAGTTGACCAAACAAACTCTCTCATAAGGTAGTATACCTCAAATTAGGGTTTCCTTCCTCATCAATATGTGTGAACCACAAAGGAATCAAATGCTCACCATTGCCCTAATATTTTCTCAAGATCATCCATGTCAAATTTCAAGCCTTACAGAAGAAGTTTGCTCAGTCAATTGCTCAAATGCCTGAAAATCAATTGTACTAAGTCAAAAGTCAATTGTGGCCCACATACAGTCAAACTTCAAGATTTTTGGTAAACATCCTCACTTTGAAGTATTATACATCATTTGATCAAGGGTTGATCATGATTCCTCAAGGATTTCTCACAATTCATCAAAACCCAAAAGTTGCTAAATTAGGATTTTACAAGAAAAGTCAACTCAACTTTGACCAAGCATAACTTTATCATACTTTATCAGAAATGACCCATCCAAAGCTCATTTTGAAGAGGATGCAATTCCATACAACGCATCTTCATCTCCCAAGTTCATAATATGCACTCACAAAAAGATATAAATTTTGACATTATAGGTCCTTTTTAAAAGTCAACAAAAACACCTTTTGGGTCAAAGCTTCATACATGGACATGGAAGACTCAATTGAGATGAGACAAAAAGGGTTGTTTATAGGACATCCTAATATTTCTAAAAAGTCTAAGAACACCTCTCTAGGGTCAAAATTGAGAGAGTTATGCATTGGCCAAGTTGACCATTTTTGAAAAATTGCCAAAAGTCAAATGTACTCAAATTTGCATTTTTTGCTAAATGGGCCCAACTTTTTATGTTTGCACCTCAATCATAATGTGGTCCACGACTAAAATACTTATCCACAAATTATTTGCTTCATTTTTCAATTTTTTTTGATTTTTCATTAATTAAAAAGTGAATTAAATCAAATAAATGATGAAAATTATCAAAGATATGATTTGATTTGTTTTTTTGACAGGTTAGCAACCAAGATATGCTGAGCTTGCAAGATCAATTCGAATCAATGGAAATTGGTACAAAAATAGCATGATTGGCATGAAAGAAAGATATCATATGGCTAAAGAATCAAATCAAATATCATCAAAGCTTAAAGATTCAATCTGTTTTACAACCCTAATTCATTGAGGGTATATAATGGACAAGAACAAAGCAAAAAAAGAGGGTTAGAGGTCGTGAATTGCCATGAAGAAAACTGAAAAATTCAAGAAAAAGTGGGAATCAGTTTTCAATCTACAAGGCGTTTCAAAGCATTCCAAGATCACCGATCCCTTCCTAGACATCCCAGGAAGCTGTTCCAAACATTCCCAGGGCCTGAAGCACTCAGAAACTCGTTCTACAACTGACACGGTTTGGTACATTTTTCAAATTCAATTTTTTCAATTTACGCATCATTAGCACATTTGATTTATATATTCTTGTTCATCATCATGTTTGCAAGCTATTGGTATCACTTAATTGCATTTTCAGTGCAGGAATCATGATATGCCATTGTTAGGTTTCCTTTGCTCGTTTTAGGGTTTTTCAATATAGGCAAAATTAGGCTTTGATTCTGGTACCATGATGCTCGTGAGAATGAGACGAGTTGATTGGGACCCTCACCTTTCATTTATATTGTTTGTATAGGATTTTGGAATGTGACAGGGTTGTAGCTACAACAAGACGTCCGTAGCTAAAAATGCCTGAGCCTAAAACGTAGGATGAGGAAGAAGAAGATAACGTGCCCCGGCATCATTGGCTTATTCAAACGGACACACATTTTTTCTTTTAGTTTTGACCACTAACTTATGTTTTCTTATATTATGCTTTGTCATTATTATAGTTACAACTAAACACCACAGCTCAGCTGGCAGCGTGGTATTGGGAGCGAGCATAAGGACATGAGTTCGATCCCCAGGTCCCAACCTTTGTTTGTATTATTTTGCTTCATGTGATCAGGTACACTACAACCTCAAGCGCCCACCATATGCCATCAAATTCAACCATCAGATTCATCAGCAAGCTAGATCTAAGGTGCCAGCATTGAAGGATCATGATATGCACTCAAGTCAACACCTCACCAAACCAAGTGTGGTCAAACAGGCTGGTGTTATTTGGGCCACAAAATTCAGATCTGCACCCCCATAATTGCTAACAATCAGGCCCATCTCTAACTTATTTTTATTTCTTTTCTTTAATTCTTTTAATATTTATTTTAATCATTTTAATTAACAAATTAATCATTTTTTTTATAAAATCATAAAATCAAGAATTCATAAAAAAATTAGAATTAGTTTTTTTTTAATTATCAAATTTAATTTAATTTAGTTTAACTTAGAGAAATTTTAATGTATTTTATAAATAAAATCAAATAGAAATTAAGTTAAATTCTTGATTTACTTCTTTTCTTTTTTCTCAAATAAATAAAAATACGAAAATAGGTTTTTTAGAGTGAATTAATTTACTTTTCTTAATTTAAAATTAATTAGAACTTAGGTTTTTCTTTTTAATTTAATTGTTTCATTATTTTCTTAAATAACAAAACATGACAAAAACATCTTTTTTTAATCAATCGCAAATAGTTTTAGTCAAGGGTCAAAACCTTAGTCGTTTCGTATTTAATTCATCGCGCGCTTGTTTATTGTTTTGCCAATATTTTTGTAACTGTTCATGGTTTGTAATAGTTTGATTTAGGGTTTTTATTTACCGTTAAATCCCCGGGTTTTTGGCTATGTAATTAATCCCCCTCCCCGAAGCCTTGTAATAGCGTAGATTTATTTTCTCGCATTTTTAATTCCCGCAAATACTTAACTGTCTAGATGTATGCTAATAGGATTGTATGACAAGAAAGCGTGACAAATTAAAATGGTTAGAAAACCCTAATTGCAAAGATAAATAACTAAAACAAATCACTCGCACATATCACTCTTAGGGTATACTCTCACTTCGGTTTCCTTCGGTAAACGATCATTAAGCATAGGGTTTCTTAGTGGTTGCCCTCCTGTCTAAAAAAGATCAAACGTCCCATTCAAATGTTGCCTCAGAAATGTTGCCTCGGAAATGTTGCCTCAAATAAGATCTTAAGACTCTAGGGTTACTACTAAGGTGTCCTAATATTGCTTTAGTGACCGTACGTCCCTTTCGATTGACCCTTACAAAATCCAACGACAGCTGCTACCTATTTCTCAATAGTAGGATATCGCTGTCTAAAGGAAACAAGAATAGAAACAATCTTTTTTCGAGTAAGTAGATGCTAGTAGGTACTTTCTCAAATCAAAACTTTCCACACTTACACTTTTCAAAACAACTTTGTCACACCCTTGAGGACTGATACAAGGGTTATCACGAAGTAAAACATTTTTCAAAACAAAGCACATAAACACAAGCAATTTTAAAAAGATGAGCAAGTACCTAAAAGCCCATGGAAAACCATTGATAGAAAGGGTGCTAACACCTTCCCTTTCTATAATCTTCCCATGTACTCAGAAATATCTCAAAAAAGGTTTTTTCTGTTCTTTTTCCTTTTCCTTTGTTGGATAAAATAAAAGTCGGTGGTGACTCTTGCTTACCGCGACATTTTGCGAACACAAAATGCAAAACACAAACCAGTATTAACAGTCAGTTCTGCCACTGTATCAAGAACTGGAGACTCTGCTGGGGAGTAATAAGTGGGGTATACCTTAGGATCTAGTTCATCATAATTGCTTCTCCATATTGCTTTGTTTACTTTATTTTTTGAGGGTTTTGTTTGGGGTTACTATAGATCCTACACCCGGATCTGGGGAACACCTTTTAGGTAAGTAGAAATAGACTGTGAGGGAACTATACGACGTAGGCCGATACGGTTGAAGCAGTAGCTACGTTGGTGTGGCACTTTGGTTGGTACCAGTATCCCTTGTGGAGAAACGAGGAGAATACGGGGCCACTGCATGGTGTCGTTAAGCATCAACTGGCATTAGAACCTTTAATTTCCCAACTTGGCCATTAGAAAGGAGTGAGATAGCCAGCCTCGGTGTAGAGCTGAGAACTGGTTGATACTCGATGCAACACTCATTGAGATCATACTCTCGGAATAATTTCGGCTACAAGAAAAGATTGTGTGAGCTGAAACCATGATCGATGAAGGATAGTCAGTGATATTGAGATCCTATAGAACCTGGTTACTTTTCTAGGACAGGTTGAACCAACTTAACTTCAAGAGGGTATTACCTTTGACCTCATGCAAGCCTTAAACCTAAGGGCTTTGTGTAATTTGACTGTGTTTGCAATACTTGTGTTTCCTATACTTGTGGTTTATCATGACACCATGCATCATAACATGGCATTCATGCTTCATTACACTAACCCTTTCAAATACCAAGGGAATTTATCTTTGTTCTGTTTTGCAGATCATGGCTTTCGTGCATAAAAATACCATCCGAATCAGCTTTGTGCAGATACCTGCCCAACTTAAAGAGCTGGTATCAAGAGTTTATGAAACTTCTATGTTCATTAAGATACATGGGGAACTTCTCAGCCTGGTTACTTCAAACCTGGATGAACAGGTGATGAGCATATTATTTCAGTTCTTCGATCCCAAGCATCACTGCTTCACCTTTCCAGATTACCAGCTGGTACCCATCTTGGAAGAATTCTCTCATCTATTGGGCATATCCATTCTTGAACAGGTACCCTTCACCAGTATGGAAGAAGTTCCTAAGCCAGAAGTTATTGCCTCAGCTTTGCATTTGAAACGGGTCGATGTGGTATCCAATTGGGAAACTCGAAGCGGAGTCAGGGGTTTTCTAGCCAAATTTCTGATAGACCAGGCTCAACTATTTTAGGATGATTTGGATTTTCAGGCTTTTGAAGATGTCTTGGCTCTTCTTGTCTATGGTTTAGTTCTCTTCCCTAATCCGGACTCCTTTGTAGATGTGAATGCTGTCAAGACTTTTCTTTCTCGTAACCCTGTGCCTACCTTGCTTTGAGATATCTTGCATGCTCTCCATGCTCGTACTATGAAGAGAAGAGGGACTCTTATGTGCTGCATGTTATTGCTGTCGAGGTGGTTTATTTCTCACCTCCCTAAGTCTGTGCTGAAGAACAAAGAAGGTTTGGTTCGGTCACACAGAATAATGTCATTTGCTCATACAGATATTCTTTGGTGTTCCCGGGTTATGGAAGACACTGTTGTTATTGACCGCTGTAGGGGGTACCCTAATGTCCCATTACTTGGTATCAGAGGGGGTATGACTTACAATCCATGTCTAGCTTTGCGACAATTTGGTCGTGCTCAAAGAGATGGTCCCCATGAGTTACTTCTCTAGGACATTGTATTCGACTATAAGGATGATCTTAAGGAGCATCGCCGAAGGTTCATACGGGCTTGGGGCATGGTAAACAGATCTGACCCCAAAGAGTTGGGACCGAAGACTTCCCTTCCTATGCAGCCTTGCCTCCAATGGATCCGAGCTCGTGCCCAAAAGCTTATGATGCTTTATGAGATTGTACTACCAGTGATTGTGGAGCCCACTAATGAAGAAGGCATTCCTTACACGATTCTCATTACTTACATGCCCACTGATCTTGGGGAGCTACAGAGGTCTTGGATTAAGCTGAGGAATGAGCGGGATACTTACCCGGAGCAGTTCCATGAGCAAGAGAGGAAGATTTTAAAGCTCACTAGGCCGCTCGAGGAAGAAAGAGTGCTCAATGACTATATCAGCACAAAGAGAAAGCGTATATGGGACTTTGTTGGCTGAAGATTTTGATAGTGTTATTTAGAATTCAAAAAGAGCTAGAAGTTCTGATCGAAATGGAATTAAAACACCACGCTTCGAAATTGCAGAAGCAGTGTTTCGAATGAGTGTGTCAAAGCTTGAAGCTTCGAACGGTGATCATGGGAGCGTATCCAAAGGGGTCTCGAAACAGCAGCGAAGCTAGGTCTGAGAAGAGCGTTCAAAACAGAGAAACACCAAAGCATTTAAAATTTAAATGAAAGCGGGACTTTCAAAGTTTGAAAGTTATGTGTTGGAGCATTTGGGGACACGTGGAAAGATGAAAGGAGCATTGTCTTGCATGTTCGAAACGTGGCATGATCTTGTAGCGAGACCGTTAGGGTCGAGTTAGTATAAATAGAAGTCTTAGTGTTAGGATTTCAGTGTGTCATATCTGTTATACAAAATACTCAATAACATTCAAACTACCACATGGCAAGGGAAACGAATGCAAGAGAAATGTATGTATGATAGCACCATGTATTTCTAATTTAATAAAAGCCTTTTTACTATTTCCAGCACTTTCCTTCTTTTTCTTTCTGTTGAATAACATTTGCAAGTTTCTTTATCTACTGTCTTTTCATTTCAAAGTCTTTTCTTCAAAGTTTTACATTTTACTGCTTTCTTTATATTTCGAGCACTCTATATTTCAGAGAACTTTTACGCTCTCAATACCTTTACTTTCAAGTATTATTCTTCAAACATGTACTTTCACTTAAAGTCATTTCTAGATTTCTTGCATTAAACGCTTTCTTCACATTTCAAACTTCCACATTCCAGAAACCTTTTGTGTTAAATGTTTTATGGGTCGAAACCAGTTACTTCATTTTCCATACAGTTTTATATGTCTTTTCAATCAGCATTACAATTAGTAATTATTCGTATAACTTAGTTTTCACATACATTTTGACCACATTTTTAAACTCTTAGAGAGAGGGATCGAAATAAACCAAACATTTGTACAATAGCACCCATGAATAATTGTTCGATTGTGAGAGTAACCTTAATATCCAAGGAGTCCTAGGATCAATCTAGTCGATCCTGTGAGTTACCAAAGAGATTGAGTAGCGTTAATAAAGATTATTCGATAGTTTGGAAGACTAGCGGTTGTTTACCAGAAATCACTGGAAACAAATTGGCACACCTGGTGGGACCAATAGTTGGATATCAGAATTAAGGATTGTCGAGACATAGCCATCCCAGAAACGTAGGAACCTAAGAAGTTTGCTGTTTTATGAACCTGAGAAGTGGTAAGATAACCAACAGCAACCAACCTTTATCCAGAAGAAAACGTTTGGACAAAATGTCTAATTCAGACAATCAACAGGGAGACCAAGGTGGCCCACAGGCAACAGGCACTAACGCGTCCATTTCGAGCGGAGCATCTAATGTAATCCCTTCGAATGCACAGGCTGTTGCATCTTCAACCAGTAACATGGCCACCAACGGAGTAAGTGGCATATCAACCAACAGTTCGATCTTAGGAAATACTGGAACTATGGGCTATCCTGGGGGATTCGTTCCGCCACCTGGGACACAATCCCATTTCGCCACTCCATCAACTAGACCACCCGGCTTCGATGGGAATAGAATTAGAAGTTCTTCTTACGGAATGCCAACATCTTTTATGGCAGGTTTACACAATTCCACATCGAATTCATCCCCACAACTAGGATCTGGGTCTGGGGCAAACCAATTTATGTCAAATAACCAAGGGTCAGTGGGTTATAGCACGTTGCCTATCCTAACCACAGATAACCAGTTGGCTTTTAGGCAATTGATGGATGACAGCAACCACAATATGATAGGGGTGTTAGCGCAAACCATGCAGGAAATATTCGCCCCAATAGTTCAGAATGTGACTGTGACGAACAGGGAAAACGCTGACAATATGAGTCGAATAGCAGATTTCTTTGCTCCCACAGAAAGGCGTAGGCAGAACCAGGCGGGATTTCGAACAAACGTGCCTGTTATAGAACAAATTGCCAACGACCCAATTCATAGACCACCCAGAGAAGAGGTTAACTTAGGGGCCAGAGCACCAAGGTTAGAAGCCCCAATAATTCCGGGCCCACAAAGGGAAGTTATGGAACCAGGGGCAAGGATCGAAAGACCAGAAGCCCCAGAATTTCGAGGAGAACAACCTAGGGGAGTTGTTTTGGTTGGTCGAAACCAATATGCCGATGCTGTCGTTCATAGGATTCGAAACGATAACATCTTGGCAGAAAATAATCTGACCACCATGATAGAGAGGATCATGACCCAAAACGGCCTCAATATGGGAATGAGGAGGCCAAATTACGCTTCTCCTATATTAGATTGTATAATGCATACTGATTTACCAAGGGGATACAAAGTCCCTAAATTTACAAAGTTCGCTGGGGATACCAACGAGTCAACAGTCGAACACATAGCGAGATATTTAACCGAAGCGGGGGATATAGCCAATAATGAAGATCTCAGAATCAAATATTTCCCAAGTTCCTTGACAAAAAATGCCTTCACTTGGTTTACCACGTTGCCTCCTGGGTCTGTTGACACTTGGACCCTTTTAGAGAGATTATTCCATGAACAATTTTACATGGGACAATCGAAAATAAGTCTGAAGGAATTGGCCAGTGTTAAGAGAAAGTTCACTGAACCCATTGATGACTATTTGAATAGATTTAGGCTGTTAAAATCCAGATGTTACACAGTAGTGCCTGAGCATGAGTTAGTCGAAATGGCCGCTGGGGGATTGGATTACTCTATTCGAAAGAAATTAGATACTCAGCATTTGAGGGATATGGCTCAGTTAGCCGATAGGGTTCGACAGGTCGAAAGACTAAAAGCCGAAAAAGCCCGAGTCTTTAAGAATAGTAAGAAAGAAAGGATTTCCTATGTTGGAACTGAGGAAGTAGAAGAATATCCTGAATTCGAATTCGAAGAGGTCGAAATCGACCTCGCTGAATTAAAACAGGCCCCGCCTTACTCCTGCAAAATGTTAGTTCCTACGAAAGGGAAAGATATTGTTGAAAATGAGAAAAGTGATAAGTTTCCAAAGAAGGTTTACACCTTCGATGTCACTAAATGTGACGAAATCTCTGACTTGCTTGTCAAAGATGGCCAACTAATTGTGCCATCAAATGTCAAAATACCCCCTTTGGACCAGAGGAAGAAAAGGGGATTTTGCAAATATCATAGTTTCCTAGGCCACAAGACCTCACAATGTTTTCTTTTCAGGGATTTGATTCAAAACGCAATCAAAGATGGCAGATTAAAGTTTGCTGATAAGGTGAAGATGAAAGTGGACGAAGATCCTTTGGACGTCGCAGACACCAACTACTCCGAGCCTGCATGCATTGGAGAAGTCAACATGGTGGAAATTGATCGAAGCGACACCCTAACAGGAGAGAAGGACATTGGAGTCGAAAACTGGGTGATGGTCGAAGTCAGCGAGGAAGTCATTGAAGGCATCCAGAATACACCAGACACTTCGATTGCTGGACCTGTGGCTGTTGCAGGAGAAACCCAGGCTACTGAAGGCCAAGGGGATCACAACGAAGGATTTACACAAGTCACTGAGGGCTTGAGGTTGGAATTAGAGAAAGTCCAAATTACGCAGCCAGTCCCCTCTCAGAAGGAAATATGGGACACTCTAGGGGAACCCAGTGGAAAATATGACTATCTGGTCAAATATTCTGCCCCAGAAAGTTCGAGGGTCCAGATCGAAGATATAAAGCCCACAGGATGGGGCGATGACGAAACAAAAGAGGGGGATTTGGAAATAAATATGGTGGACATGGAAAGACCCCGTTCTGAGATGAAGGAAGTGGAAAAATACTTAGAAAAAGAAAAGCATAGGATGGGGGACAATCACACTGGAGATGATACTCTCAAAGACTATCTCATGTCATGCCACAAAGGAGATCCAGGCATGATACTGTGCCCTAGGTGCAGCATCCTCTGCAACCAAAGAATTGCTGCAAATTTCGAAAGGGTACAGAGGGCTCGAACTGGCAACAATTGGCGCCAGGATAACCAACTTTTTAGATGCTACCCCAAGGCTGGAGAGAGTTTGTTGGAGTTTGTTTTTCGCTGCTACAAGGGGGCAACTAAGTGCTTGGTGTGCCCAAGATGTTCTGCTGTGTATGACCAAAGCATGGCTAGGGCCTTCGAAACGATCCCCTTCGCCCCTTGCTGGAGCCATCAAGAAACTGCCCAGATGGGTCCGCGTTTCGACAGCAGATACAAACAGCGAAGACCTGATAGCCCTCACCCCAAAGTTGCTCGAAGAGTGACTTTCAAACTCCCTGCTGAAGTACCAACCGATAGATGGCTGCAAGCCAGAAATGACAAAGGCAAAGACAAATGGAGGAATGCTGAACGAAATGCACGCCATGCTGTGACATACAGGAGGCAATTCAACACACAAAAAAGGGAGGAAGTCAGATTAGAAAATTACAAAGGAAGGAACCCCATGTCAAGATCCCAGTGGCGCAGACAGCAAAGGATTCGAAAGGCTGAAAGAGAAGCTGTGGCAAACAAAGGGGATACTTCAACAAAGATACAAGGTGAATCGAGCACCAACAAACCAAAAAGTCAGACGGAAGAGAAACCTCCAGTCAACAGAAGGCTTTTTTCTGAAGACCAACAAGACGGACCAAAGGAGTACACTCCAGGCCCGGAAGAGGACGAAGATATGATAACAGATAACTTCGAATCGGAGGGGGAGTCTTCATTTAACCTGAACTGTAACGTAGTGTCTGTGCTTCCCTGCGAATTCGGGCAGGAAACCGAAATCAATGAATATGAGGAAGAAGACACCACAGATTTAATGAAACATAGGCCCGTATGCTACTACGTGATGGACAATGGGGCTGTTGAAGAACAAAATGCGTTCTTCGAACGTCCAGAGCCTACAATGAAGAATCATCTCAAGCCACTTTTCATTCGGGCGAAAGTAGGTGTCCATGGTGTGAACAAAGTTCTAGTGGATGGGGGTGCTGCAGTCAATCTGATTCCCCATTTCATGCTAAAAAGGTTGGAAATCCGCGAAGGAGATATCAAGCCCCATAATATGGTTCTATCCAATTATGAAGGAAAAGTGGGTAAAACACTGGGGGTGGTCCAGTTGGAATTGACAATAGGCTCAAGTTGCAGGCCCACCATGTTTATGGTTGTCGAAGCCAAGGCCAACTATAACCTACTGCTAGGAAGAGAGTGGATCCATGGCGTGGGAGCAGTTCCTTCGTCAATGCATCAACGACTAGTCCTGTGGAGAGATGACGGAATCGTGGAAAACATCGAAGCAGACCAGAGTTACTTTATGTCAACTGTCAATTTAGTTGACAAAAGGGATTATGATAAAAATCTGGCAAAGATTGCTCCATGTGTTCCAAATGATGAGATGAATGAAACTAGAAATGCCCACTACTACATGACACTTCGTCATGATGGACTTTACTGGGATAGAACAATAATCAGTAAAGAAGAGGAAGGTGAAGGTGCTATACAAAAACGGCCAGCAGGCTGGGACTTCGACAACCTTAACCATGACTGAGTCTACCTTTTTCGAAAGGATTTCGGCCTATATGGCTGAGAATGAATCGAAAGCGGCCTTAGAGGCTGAAATAAATGAATCATTTGAAAAAACGAATGAAGTTAGTGGGGGGGGGTTCGAAATGCTCACCCAGCGAAGAGTTGGAGATGGATCAAAGGTTGGATGCCATCTATGACAAAGAACCCTTAGGCTTCGAAAGGGATCCCATAAACTCAGGTGTCAAAATGTTGGCACAGGACCCGCTCGAAGAAGTCAACTTAGGGGATGACAAAACGAAAAGAGTAACTTACGTAAGTGCTAAACTTAGCCCAGGCCTCAAGGAAAAAGTGATCGAAATCCTTAAGGAGAACAAAGATTGTTTCGCATGGGATTATGATGAGATGCCTGGTTTAAAGAGGGAGTTGGTCGAACATAGGCTGCCAATCAAAGATGGCAAGAGGCCCATCAAACAAACTCCCAGAAGATTCGCGCCAGCGGTTCTCACAAAAATTAAAGCTGAGACCGAAAGGTTGCTGCGTTGCAAATTCATCAGAACAACAAGGTACGTCGAATGGTTAGCAAACATAGTACCTGTTATCAAGAAAAATGGTTCTTTAAGGATTTGCATAGATTTTAGGGATTTAAATACTGCAACCCCTAAGGATGAATATTCCATGCCCGTGGCAGAAATGCTAGTAGATTCTGCTGCAGGATTCGAATACTTGAGCATGTTAGATGGATACTCTGGATATAACCAGATTTTCATTGCTGAAGAAGATGTTGCAAAAACAGCATTTCGTTGCCCAGGAGCCTTAGGCACCTACGAATGGGTGGTGATGCCTTTTGGTTTAAAAAATGCTGGGGCAACTTATCAAAGGGCGATGAATTCAATCTTTCATGACTTTATCGAAACCTTCATGCAGGTGTATATTGATGATATAGTCATCAAATCTATATCTGCAGAAGCACATTTGCATCATTTAAGCCAATCATTCGAGCGAATGAGAAAACATGGCTTAAAAATGAATCCCCTTAAATGTGCATTTTTTGTGCAGGCTGGAGATTTTCTTGGTTTTGTGGTCCACAAGAAAGGAATTGAAATCAACCAGAACAAAACCAAAGCCATAATGGAGACGAAAGCACCTGCGTCAAAAAGGGAGTTGCAATCTCTACTAGGGAAAGTTAACTTCCTCAGAAGATTCATTTCGAACCTGAGTGGAAGGACTCAAGCTTTCTCTCCGTTACTTCGTCTGAAGCAAGGTCAGGCCTTCGAATGGAACGAAGCTCACCAGGAGGCGTTTGACAAAATAAAAGAATATCTTTCCCAGCCTCCTATGTTGTCTCCACCATCATGGGGGAAGCCCATGAGATTGTACATATCTGCCTCTGAAGTTAGCATAGGTAGTATGTTAGCACAAGAGGATAACAATGGCGTCGAAAGAGCCATATACTATCTAAGTAGAGTGCTGAATGATGCTGAGACCAGATATAGCAATTTAGAAAAGCTATGTCTCTGTTTGTATTTCTCTTGTATGAAACTCAAGTATTATATAAAACCTGTTGATGTTTATGTTTCGTCTCACTTCGATGTCATTAAACATATGCTTTCAAAGCCAATAATGCATAGTAGAGTTGGAAAGTGGGCTCTGGCCTTAACAGAATATTCATTGACGTTCATGCCCTTAAAAGCTATGAAAGGTCAAGTGATTTCTGATTTCATTGTGGATCATTCGTTGGTTGAGCAGACAAGCATGAGTTACGTCGAAATGCAACCATGGAAATTGTACTTTGATGGTTCAACCCACAAGAATGGAAGTGGTGTTGGAGTCCTTCTAATTTCTCCTGAAGGAATTCCAACAAAATTCAAGTATAAATTGGATGGTCCTCGTTGTTCGAACAACGAAGCTGAGTATGAAGCGCTCATTGTTGGACTTGAAGCTTTGTTGGAATTGGGGGCAACCAGAGTCGAAATTAAAGGAGATTCTGAGTTGGTGGTCAAACAAATCACAAAAGAATATAAGTGCATAAAGGAAAATCTAATGATATACTTCGTCATAGTCAATAGGCTATTGAGAAAGTTTGAATACATGGATATTCAACACATACCAAGATTAGAAAACCAAGAAGCAAATGACTTAGCGCAGTTGGCTTCAGGTTATAGAGTATCTACCAAGAATCTTAAGGATTTGGTCGAAATAAGGGGAAGAGTTATGGCTACTAGATTCACACCATCGGATCTGGAAAGTATGAGATTGGGATATGCCGAGAAACAGGGATTCGAAATTCTAGCCATAAATACTTTGTCAGATACAGATTGGCGAAGTCCATTAAAGAGTTATTTAGCAGACCCAACTCTAAAAGTAGATAGAAAAACAAAATATAGAGCATTGTCATATCTCCTCATGGGGAACGAATTGTTCAAAAAGACCCAAGAAGGTGTTTTATTGAAATGCCTAGGAGAAAGTGAGGCATATTTAGCATTGTCTGAAGTCCATAATGGGGCATGTGGGGCACACCAAGCAGGCCATAAAATGAAATGGTTGCTATTTCGATATGGTTTGTATTGGCCTAGCATGCTCAAAGACTGCATAGACTTTGCGAAAGGATGTGAGGAATGTCAGAAACATGCAGGAATTCAACACGCCCCTGCAAGTGAGCTGCATTCGATCATCAAACCATGGCCATTCAGAGGATGGGCATTAGATCTGATAGGCGAAATAAATCCTGCTTCGTCCAAAGGTCAGAAATATATCTTGGTAGGAGTAGATTATTTTACCAAATGGATCGAAGCTATACCTTTGGTAGTTGCTGATCAAGAGGCAATTATCGAATTTATACAAAAGCACATTATCTATAGGTTTGGATTACCAGAAAGTATAACTACAGACCAAGGTTCTGTATTTACTGGTAGAAAGATGCAAGGATTTGCCCAAGAAATGGGGTTTAGATTGCTAACTTCAACACCATATTATGCTCAAGCAAACGGACAAGTCGAAGCGGCAAACAAAGTAATAATAGGATTAATCAAGAAGCATATTGGCAAGAAGCCAAGAAATTGGCACAAAACTCTGGACCAAGTATTATGGGCTTGTAGAACATCTCCAAAGGAAGCCACTAACACTACTCCTTTCCAACTTACATTCGGCCATGATGCAGTGTTACCAGTAGAAATTCATCTGCAATCAGTTCGAATACAGAAACAAAACGAAATTCCAGCCGCGTTATATTGGGAAATGATGATGAATGAATTAGTTGAATTGGACGAAATTAGATTACGTGCGTTGGAGATTTTGATGAGGCAAAAAGAAAGAGTGGCCAGAACATACAATAAGAGGGTGAAGAAAAAAGTATTCGTTATTAATGACTTGGTTTGGAGAGTCATATTGCCTATGGATAAGAAGAACAAAGCATTAGGTAAATGGTCACCTCATTGGGAAGGACCTTTTCGAGTATTAAAAGTTTTCTCAAACAATGCCTACGAAGTCGAAGAACTCTTGGATGATAAACGTGTCCTAAAGGTTAATGGGAAATATTTAAAGAAATATAAACCAAGCCTGCGGGAAATTCGAATAGTAACAACGTAAACAAAATATTATAAAAAAGCCAAGATGGCAAGATAAGAATGCCAAAATGGCGTTGTTCGAATATTACATTGAAAGAACCAAAGTTATGGTCAGATAGACAAAAAATCTAGAAATAAACATTATTTTTCAATCGATTAAAGGTACTTCGAAATGTTTCAAGTTTCTGCTGAGCAAACCGCCTGGCACCTTCCAAGGTTGCCACTTCTCCTTTAAGTTGTTCTGCAGTCTCCATTTCTGCAAGCCCCCGGTTGAGAAGCTCTTCGAATTGGTTACCTGCAGGATTAGTTTCGAAGGCTAGTTGTTGTTCCTTAGCCTCCTTAACTTTCTGCTGAAGTTCCAGAATCTGCCTTTCCCAAATAAGAATGGACTCAGCTCGAGCCTCATATTCAGTTTTTGCCTGCTTCAGATGCATAGCCTGATCTTCAGCTTCTTGAGAAAGCTTCGAAGCTTGTTCATAGGCGGCATCCATAGCAATGCGTTTCTCGTGAACCTTCTTGGCAGCAGATTCGTCTTGGAGAAGATAGCCAGTTACGTTGTCCAGCAAATTCTGAAGATCAAACAAGAGAGTACTAACTGGCAAAGAGCAGTTGGAAAGATTAACCTTTGTAAGCAGCTCCTTCATAGTATAGCAAGCAGTACTATCTTGCTTAAGCACTTCGAAGATATCCACATTGAGAATAGTTCTCCTAATTTTGTTGAGAAGAACAACTCTTTCATCTGTGGGAAGAGGATAGCTGGTTGAACTTGTGCCAGCCCTAGCGAGTGGGATGTCCCTCTGGGCCAACTTTGCCTTCATGTACCCAATAGGGTCATTTCGCCTCAGAAGTGCCAGTTCCTCGTCAGCCATTCGAGACGGAGAGGATTGGGGGAATTCCACGCGTAGGGGAACCACGTTTGTTTCAACCTCTGGGTTTTCGTTGATTGTATCACCATCCCCTTCATTTGCTTCGTGCTCTTGGTCTTCTTCATCCTCGTCCAAATCTACCACTTCGATACCATCCCTTTCACCGCTATGTGCATTAGACTCCGTCCCGGCAGTCGAACCATCATTGTCGTTTTCCCCATCATTGGCGTTTTCCTCCTCAGATTCTTCGTCTGCAGATTCTTCGAATCCTTGCCCAGAATCAGCTTTTTCCTCTTCAGTCTGAGTATCCTTTGGATCCTCTTGAAGAGTTTCAAGAGGGGACTTTTGAAGAACCCTTTGTGAATCCTCTGCAGACGTTTGAGGTATGGTTTCGTTCACTTCTTTCAGAGGAATGGAGGTACCTTGGTCATCTGGCTGCTCAGAAGCTCCAGCCAAAACCGCCACGTTGGAAGAACCTTTGTTTTGGACCAAATTGCTAGAATCTCCTTGAGGAGAGGAGTTAAGCGGAACAGCAGCCCTGGACGGTGAGGTCGAAATAGTAGAAGTGGGATTCAGGATGTTCTGCAAGGAGCAGCAAAATGTTAGAGGATGACACTCCCCAAGGTAATAAGAAGTTAAACATTTTTAAAGAAGTTCGATTTACCTGTGGGCCCTCAGAAGAGAGGTTACTAGCTATGCGTTCCAACTGTGGGTTGGAGGTCGAAGGTGGATTTTTGGATTTTGGTAAGGGAGCAGCATCCCTGGAGTCGAGTCCAGAGACACTAGTAGGAACAGTACTTTTGGGTGTAGCTTTCTTTAGCTTCTTCTTCGAAGCAGTGTTTGAGTTTCCTCCAGCAGTCAGATCTTCCCCAGTGGTGCTTGGTTTCCGCTTCTTGGGAGTAGTGGGGGGAAGCTTGTTGGTCTGAACGAATTTTAACGAAGTTAGATATAAAAGGATTGAGTGAATTCGAAGCATAAAAAACTAAGTGATTACCGTTGGAATCGGGGCACTTGTTGTTGTTGGCGTTGTTGTTGTTGGTGTAGTTGCAGCAGTAGTAGTCGTTTCGGGTGGATTAGCTTTTTCAGTAGTTTCAATGGAGGTTTGAGAGGCACTCCCTTCCTTCGATTTCGAGGCAGCAGTCTTTATCCTGATAGCTGAAAATCAAAACATTTAAAGCAAAGGTTAAAGATTTGGAAAATAAAAGATATTTGGGAGTTTTTCCCAAGCATTCGCACCTGTGCCTTGATCAGATTTAATTGACATGGCAGAAAGGTCATATCGAAGATGTCCTGGGAAATCATGAAGCCAGTGTCGAGCCCATGTCACAGTCTCAGATGGCTTTGGTTTCCTTTGAAGATATTTGAGCATCTCTTTGCAAGTAAACCACCATGGATATGGGGGAAACCAAGCCAGAGCCAGTTCTGAGGTAGGTAATCTGGGAAATTTAGGTGGATGCATTTCGAATGCCAACCTATACCTATCCTCAGGTGACAGCCCTGAAGGAAGTTTTAGCTTAGAAACTTTTTGTTTAAATTTTTCCTTCAAGGTCTCAGCCGCTTGATGCACAGTGGAGTCCAAGCGTGTGGGGTCGTAAGTAGTTTCGAAGTAATTTTGAAAAGCTTTTATTTCTTTGGCATGAGTAAACATACCTTTCTTTGCTGGTACCTGCACATCGAAGGCATCAATTAGTTTCTGTCGAATAGTAAGTGTATCGAACATACAAGCTTGATAAAACTTAATCCACCACTCCAGAAATCCTTTGGCCGCGAGATGGGTAGGTTCGAAGGCTATCAGTTCAAATTGGGCAAAGCCCTGATATTGTTCTTGCTGGATCTTGGCTTCCCTTGCCTTGAAAGTTCGACCAGATGTGATGGCGCTCTCAGTCTGGAACAAAGGTTCAGGAATCAGTTGGCATAGGCCAAATTGCCTCGAAACGAAGTTTGGTTGGTAGGCAAAGAGAAGAATTTGGTTCTTAGCTGGGGTTATCCTTGAAGAGATAAGTCTAGGAAGCAAGAAAGCTCTCCACACATCTTGGATTTCCTTACTCTTGATGGCTTCTGAGAGAGCCATGGTGAACCAAGAAGGTCCATGAGCCCTCGAAGCAAAGGGCGCCATGCTCTCTTCGAACTTATGTCTTTTTGAGAGTATCAAGATGTACTTTGAAAATTGAACCTTGAAGTCGTCCTTGTCATCATTAGGGGTTAGTCTGCGAAGCCTAGTGCCTTCGACTATCCTATCACTTATTTCTGAATCTTGTTCATCTATGGTGTTGGCGGTTGATAAAGAAGGTTCGAACATGGCGTTGAGCCATAATTGAAGTAACCAAAATGGGCCAGCTAAGAGAATGTTTTTGGAAGTGTGGGATTTGAGGCTCGAAAAAGCTGACCTCAGGCTCTCATAGAGGTCAACTAAGAGTAATTCACTTAGGCACACTTTGCGATTTTCATGTAAATCCCTAGCTAAAGGAATGAACCTACTAGCTACCTGCAGGGATCTACTGCAGAAAACGTACCTAGACAGCCACAGGGTTAAGAAAGCAATGTGCTCTGTGTCAGACACATTATCCCCTTCAGCATGATAATGGCCGATAAATTTGGAGAAGCTGGCTAACTTGACTTCGAAGTCAATTATGCTTGAGTGCTCTTCATTGTCAGGAACATAAGTTTCCCCCACTGGCGACAGCCCAGTAATGGCTGCTATATCGAAGAAGGTTGGGGTGATCATTCCACCTGGAAGATGGAAAGTGTTGTAGGTACTATCCCAGAAATAGAGGGACGCAAATAGCAGAGGATGACTATAGGTGAATCCAGGTTTCGATAGCTTAATAAGGTTATAAATGCCTAGTTCTTCCCATTGCTGGGATTTTTTGGCTTCTACTTTCGTGAACCAGTTTTGATAAGCAACATCAGCAGTAGGGCAAGATCGGAATGGTTTAAAATTACTTTTTACATAATCCAAGATAAATGGGTCCTTAGGATAAACAGTTGAGGTTTCTGTGGTATTCGGATTAAGAGATTCTACTGCCCTAGGGGCATCCATTTTGTTGAATAAAGGTTTGAAGTTATAACACACGGGAAAAATGGTCCTGGTGTCCTTTAGTATTTCAAAAACTATAAGAGGGCCATTTAAGGCTAACCTCTTACCAGCAACATGGGTAGGGATGAGTACCTGTGATGCGTACAGCATTTCTTTTTCTTTGGAAATCATTTGAGGAGCAAGAGCAGATTGGCCTTGAATGGTGACGATTTTACTCTCCATAGTTGCTCCTGTAGTTTTTCCTTTCTTCTTGGAGACTTTCTTGAGTTGGGATGATGTGGAAGAAGACATTTTTGTTGTTTGAGAGCTTAGATTGTTTATGAGAGAAGAAGAGTAAAATTCCAGAGTTTGAAAGGTTTAGAGTGTAAAGAAGGAAAAAGGAAGGTTAAATTGACGTTTTATAATAAGAAGATTAAGCGTCCACCGAGTGAAAGTATGATACGTGGAGATCATGGATTGGTGTGATGAAGAGGTGGCGAGAAGTTGATATAGGTAATAGGCGTGATTTTAAAAACAATCATTACTTATAACTGCACCATGCTGTGAAGTGACTCTGGGCGGTTAAGGTACCCAAAGGATGCTATGATTGATGTGACTAGGGTCAAACGCATTAAATGCTATAATGATTCGAAAATCCTATCAAAATCTTGTATAAATGTTTAAAATAGGCATTTCTCAGAGAGATCGAAATACATATTTTAAAGGGGCAATTTGTTGGCTGAAGATTTTGATAGTGTTATTTAGAATTCAAAAAGAGCTAGAAGTTCTGATCGAAATGGAATTAAAACACCACGCTTCGAAATTGCAGAAGCAGTGTTTCGAATGAGTGTGTCAAAGCTTGAAGCTTCGAACGGTGATCATGGGAGCGTATCCAAAGGGGTCTCGAAACAGCAGCGAAGCTAGGTCTGAGAAGAGCGTTCGAAACAGAGAAACACCAAAGCATTTAAAATTTAAATGAAAGCGGGACTTTCAAAGTTTGAAAGTTATGTGTTGGAGCATTTGGGGACACGTGGAAAGATGAAAGGAGCATTGTCTTGCATGTTCGAAACGTGGCATGATCTTGTAGCGAGACCGTTAGGGTCGAGTTAGTATAAATAGAAGTCTTAGTGTTAGGATTTCAGTGTGTCATATCTGTTATACAAAATACTCAATAACATTCAAACTACCACATGGCAAGGGAAACGAATGCAAGAGAAATGTATGTATGATAGCACCATGTATTTCTAATTTAATAAAAGCCTTTTTACTATTTCCAGCACTTTCCTTCTTTTTCTTTCTGTCGAATAACATTTGCAAGTTTCTTTATCTACTGTCTTTTCATTTCAAAGTCTTTTCTTCAAAGTTTTACATTTTACTGCTTTCTTTATATTTCGAGCACTCTATATTTCAGAGAACTTTTACGCTCTCAATACCTTTACTTTCAAGTATTATTCTTCAAACATGTACTTTCACTTAAAGTCATTTCTAGATTTCTTGCATTAAACGCTTTCTTCACATTTCAAACTTCCACATTCCAGAAACCTTTTGTGTTAAATGTTTTATGGGTCGAAACCAGTTACTTCATTTTCCATACAGTTTTATATGTCTTTTCAATCAGCATTACAATTAGTAATTATTCGTATAACTTAGTTTTCACATACATTTTGACCACATTTTTAAACTCTTAGAGAGAGGGATCGAAATAAACCAAACATTTGTACAATAGCACCCATGAATAATTGTTCGATTGTGAGAGTAACCTTAATATCCAAGGAGTCCTAGGATCAATCTAGTCGATCCTGTGAGTTACCAAAGAGATTGAGTAGCGTTAATAAAGATTATTCGATAGTTTGGAAGACTAGCGGTTGTTTACCAGAAATCACTGGAAACAGACTTTTGATTTTTCTTTTCTAGTTTTAGATTTGTTTTATTTACCTATTTTGTAACACCTTAAAGGCATGTTGAACCTTCAAAGTTAAAGCTAATAAAGTTTTCGTTTATTTTGGTTTGCAAATTTAAATCTCCCAAAGTCTTTGAAATCATTACATGCGCATCCCATTATCATACACATCATTACAGGTGCCACTACAGGCTTCTCATCTTCTTCGCTGTTTATTTCAGCAGAAATGTCTTCCGATCAAGTCATCAAAGATCTTCAGGCACAAAATGCCCAGTTCCAATAGATGTTCATAAGTCTGGCTAAGGGGCAAGAGGATCTGAAAGCCCTCATTCTGAAAGAGAAGAAGAAGAAGAAGAAGAAGACTGGAATTCTGAATATGGGCAGAAGGTTCAGAGAATGGTTGAAGCATCAAAATAATCTGACCTTTTCATCCAAGGAAGGGGATAACTAAGAAGGGGAATAGGACCCTAGTCCTGCAGTTTCTGTCGACGATACTGATTACAACGATGAGCAATATCCTCCTGCTGAGGATAGGTACAAGCAGCTAGAAGACCGTATGAGCGCTATGTAAATTCAGAAAATACCTGGTTTGGATTTCGGAGAATTGGGGTTGGTATCGGGAGTGGTCATCCCTCATAAGTTTAAAGTTCCGATTTTCGCCAAGTATGATGGTGTGTCCTGCCCAAAACTCCATCTCCGCTCGTATGTTAGGAAGATTCAGCCCCACACCGCTGATAGAAATTTGTGGGTGCACTTTTTTCAAGATAGTCTGTCAGGGACTCAGCTTGAATGGCTCTATCAGTTGGAGGGAGCCAATGTCTGAAACTGGGAAGATCTTGCTGCTGCTTTCTACAAGCAGTATCAGTAAAATGCCGACCTTGCTCCCACTCGTACTTAACTCCAGAGTATGTCCATGGTGGCAGGTGAAGGTTTTAAAGATTATGCTCAAAAATGGAAAGATTTGGTTGGAAGAGTTCAACCCCCGTGTCTGATAGGGAGTTGGTTGACATGTTTCTGGGGACGTTATCTGGTCCGTTTTTCAATCACTTGATCGGCAGCTCGTCATCTGGTTTCACCGAGCTGATTTTAACTGGAAAAAGAGTAGAAGCTGGAATTCGAAGTGGTAAAATATAGAAGGATGCCTCCTCGAGTTCAACAAAGAAGCCTTTTACTAGTAAGAAGGAAGCCAGTGCAGTCTATAGCCCGAGGGGCCAAAATAGATCTGAACACCGCCAAACGGTAAATGCTGTAGTGATACCAAGACCTGAAGTTGCTCCACAATGCAACAATCAACAAAGGGTGGAAAGAACACAACGGCAGTTTACCCGCATCAACATGACTTTGGCTGAAGTTCTGCCTCATCTGTTGAAATCCAACTTGGCAACCTTGAGAGAAGCTCCCAAGAATCCAAACACTACTTCTCCCAGATACAATCCCAACACGCGGTGCGCCTACCATTATGATAGTCCAGGCCATGATACAAATGATTGTTGGGCCCTGAGAAACAAAGTACAAGACTTGCTTGAAGCCAAGGAGATAGAGTTTGATGCTCCAGAAAAGCTGAATGTTATAACTGCTCCCATGCCCAAACATGGTTGTGGAGTTAATGTTGTTGACACTGATTTGTTTGTGACCTTCGTTGAAAAATTTTCTACTCCTCTTATGACTGTTAAGAAGAATTTGCTGTTGGCCGGTTTATTTCCGGGTTGTGGTGAAGGTTGCCACATGTGTTCGATTCTGCCTTCCGGTTGTTGTTTATTGAAGTCATATGTTTAGCGCCTGATGGATAATAAAGAGATTTTGTTCGAAAAGACTATGATTCTTGTTGTTCCAAATGAAGACGTTGCCATTATAACCATTTCTTCCAATCCTTCTAAGGTTTCCTCGAGAAGACCTATTAGGATTACACATGTTCAAATAATTGCTCCGCTAATAATCACTGTTCCTGGTCCCATCCCGTACACCTCAGACAAGGCTGTCCCATGGCATTATGGTGCTGATGTGTACTATCATGGCATTAAGCAAGATCTGAAGAATGAAGAGGATGATAATGATGTCAATAATATTGTCGGGGCTATTAAGGTTACCTGAAGCCGTAGGATTTTCTCTCTCGAGATTTCCCCGAAGTCTGTCAACAAACCTATTATCATACCATCTGTTGTTCCCGCTAGTACATCAACTTTTGTTCCTGTGCTTACTCCAGTTATCACCCCTGCTGTTGAGCCATCTGGGACTCGGGGCAAAGAAATTATAGGTGAGCCTTCCCAGACGGAGGCACCTAAGAAAATTGTTGTGGAAGCCTCTAAGCAAGAAATAGAGGAAATACTGAAAATTATCAAGAAGAGCGACTACAATATAGTCGAGCAGCTGGGGCAAACCCCGTCAAAGATATCCATGTTGTATCTGCTGTTGTGTTCTGAAGCCCATGCAAAGGATTTGATTGCATTTCTCAAGACTGCGCATGTGCCGCAGGAAACTTCAGCAGATTAGTTCAAAGATTGTGTGGCCAGCCTGACTGTTGACAACGGGCTGGGTTTTTCATATGCAGATCTGACACCGAAAGGAAGGAATCATAATGATGCTCTGCATGTCTCGATTGAGTGCAGGGGCACCACTATGGCTCATGTGCTAGTAGATATCAGATCTTTGCTGAATGTTCTACCAAAGAAAGCGTTGGACATTTGGATTGTGAGGGTTTGACTCTAATGCCTAGTAACATTGTGGTAAAGGCTTTTGACAGATCGAAGAGAATGGTGCACGGGGAGGTGGATATCCCTGTCAAAGTAGGTTCTCAGACTTTTGGGTCCACTTTCTACGTAATGGACATCAGGCCGGCGTATTCTTGCTTGCTGGGTCGTCCTTGGATCCACGAGGCTGGGGCAGTTACTTCCACGCTCCATCAAATGCTAAAGTACCAGGTGAAGGGAAAGATTGTCACAGTGCAAGGTGAAGAAGAATATATGGTGAGTCACCTCAATTCCTTCCGCTACGTAGAGATGGATGGGGAATTCATAGAAACTCCTTGTCAGAACTTCGAAGAGGTTCCTCAGGTCTTGGCATCGACTGAAGTTACTACAACAAACCTCTGCTGAAGATGGCTTCTCTCAAGGACGCCAGGGCTGTAGTTGAAGAAGGTGGGTGTACTAATTGGGGGCAGATCCCTGATTTCACTCACAAAACTGACAAATTTGGTTTGGGCTTTACTACAGGGGCTCAAAGGGATGTTAGGCACGCACAGATTAGAAGACCTCCTCTACACATCAGCAATCGGGGAATTAATGCAATTGAAGATAGTGAAGAGGATTCAGACATCGACATCTAGATCTACCCAACAACCAACGATGGACCGAATAACTGGACGGCTAGGGACTTCATACCCGTTTCTTTTATTCCGTAGTAATTGACTCATTTGTTTTAAGATTTGTAATAAACAGTTTGAAACTTTATGACCCGGTGCCTTTCCCGAGGCACCTTGGCTTTGCTTGTGAGGGCTATTATTTGTCATTTCATATATCATTAATAAAGCATTGGACGTTTCTTGCATACAAATTTTGCGCTCCTTGTTTTTCTTTTTCGTCTCTCACTTTATCAAAACATATATTCTCTTACACACACTCACGTATCATACTGCAGATCCATATCCACTATGGATCCCATTGATAACAACTCTGCTACTTCCAGTTATGACATCAAAAATCCGATCAACCAAGCCGAGGACGAAGGTGAGGATGATTGTGAGGTGCCTGGAGAACTTGCTAGACTATTGCAACAGGAAGAGAGGGCCATACAACCTCATGAAGAGCCAGTTGAATCATTGAATTTGGGTACAGAGGAAGACAGGAAAGAGGTTAAGATAGGTGTGAATTTGGAGCCTAGTGTCAAGCAATGGTTAATACAGATGCTACACGACTATGTTGAGATCTTCGCCTGGTCTTATGAAGACATTCCTGGTTTGGACACTGATATTGTGGTACATCGCCTGCCGACTATAGAAGACTGCCCTCCGGTAAAGCAGAAGGTTCGCCGTATGCGCCCTTAAATGTTAGAGAAAATCAAGGCAGAGGTCATGAAACAGTTCGACGCAGGATTCTTAGTTGCCACTTCTTATCTGCAGTGGGTTGCCAACATCGTGCCGGTACCTAAAAAGGATGGTAAGGTACGGATGTGTGTGGACTATAGAGATCTGAACAGGGCAAGCCCTAAGGATGACTTCCCACTTCCTCACATTGATGTTCTAGTTGACAACACCGTGCAGCACAAGATCTTCTCCTTCATGGATGGTTTTTCTGGCTACAACCAGATCAAGATGACTCCTGAGGACATGGAGAAGACAACCTTCGTTACACAGTGGGGCACCTTCTGTTACAAGGTAATGCTGTTTGGGTTAAAGAATGCTGGAGCAACTTATCAGCGTGCCATGGTCGCTTTGTTCCATGATATGATTCACCACGAGATCGAGGTTTATGTTGACGAAATGATAGCCAGGTCCTAGGCTGAGGAAGAGCACCTTGATCATCTCCAAAAACTGTTTGACAAGTTGAAGACGTACAAGCTGAGGTTGAATCCGAACAAGTGCACCTTCGGGGTAGGATCTGGTAAGCTTTTGGGTTTCATCGTTAGTGATAAGGGTATTCAGGTAGACCCTACAAAGGTAAAGGCCATGCAAGAGATGCCGGTCCCCCGCACAGAGAAAGAAGATAGAGGTTTCTTGGGACGTCTGAATTACATCGCCAAGTTCATTTCACATCTGACAGCTACTTGTGAGCCAATCTTCAAGCTGCTGAAGAAAGATCAAGTGGTAAAGTGGAATGATGAATTCCATACCGCTTTCGAAAGAATCAAGGAATACCTTCAAGAACCACCAATTTTGATGCCTCCAGTTGAAGGAAGACCTTTGATATTATACTTGACAGTGCTGGACAATTCAATGGGGTGTGTGCTGGGGCAGCATGACGAGTCTGGTCGAAGAGAGCACGCCATTTATTACCTTAGCAAAAAGTTTACCGACTATGAGACCCGATAATCATTGCTCGAGAAAACTTGTTGCACTTTGGCATGGGCTGCTCGCTGACTGAGACTGTATATGCTGACTCACACTACTTTGTTGATATCAAAAATGGATCCGATCAAATATATTTTCGAGAAGCCCGCCTTATCTGGAAGAATAGAAAGATGACAGATGATCTTAACCGAGTACGAGATCTAATACACAACCTAAAAAGCAATCAATGGGAGTGTATCGACGGATCATTTGGCGCATCAAGCTGTGGATGACTACCAGTCCATGAATTTCGAGTTCCCGGATGAGAATATCATGTTGGTAACCGACTGTGAAGAACCTGGACTGGATGAAGGACCTGAGGAAGGATCCCGATGATCAATGTATTTTGATGGAGCCTTAAACGCATTGGGTAATGGAATTGGCGCCGTAATTATATCTCTTGAGGACTGTCATACTCCATTCACCGCCTGATTATGTTTCAACTGCACCAACAACATGGCGGAGTATAAAGCGTGTATCATGGGTCTTCGAGCTGCTATTGACCTGAGGATTGAGTTCTTGAGTGTATTCGGAGATTCTGCTCTGGTAATAAGTCAGATCAAAGGAGAGTGGGATACGAAGCACCTGAATCTTATTCCTTATAAAGAGTATGTACTGACATTGCTCCCACACTTTGAGGATATAACCTTTGAACATTTCCCACGAGAAGAGAACCAGTTGGAGGACGCGCTAGCTACCATGTCTTCTATGTTCAGAGTTAGGTGGGACAATGAAGCTCCCCAGATTACCATTGAGAGGTTGGATAAACTCGCACACTACTGTGACATTGAGACTGAAGAGGTGGCAGATAAACCCTGGTTTCACGAGGTAAAGAGGTACCTTGAGGCTCAAGAATACCCCGAGGGGGGCATCTGTTAATTTTTGAGAAGGTTCGCTGCGAAGTTCTTCATCAGTAATGGTATCCTCTATAAGCGTAACCATGATTCAACCTTACTACGGTGCGTAGACAAGAGCGAAGTGGAAAGGATCATGGCAGAGTTACATGAAGGTACCTTAGGAACTCATTCCAGTGGACACACTATGGCTAAGAAAATCCTACGGGCAGGATATTACTGGTCCACTATGGAAGCCGATTGTTATCAACACTCTCGAATCTGTCATAAGTTCGAAGTCTATGCTGATAAGGTGCATGTACCTCCAGTTCCCCTGAATGTTGTGACAGCTCCTTGGCCCTTTGCAATATGGGGCATCAGACCTACCGCGTCCAACGGGCATCGCTTCATTCTTGTAGCCATTGATTATTTTATGAAGTGGGTTGAGGCAGCTTCCTTTGCTACAGTAACCAAGAACGTCATGGCGCGGTTCATCTGACACAATCTGATATGTCGATATGGTGTACCAGAGAGGATTATTACTGACAATGGTACAAATATCAATAACACAATGATCACCGAGCTCTGCAATCAATTCAAGATTCAACATCATAACTCTTCTCCCTACCGGGCGAAGATGAATGGGGTTGTTGAAGCGACTAACAAGAACATCAAAAAGATTGTACAAAAGATGATGGTGATATACAAAGACTGGCACGAGATATTACCATTCGCTCTTCATGGGTACCGCACCTCAGCACAGACGTCGACAGGGGAAACACCTTACTCTCTGGTGTATGGCATGGAGGCAGTCCTACCTATCGAAGTCCAGATACCCTCTCTCATGATTATGAAGGATGCGGGTTTGAATGATGATGACTGGATCCAAACCCAACTTGATCAGTTGAATCTAATCGATGAAAAGAGACTTACTGCTATCTGTCATGGTCATACATACCAAAAGCGAATGATCAAGGCTTTTAACAAGAAAGTCAGACGTCAAGAATATCAAGTCGGGGATCTAGTGATCAAACGCATCACACTACTGCAAGGTGATCCCAGGGGCAAATAGACCCCCACATTCGAAGGGCCATTTATGGTTAAGAACATTTTCTCGGGAGGAGCTAAGATTCTAACAACCATGGATGGTGACGACCTTCCTCACCCCGTCAATGCAGACATAGTGAAAAGATACTACACATAATCAAAGACCCGCTAGGTTGAATGGCCTAGGCAAAAATAAGGGTGTCCCGGCGAACCAAAAGGGTTCAAGAAAAAGTAAGGGATGAAAATGAAAAAATTTGTACACCTGGCAAGTTGAAAACCCGAAAGGGAGGCTTGGTCAAAAAAGGGTATCGCGGTGGACTGAAAACCCGAAAGGGCGGTCCAGGCAAAAATTAGGGATCAAAGCGTAACACTATGTCTCATTGGATCATCTTGCAACCAGACTTCAGTATCAACTATCAAGTTAGAATGGCGCCAATCAATCTGATCAACCTTCGGCCAAGTAGCAAAGTGATGAGACACTTGAAGATATAAAGGCAATAGCAGAGTTGAAACCCGATGGGGTCGTTTCACATAGCTGTTTTTCTTTCTTTAACACAAAATGTAATTTCCATCTTTCAGCGGAGTTCTCTTACTAGGACGTCAGCCTCTTTGTACAAAACGCCTATTACGGGCCAACTTCAAAAATCAATACAATTCATTTTCACAAGAAATTCCAATTTTTTTTTCTTTTTCTGTTTTGTTTTGCAAGAATGTCCAATGATTCATTTTTTATATATGCATTTGAAAATAATTGCTGCTCATAAATATTTACATAAGAAAAAAAAGACGATTACTCGTAATTCCAGGAATAGGGAAAACAAGAAGTGCCCAAACCTTACAGTTACTCTGCCCATCAGGTATCGAGATAGAGCCAGCTTGAGAACATGAGTAGCGGTACATACACTCCCCACAGAGCAAAAAGTGTCCAAAGACAATAATGTTAGCTTTCCCGAATAAGACATAACTCGCCCCAGCTGAGGTTCACAATCACGAGTGAGTCAGTAAAGTTTTCCCCAAGCAGAGTTTATTTCTCTCACAAGCAGAAATTTAATCTCCAACAGAATTCATTATCACCAGTAACGGAAATTCATCCCCGGTGGAGTTTATTTCTCAAAATCAGCAGATCTATCAGCAGAGTATCTTCTCTCCAACAGAGTTATTCTCCCGCAGAGTTGTTCTCAAAAAGGGTCTCTCCTCGGCAGAATATCCGTAAACAAAGGGCAAATCCCCAGCATAGTCATCTTTGTTCACCATCCCCAACAGAAGTAGAGGAACTATGGGTTTTTATAGCAGTCAATAATACCATTTCTCATACTCTCCAAACAGCAGCCAAGGATTTATTTTCCCGGACTCAAATTATTACGTCAGCATTTCATGTTCATACATCATGACACGTGCATACATTACATATAACATAATCTCAGTTATGTTGAGAACCTCATCACAATGCATCTCATGCATCACACATAACTAACCATGTATTTCTTTCAGGAAAGAAAGTTATTATCAACAATTTCCAGCAAGCCCATGGTTAACACTCGAAGCTAAACAGAGTAATCATCGGTGCGACAAAAGCAACCTTACCCAGGTTCCCTTTGCAGTTTTACCCAAACTCATTTCGAAGTAACCCTACTATCCAGGTTCCTTCTCACATCCCTACTATCCAGGCTTTCATATCGAAGTAACCCTACTATCCAGGTTCCTTCTCACAACCCTACTATCCAGGCTTTCATATCGAAGTAACCCTACTATCTAGGTTCCTTCTCACATCCCTACTATCCAGGATTTCATATCGAAGCAACCCTACTATCCAGGTTCCTTCTCAGCAGCCCTACTATCCAGGCTTTCATATCGAAACAACCCTACCATCCAGGTTCCTTCTTACAGCCCTACTATCCAGGCTTTCATATCGAGGTAACCCTACTACCCAGGTTCCTTCTCACAGCCCTACTATCCAGGATTTCACATCGAAGTAACCCTACTATCCAGGTTCCTTCTCGGTAGCCCTACTATCCAGGATTTCATATCGAAGTAACCCTACTATTCAGGTTCCTTCTTACAGCCCTATTATCCAGGCTTTCATATCGAAGTAACCCCTATCCAGGTTCCTTCTCAGTAGCCCCACTATCCAGGATTTCATATCGAAGTAACCCTTATCTAGGTTCCTTCTCACAACTCTACTATCCAGGCTTTCATATCGAAGTAACCCCACTATCCAGGTTCCTTCTCACAACCCTACTATCCAGGCTTTCATATCAAAGTAACCCCTATCCAGGTTCCTTCTCAACAGCCCTACTATCCAGGCTTTCATATCGAAGTAACCCCTATCCAGGTTCCTTCTCACAGCCCTACTATCCAGGCTTTCATATCGAAGCAACCCTATTATCCAGGTTCCTTCTCAGCAGCCCTACTATCCAGGCTTTCATATTGAAGCAACCCTACCATCCAGGTTCCTTCTCAACAGCCCTACTATCCAAGCTTTCATATAGAAACAACCCTACCATCCAGGTTCCTTCTCAAAACCCTACAATCCAGGCTTTCATATCGAAGCAACCCTACTATTCAGGTTACTTCTCAGCAGCCCTACTATCCAGGCTTTCATATCGAAGCAACCCTACCATCCAGGTTCCTTCTTAGCAGCCCTACTATCCAGGCTTTCATATCGAAGCAACCCTGCTATCCAGGTTCCTTCTCACAACCCTACTATCTAGGCTTTCATCTCTAGGTAACCCTACTATCCAGGTTCCTTCTCATAACCTTACTATCTGGGTTCTTCCTCTCTTATCCCCCGACAACAATCCACAACACTGTAATACCGGGACCCAATCATATACAATTGATTTCACATTTCCCCAGAAAGTCGCGGCGCAGCATATACCCCGACCAGATACGCAGTTCACTTCCGCTTCCCAAACCGGAATTATTCCCTAGTAGAGTAACGGACAACTGAAGCTCCTAAAACTCTATTTCTCTAAAGACAGATACCAACATTCCCCAACAAAGTCCTCCTCAACAACAGGTATACGGGTTCTCGCAAAGGAATCTCCTATGCGATCGACACCTCTTCGGATGGCATCTTTAAGCCCATCCCCTAAAATACTCCATATTTGAACTCCGAATGGCATCTATAAGCCCATTCCCGGTATCACAAATTAAGTTCCACTTCATGCGAGTGCAAATTTCTGGGCACTCTAGTGTTCAATCATCTTCCACCTTCAGATCACGAAAGGCAAAGCAGCCAATCTACATCCTCAGGTTTAAGAAGATTGAACAGGGGCAGTTGTTGTACCCCAAAATTTTCCCTCCCATATTTCTCAATACAGGGCAAGTGAGGTCCCCAAGTTTCTCAAGGAAGTCCAAGAGTTGACAAGACAAACTCTCTCCTAAGGCAGTATACCTCAAATTAGGGTTTCCTTCCTCATCAAGATGTGTGAACCACAAAGGACTCAAATTCTCACCATTGCCCTAATATTTTCTCAAGATCATCCATGTCAAGTTCCAAGCCTTGTAGAAGAAGTTTGCTCAGTCAATTGCTCAAATGCCTGAAAATCAATTGTATTAGGTCAAAAGTCAACTGTGGCCCACATACAGTCAAACTTCAAGATTTTTGGTGAAAATCCTCATTTTGAAGTATTATCCATCATTTGATCAAGGGTTGATCATGATTCCTCAAGGATTGCTCACAATTCATTAAAACCCAAAAGTTGCTAAATTAGGGTTTTATAGGTAAAGTCAACTCAACTTTGACCAAGCATAACTTTCTCATACTTTATCAGAAATGACCCATCCAAAGCTCATTTTGAAGAGGATGCAATTCCCTAAAATTCATCTTCAGCTACAATGTTTAGAATATGCACTCACAAAAAGATATAAATTTTGACATTATAGGTCCTTTTGAAAAGTCAACAAAAACACCTTTTTGGTCAAAGCTTTATACATGGACATGGAAGACTAAATTGAGATGATACCAAAAGGGTTGTTTAGAGGAAATCCTAATATTTCTAAAAAGTCAAAGAAAACCTCTCTAGGGTCAAAATTGAGAGAGTTATGCATTGTCCAAGTTGACCATTTTTGCAAAATTGCCAAAAGTCAAATGTGCTCAAATTTGCATTGTTTGCTAAATGGGCCTAACTTTTTATGTTTGCACCTCAATCATAATGTGGTCCACGACTCAAATACTTATCCACAAATTATTTTCTTCATTTTTCAATTTGTTTTGATTTTTAATTAATTAAAAAGTGAATTAAATCAAATAAATGATGAAAATTATCAAAGATATGATTTGATTTGTTTTTTGACAGGTTAGCAACCAAGATATGCTGAGATTGCAAGATCAATTCGAATCAATGGCAATTGGTACAAAAATAGCATGATTGGCATGAAAATAGAAAGATATCATATGGCTAAAGAATCAAATCAAATATCATCAAAGCTTAAAGATTCAATCTGTTTTGCAACCCTAATTCATTGAGGGATATATAATGAACAAGAACAAAGCAATAAAAGAGGGTTAGAGGTCGTGAATTGCCAGGAAGAAAACTGAAAAATTCAAGAAAAAGTGGGAATCAGTTTTCAATCTACAAGGTGTTTCAAAGCATTCCAAGATCACCAATCCCTTCCTAGACATCCCAGGAAGCTGTTCCAATCATTCCCAGGGCCTGAAGCACTCAGAAACTCGTACTACAACTCACACAGTTTGGTACATTTTTCAAATTCAATTTTTGCAATTTACGCATCATTAGCACATTTGATTTATATATTCTTGTTCATCATCATGTTTGCAAGCTATTGGTATCACTTAATTTCATTTTCAGTGTAGGAATCATGATATGCCATTGTTAGGGTTCCTTTGCTCGTTTTAGGGTTTTTCAATATAGGCAAAATTAGGCTTTGATTCTGGTACCATGATGCTCGTGAGGATGAGACGAGTTGATTGGTACCCTCACCTTTCATTTATATTGTTTGTATAGGATTTTTGAATGTGACAGGGTTATAGCTACAGCAAGACGTCCGTAGGTAAAAATTCCTGAGCCTAAAACGACGGATGAGGAAGAAGAAGATAACATGTCCCATCATCATTGGCTTATTCAAACGGACGCGCGTTTTTTCTTTTTGTTTTGACCACTAAGTTATGTTTTCTTATATTATGCTTTGTCATTATTATAGTTACAACTAAACACCAAAGCTCAGCTGGTAGCATGGTATTGGGAGAGAGCATAAGGACTTGGGTTCGATCCCCAGGTCCCAACCTTTGTTTGTATTATTTTGCTTCATGTGATCAGGTACACTACAACCTCAAGCGCCCACCATATGCCATCAAATTCAACCATCAGATTCATCAGCAAGCTAGATCTAAGGTGCCAACATTGAAGGATCATGATATGCACTCAAGTCAACACCTCACCAAACCAAGCATGGTCAAACAGGCTGGTGTTATTTGGGCCACAAAAATCAGATCTGCACCCCCCATAATTGCTAACAATCAGGCCCATCTCTATCTTGTTTTTATTTCTTTTCTTTAATTCTTTTAATATTTCTTTTAATCATTTTAATTAACAAATTAATCATTTTTTTTATAAAATCATAAAATCAAGAATTCATAAAAAAATTAGAATTAATTTTTTTTTATTATCAAATTTAATTTAATTTAGTTTAACTTAGGGAAATTTTAATTTATATTATAAATAAAATCAAACAGAAATTAAGTTAAATTCTTGATTTACTTCTTTTATTTTTTCTCAAATAAATAAAAATATGAAAATAGGTTTTTTAGAGTGAATTAATTTACTTTTCTTAATTTAAAATTAATTAGAACTTAGGATTTTCTTTTTAATTTAATTGTTTCATTATTTTCTTAAATAACAAAACATGATAAAAACATCTTTTTTTTAATCAATCGCAAATAGGTTTAGTCAAGGGTCAAAACCCTAGTCGTTTCGTATTTAATTCATCACACGCTTGTTTATTGTTTTGCTAATATTTTTGTAACTGTTCATGGTTTGTAATAGTTTAATTTAGGGTTTTTATTTACCGTTAAATCCCGGGTTTTTGGATATGTAATTAATCCCCCTCCCCGAAGCCTTGTAATAGCGTAGATTTATTTTCTCGCATTTTTAATTCCCGCAAATACTTAACTGTCTAGATGTGTGCTAATAGGATTGTATGACAAGAATGCGTGACAAATTAAAACAGTTAGAAAACCCTAATGTGCAAAGATAAATAACTGAAACAAATCACTCACACATATCACTCTTAGGGTATACTCTCACTTCGGTTGCATTCGGTAAACGATTATTAAGAATAGGGTGTCTTAGTGGTTGCCCTCCTGTCTAAAAAAGATCAAACTTCCCATTCGAATGTTGCCTCGGAAATGTTGCCTCAGAAATGTTGCCTCGAATAAGATCTTAAAACTCTAGGGTTACTACTAAGGTGTCATAATATTGCTTTAGTGACCGTACGTCCCTTTCGAATTGACCCTTACAAAATCCAATGACAGGTGCTACCTAATTCTCAATAGTAGGATAGCACCGTCTAAAGGAAACAAGAATAGAAACAATCTTTTTTCGAGTAAGTAGATGCTAGTAGGTATTTGCTCAAATCAAAACTTTCCACACTTATACTTTTCAAAACAATTTTCAAAACAACTTTGTCACACCCTTGAGGACTGATACAAGGGTTATCACGAAGTAAAACATTTTTCAAAATAAACCACACAAACACAAGCAATTTTAAAAAGATGAGGAAGTACCTAAGAGCCTATGGAAAACCATGGATAGAAAAGGTGCTAACACCTTCCCTTTCTACAATCTACCCCCGTACTCAAATATCTCGAAAAAGGTTTTTTCTGTTCTTTTTCCTTTTCTTTTGTTGGATAAAATAAAAGTCGATGGCGACTCTTGCTTACCGCGACATTTTGCAAACATAAAACACAAAATGCAAACCAGTATTAACAGTCGGTTCTGCCACCGTATCACATATAGAAATCTGGTTCATCACAAAAGCAATTCAGGGACACCTCCTAGCATTGGGGGGTTTAGCTTCTCAAAATATTCAAAGAAAATACGAATTCAAAGTTAAACATTACAAGAGAATGAAATTCCTCTGATCTTCAATTGCTTTGGCTCTTGATGATCTTCGTTTCCCAAACCCTTGATCGCTCTTATCCTCTTCTCTAATTTCTTCTTTTTCTGATGCAAAAAAAAGTCCATCCTTAATTCTCTCAAAAACTAGGTCTAAGTAGTGTCAGATTACCCCACAGGTATGCAGAAAACCCGAAATACCCTCAATAAACTCAAACAAATCGATTTCAACAATTCACTTTTCTGTCTCGCTCCTGCCAACATGGGTCGTGTCAGGTGACACGGGAACCCGTGTTGGCCACTGGAATCCTCTTTTCTCTAATTAAGTATCAGCATTACTGACATGGGCCGTGTCAGGTGACACGGGCACCCGTGTCAGGTGACACGGGCACCCGTGTCAGGTGACACGGGCACCCGTGTCATCCACTAGACTTTTGGAGAAAACGCTTCAGAACTTGTCAACTTCGCCTCTATTCTTGTTCAATTTCACCAGGACCTGAAAATACAAAAACTACCAGACCAAGACTTCAAAAGTATCTTATTTATCCAAAATTTAAACTAAACTAATGCAAACAAACAAAATGTGAAAATTAAAATACATGACGAAAATAGTAAAAAAGTTAAGCAAGGTGTTACCAATGATGCGGTTTTGTGCTGGATAATAGATAGAAAACAAGAAAGAATGGTGATTGATCACAACCCCAAATGTATCTCATTGCTTGTCCTCAAGCAAAGCTTAATTCCGCAATATAGGTCACCTCGGAATTTCGAAAAACCATAGTACCACTGAGATTATTCGCAACTCCTTTACTTTCTTCTAGACCTTCCCTTCTTACCCGACTCATGGCAATCAACTAAACTTCCATAATTCAACACCTCTTCCTCTGTCAGTTTTTCACACTCTCTCCAGATCTCTCGGGTTAAAGTGTTTATACTCTCTTGATCAAGGTATGCGCCGTCATCCACTGAGCTTGCACAACATCTGTAAACATAACACAAACACACAAAACATACACTATATGAGGACTTTATTGGTTGTAACAGGGCTAAGGGACAAGGTGGGATACACAAAAAGAAAAGGAAAATAAAGGGTTAATTGGGTCAGATTCGGTGTTATATATCTCATAGTTGTGTACTTGTTATTTTGCCACTCAAAGGCTTGGACACATTATTCGAGATATTCGGTTTCTTCTCCTCAATTGGATACTGGAGGAATTTTTGACATTAAGTTTTTCACCGGATTCTCGGTGACGAGTGCATTCTCACAACATTTTTATTCTCTCTTTTTTTTTCAAGATTTTATATTTCTCTATAATTTTTTATCATTCCTTTTCTTTGATTTTTTTGTTCGAATGCACTCATTCACTCTTATTGCAAGTGTAACAACCCCAACTTAGAGTTTTTACACAAATCACCAAATTTCTAACACTTATCTGAGCAAGGTAGGGAAGTGTTAGGGCTAATGGTTTTATAAGATATGGTTTAAAAACAAGAACGGAGATAAAGCTCAAACTGGGGTAATAAGGGATAACGTACAAGGGTAGCCTCAACAAGCTCAGGGCTACAAAGAAACAAGTTCCTCAGTGCATGTGTGTGTAGTATATATTCCACAGATAATTATGCAAACAAAAAGAGAATAAGTAAATACCTGACACTCTCTTGGTGCATTTGTGTTTGGCTATTTCTGATCCTCACCATGTTGGGTATATTGACATTTCAAAGGTGCCTTCTGTGTCATGTAGTGTCATGTAGCTTCGGGTGTGTTATACTCTGGTCTAGTTCCAGTGTTAGAAATTGCGTCCAATTTTCTTTTCAGTCGTACCAACTTTCGGAGGCTTCCTAGAGTTTAATGTCGAGATTGATCGCTCTCATCCACTTCTCTCAGGTTATCCAACTACTCTGGCATACTCACCACACATCTGTAACACACAACACACAAAGAAACAAAAAAATTAAACTGAAATAACCATATTTAAATGAAATAACAAGAAATGTGTAAAACACACAAAATACTAAACTATAACCCCCTCCCCCCCCCCCCCTCAACCTTGGACTAAACATTGACCTCAATGCTTTAGAGCCATAGATGCAAGGAGGGAGCTGTATGAAGAGAGTGGCTATGGAGTTTTTGTGGGTTTTGAGACAGAGAAAGATAGAAGAAGAGAAAACAAAAGGTTTTTGATGATGTATGACTAATGTAAGTATAGGAGAAGTTATAATATGGTAGGGCCCTCCATAAAAATAGAAAACACCCAAAAAAATTAATTAAAATCCGGATTGCCTGACACGGGCAACCGTGTCAGGGCCTTCCTAATTGTCCAATCTTCTTATTGTTCTAAGTTTTGTGACACGGTCGTGTCCCATAACACGGGAACCCGTGTCAGAGGCAGATCTACGAAACTTTATTATGCTCATTTGGATGACATGGTCGTGTCCCTTGACACTGGCACCCGTGTCATCCCCTGCATTGGCTAATCTCTTCTTTCATATTTTCTCATGTCATCTTTCGTCACCCTGCTCAAAATGCTAATCCTCACTCTCTTTTGGATAAGAAATCATGTAAGAAAACATTACAACAAAACAAAATATATCATTAGAAATAAAACGCATGGGTTGCCTCCCACGAAACGCTTCATTTTACGTCGCATGGCTCGACGGTTGTTCATCTCACCCTGTAAGACGAATAACATGAATCTGACCACCTTCTTTCCCTGCATAATAGGGTTTCAACCTTTTCCCATTCACTTTAAAAGTGTCACCATTGGCTTGAGTTTTCAATTCAATCGCCCCATGGGAAAACACTTTGTGCACTATGAAAGGTCCTGACCATTTGGATCTCAGTTTTCCAGGGAATAGCTTCAACTTGGAATTATACAAGAGGACCAGTTGTCCTTCATAAAAATCTTTCCTCACGATCCTTTTATCATGCCATTTCTTCGTTTGGTCTTTATAAACTTTGGCATTTTCATAGACGCGGTTCCAAAATTTCTCCAACTCATGAAGTTGAAGGATCCGAGAACTTCTTGACTTAGACAGATCCATATTCAGAAGTTTTGATGCCCGGAATGCCTTGTGCTCCAACTCTAAAGGTAAATGACATGCTTTTCCATAGACTACTTGGTATGGTGACATATCGATTAGCATTTTGAAAGCCATTCGATAAGCCCATAAAGCATCATCCAAGTTAGCCGCCCAATCTTTCCGAGAAGAAATTACTGTTTTCTCAAGAATTTGTTTAAGTTGCATGTTTGAAACTTATACTTAGCCACTTGTTTGAGGGTGATATGGTGTGGCGACCTTATGCTTAACATTGTACTTCTGGAGTAACCTTTCCATGAGGTGATTCAGGAAATGTGTTCCTTCATCACTTATGAGTACTCTCGGTACTCCAAATCTGGAAAAAATGTTTTCTTTCAAGAATCTCACCACCACTTTCACATCATTTGTATGTAAATCCACAACCTCAACCCATTTCGACACATAATCAACTACCACTAGGATATAGTTCTTCCTGAAAGACGGTGGAAAAGGTCCCATGAAATCTATTCCCCAAACATCAAATAGCTCGACTTCCAACATAGAATTATGAGGCATCTGGTTTCTCTTGGAGATATTCGCAGTTCTTTGACATTTATCACACTCTTTTACCATCTCTTGGGCACCCCTAAACAACGATGGCTAATATAAACTTGATTGGAGGACTTTAGCTGCAATTCTATCACCACTAAAATGTCCTCCGTATTCTGAGGCATGGCATGCTTTCAATATATCTTCATGTTCTTGCTCAGGCACACATCTTCTTATCAGTCCATCCACTCCTCTTTTGTATAAGAAGGGATCATCCCACAAGTGAAACCTGCAATCATGAACAAACTTTTTTTTCCTGTTAGAATCAAATCCATCAGGGATGATACCTCCTACTAGATAGTTTGCATAATCTGCGAACCATGGTACACCAATAACAGCAAGGATGTGTTCATCGGTAAACTCGTCCTTTATTGGTTGCTTATCCTCTTTTTCTTCAATCGGTGACATACGAGAGATGTGATCAACAACAGTGTTTTCATAACCTCCCTTATCACGAATCTCCACATCAAACTCCTGAAAGAGTAAAATCCATCTCAGAAGTCTTGGCTTAGAGTCCTGCTTAGAAAATAAATACTTTAAAGCAGCATGGTCAGTAAAACAATGACTTTAGAACCCAACAAATATTTCCTGAATTTATCAAAGGCATAAACCACAGCTAACAACTCCTTTTTGGTAGTTGCATAGTTCACCTGTGCAGGGTTCAACACATGACTAGCATAGTAAATGACGTGTAGCAATTTTTCTCTACGCTGTCCCAGAACTGCCCCTACTACAATAACACTAGCATCGCACATGATCTCAAAAGGGAGAGACCAATCAGGGGTACTACAATTGGTATCATTACTAATTTAATCTTTATGGTTTCAAAAGCCACGACACACTCTTTATTAAACACAAAATCCCTATTCTTAACCAAAAGGGTCGTTAAGGGTTTTTTTATTTTAGAAAAATCTCTTATGAATCTACGGTAAAAACCTGCATGCCCTAAGAAACTTCTAATACCTTTTTGATTCGTCAGTGGGGGAATATTTGATATTACTTTAATCTTTGCTTGGTCCACTTCTATTCCCTTGTAGGAAATTTTGTGACCCAAGACTATGCCTTCGTGCACCATGAAGTGACACTTCTCCCAATTTAGGATTAGATTGGTCTGCTGGCATCTTTCTAAGACAAGAACAAGGTTATTTAAACAATTATCAAAAGACTTACCAAAAACTGAGAAGTCATCCATGAAGACTTCCATATGCTTTTCAAGCATATCTGCAAAAATTGATTGCATGCATCTTTGAAAGGTGGCTGGCACATTACATAACTCGAATGGCATCCTTCTGTAGGAAAAAATACCAAAAGAGCATGTAAATGTTGTCTTCTCTTGATCTTATGGTACAACAACTATCTGATTATACCCCGAGTAACCATCAAGGAAACAATAGTACTCATAACCGACCAACCTTTCCAACATCTGGTCAATGAATGGTAACAGAAAGTGATCCTTTATCGTAGCAAGGTTCAATCTTTTATAATCGATATAGACTCTCCATCCTGTAATTGTCCTTGTAAGGATCAACTCATTCTTCTTAGTCTTGATCACATTCGTTCCTGCTTTCTTTGGCACGACATGTATAGGACTCGCCCAAGAACTGTCATATATAGGATAAATCATCCCAGCATCTAACAGTTTCACCATTTCTTTTTTGACTACCTCTTTCATTACGGGATTTAGTCTTCTTTGGGGTTGGACAACTGGTTTATGATCATCTTCCATAAGAATTTTGTGCATGCAAACCGTAGGACTAATCCCCTTCAAATCATCAACCGACCATCCAATAACACTTTTGTGTTTTTTCAGAATTTTGACAAGCTTATTCTCTTGGAGAGCTTAAATATTGGAACTTATTATCGTCGGGCATCTATTGTCAGTGTCAAGGAAAACATATTTGAGGTTCTCGGGTAATTTTTTCAATTCAGCCCCTTTCTTAGATTCATCTTTCTTCTCCTCCGTTGAAGGTTGCCTTAAATCTTCCCACCGGTTTGGTTGAGTCCCTTTAAAAGACGGAATTGCATCCATCATAGCTAACACTTCCATCTCTTTTTCATTAACCTCTTCAGTTTCTTCAAAAATTGATAAGCTTAACACTTTTCCCAAAGGTAGTTGTTGTGTCTTCAAAGAATTCTCATAATCAATAACTTGATCAATCACCTCCATATGTTGACTTGTGGCAACATCATCCTTATACTTCATAGTGTTCCGGACATCAATTTTCAACTCTTCATCATAGACTTTCAGAGTCATGGTACCCTCCTCTATGTCTATCAAACATCTCCCGGTCTCTAAAAATGGTCTACCAAGAATAAGAGGAATCTCCTCATCTTCCAGCATCTCAAGAATAACGAAATCCATCGGAAATACAAACTTGTCAATTTTCACCATAACATCTTCCACTATTCCATAAGGTCTCTTCAAATAATGATCGAAAAACTGAAGTGTCATCCTTGTGTTTTGCACATTACCAATCCCTAATTTCTTGTAGATAGAAAATGGCATAAGACTAACACTTGCTCCCAAATCAATAAGAGCTTTTTTAAAAGATCTATCCCCAATAGTGCAAGGGATAGTAACAGAACCTCGATCCTTCTTCTTTACCGGAATCATCATACCCTGCAAAATAGCACTACAGGTTTCAGTTAGAATAATAGGGTCGACATTGATGGATCTTTTCTTCGATATGATATCTTTCATGAACTTGGCATAAGTAGGCATTTGCTCGAGTGCCTCCAAGACAGGAATGTTGAGTTCAAGTTTTTGAACATCTCTAAGAATTTCTCAAAGTTGCATGCTACCCCTTCTTCTTGTTTCTTGTGGGGAAAGGGAGTTTAACTGCCGGTTTTGGTTCAGTGACTTTTTCTTTGACCACTTGTTCATGTATAGTGACTTCTTCACTTTCAACCTCATTTTCTTTAATCTCTAATTCAACTTCAAGCAATTGGTCGTCTTCTTCAAAAAATTTCTCGCTCAAGTCTTTTGACTTACCACTCCTAGTGGTCACAACATTCACATGATGATTGTCTCTTATATTAGTAACCGTAGCACTTGGCAAAGCGCCTTGTGGTTGCGAACCCATAAGTTGTTGTGCGATATGACTCATCTGTATTTCCAGATTCTTAATGGAAGCACCTGTGTTCTTAAGATTTCTTCGGGTCTCTTCTTGAAATTAAGAACTTTGAGCGGCCATCTTTTTAATGGCAATCTCCCAATCAGCTTTCGTTGTCCCCTGTTGTTGAAATTGTTACTGAGGTTGATGATATGGTTGTTGCTGCTGTGGTAGGTTTTGGACATTTCCTTGTTGATCCTTCCACGAGAAATTAGGATGATTTTTCCAACCCGGATTATAAGTATTTGAATAAGGGTTATTATGTCTTAGAAATTTTATCTCCTCAAGTTTTTGTGCAGTTGCAACACAATGTATAGTAATATGAGGTCCTCCACAAATTTTGCAATTACTTGCTTGCGTAGGTTGAACCGGTTGAACTTGTTCTACAATTTGAGTATCAATAGCCATCTCTTTTAGTCTTCTCTCTACTTCAGCTGCAATTTGGTCTTCCATTTTAACAACTTGATTAGCTAATTTCAAATCAATTATTACTTCAGGTTGGAAAACACTCCGGTCATATAACTCTAAATGCTCATTTGCTGCAATGACTTCAATGATATTTTTAATACTAGTGGCTGTTGTAAAGTTAGTTGAGCCACCGGAAGCTGTGTCGATGAGTTGCTTCGTATTCATCCTCAGGCCATTTACAATTTTTTTTCATTTGTTCAGTTGCATCCATGTTGTGAGTGAGACATGCAACCAACAGTTTTTTAAACCTCTTATACGCATCTCCAAGTGATTCTCCTTCCTTCTGTTTAAAGTTCACTATATCATATCTCTTATGGATGTACACAGAAGCAGGAAAATACTCGTTGAGAAAGGTAGTCTCCATTTGTTGCCAAGTTGTAATGCTTCCAGCAGGTAAAGAGTAAAACCACTCTTCAGCATCCTCTGGCAATGTAAACATGAACATCACGAACTTTTTAGCTTCTTCAGAATGCCCCTCAATTTTCATTGATGTCGTCATGGTGAGAAATCTTTGCATATGTTTATTTGCATCTTCATTAATTTTTCTAGAGAACGGTCTCCTTTCAAGTTTCCTGATTGTTGAGGGGTGCAACTGAAAGTGATCGACATTGACCAGTTGATTAACGATCGTCATCCGGCCAAGAGGGGCATTTACTCCTTCATAGTCGCCTAGAAGTCTTTCCACAGGAGGTGGATCAACCACCATAGTCTTAGAATTTAAATCTAATTGCTCGAAAGGAATTGATTGTGCTTCTTCTCTTTCCTTCAGTCTTTCTTGCCTAGCCTTTCAGATTCTCTCTCTCAATGATCTTTCTAGTTCTGCGTCAAAAAGAAATTCAGCTGAGGCCTTATTTCTCATAAAAAGATTAGACGATTATTATTTGTGAGCAAATACAAACAAAATTTGCAGTAAATAAAATTTTGGTTGCAGAGCAACAAAATTCTAATTGAATAATTAAACATAGATAATTTGGTAGTCCCCGACAACAACGCCAAAAACTTGATCGATAAAATAGAAAGAGTACTATTTTTACCAATGTAGTAATAAAAGGAAGTTATCTCGTGTATTGATCTCGAGGACTGCATTAGAACTATCAGTGTTTATAATGATTCAATTAAATAAAAGAACATTGGTGTGGTTGTAAGATAGGTAATGATAATTTGCACTGTGAATCTTAAAACAAAAAGTAAAGAGTATTTACACAATATGATGAAGCATGCTAGGAATAAAATGTATGAATTGCTCCGTAATAAACGAAACCTCTATTTTATACCATCTATGTTAATGTGATCCAATACCAATTCTCAAGAGTTATTTCCCCTAATTCCTTAGCAAGAAACCATTAACATATAGTTTTAAATCCTAATTCCTTAGTTATTCAAAATTATGTCAAGCACATATATAAATATCAAGAATTTACGGTCATCACTATTAGATCCTTATTCCTAAGAGAGATTAGTGATGTTATTATACAATTAGCGATAAAGTGATCTGTCCAACCTACTTTACCCATAGATCAATACCCTATTTTCCAATAGGACAAGCAATAAGAAATTATATAATACATTGAATATATAAAAACATAGATTTCATAAAAGTATAGAAATTCAATTCACCACAAAAGCAATTCAGGGACACCCCTATAGCATTGGGGAGTTTAGCATCTCATAATATTCAAAGAAAATATGAATTCAAAGTTAAACATTACAAGAGAATGGAATTCCTCTGATATTCAATTGCTTCCTCTCTTGATGATCTTTGTTTCCCAAACCCTTGATCGCTCTTCTCCTCTTCTCTAATTTCTTCTTTTTCTGATGCAAAAAAAGTCCATCCTTAATTGTCTCAAAAACTAGGTCTAAGTAGTGTCAGATTACCCCACAGCTATGCACAAAACCCGAAATACCCTTAATGAACTCAAACAAATTGATTTCAGCAATTCACTTTTCCGTCTCGCGCCTGCCAACACGGGTCGTGTCAGGTGACACGGGCACCCGTGTTGGCCACTGGAATCCTTCAACAAAAGCTCGCCTATCATACTTTCTGACACAGGCTGTGTCAGGTGACACGGTCACCCGTGTCAGCCACTGGAATCCTCTTTTCTCTAATTAAGTATCAACATTTCTGACACGGGCACCCATGTCAGCAACTGGACTTCTGGAGCAAACGCTTCAGAACTTGTCATCTTCGCCTCTATTCTTGTGAAATTTCACCAGGACCTGAAAATACAAAAACTACCAGACCAAGACTTCAAAAGTATCTTATTTGTCCAAAATTCAAACTAAACTAATGCAAACAAACAAAATGTGAAAATTAAAATATGTGATGAAAATAGTAAAAAAAACTAAGCAAGGTGTTACCAATGATGCAGTTTCATGCGGGATAATAGATAGAAAACAAGAAATAATGGTGACCGGTCATGGGTACCTAAGGATAACATTGTCTATGTTGCAGATATATTTGATAGCAAGAGTCAAACACCAATCCTAGTACCTGGACTCTGGATGCTCTCGACACATGACGGGAAGAAAGCATATGTTCCAAAGCCTGGAGCTTAAATTTGGAGGTTACGTAGGTTTCAGAGGCAATCAGAATGGGAAGATCATTGGCTCTGGAACAATTGGTAATGGTAATATTCCCTCTATTAATAATGTTTTGTTAGTAGATAGATTAATGGATAACTTGTTATCCATAAGTCAATTAAGTGATAACGGTTATGATATAATATTTGATCAAAAGTCCTATAAAGCAGTTAGTCAGAAAGATGGATCTATCCTCTTTAATGGAAAGAGAAAGAACAACATTTACAAAATAAAACTTACTGAACTGAAAAGTCAGAATGTAAAATGCCTATTGTATGTTAGTATGAGAAGAATATCTCATATTAACAAACTCAATCTGGTCAGAGGACTTCCTAACCTGATGTTCAGCTCAGATGCTCTGTGTGAAGCATGTCAAAAAGGGAAGTTTGCAAAACCCTCTTTTAAAGCAAAAAATGTTGTTTCTACCTCTAGACCATTAGAACTTCTGCATATATATCTATTTGGACCAGTGAAAACTGCATCCATTAGTGGCAAGAAGTATGGATTAGTGATCGTAGATGACTATAGCAGATGGACATGGGTAAAGTTCTTAAGAGAAAAGGATGAGTCACACTCTGTGTTCTTTGCCTTCTGTAACCAATCCAAAACGAAAAAGATCTTAGAATTGTTAAAGTAAGAAGTGATAATGGTGGAGATTTTGAAAACAAAAAATTTGAACTATTTTTTAATGAGAATGGCATCTCTCATGATTTCCCTTGTCCTAGAACTCCCCAACAAAATGAAGTTGTAGAACAAAGAACAGAACTTTATAAGAAATAGCCAGAACCATGACCAACGAGACTAACATTGCTAAGAACTTCTGAGCAGAAGCAATTAACACAATGTGTTACATTCAGAATAAAATCTCCATAAGACCTATTCTGGAGAAGACTCCATATGAACTGTGGAAGAACAGAAAGCCCAACATCTCGTATTTCTATCCATTTGGATGTATTTGTTTTATTCTTAACACTAACGAACATCTGAACAAGTTTGACTATAAAGCACAAAAGTGTATTATGTTAGGGTACTCTGAACGCTCAAGAGGCTACATAGTATACAACACAGAAACACGGATTGTAGAAGAGTCAATCAGTGTTAGATTTGATGATAAGCTTGGCTCTCAAAAGTCAAAGCAAGATAAATGTTTTGCAGATATAGAAGTCTAATTTACAGGTACTGAAGACATTGTATAAGAAGTTTCTCACAAAGAATCATAGACAACACCAGAAGAAGATGTCACAAATATCACAACATCTGAAGAACCTCTCCAGAAAAGACAATCCAAAAGCAGCTTAGCTCATCTGAAGACAAAATTCTGGGAAAGAAAGAAGACCCAATCAAAACAAGATCCATATTCAAAAACTCTGAAGAATCTCTCATTGGATGAGTGTCTCTGATTGAGCCAACTTCCATTGATGAAGCTCTCCTGGACAATGATTGGATACTTGCAATGCAGGAGGAATTAAACCAATTCACCAGAAACGATGTGTGGGATCTGGTTCCTAAACCAAAAGGGTTCAACATCATTAGAACCAAATGGGTATTCAGAAACAAGCTGACTGAACAAGGAGAAGTCATCAGAAACAAATCATGGTTGGTTGCACAGGGTTATAGTCAGCAAGAGGGGATATACTATACATAAACCTTTGCTCCAGTCACCAGGTTAGAATCTATCAGACTTTTTAATTTCTTTTGCTGTAAATAATGGCATCACTCTCTATCAGATGGATGTCAAAAGTGCATTCTTAAATGGATACATTGATGAAGAAGTTTATGTGCATCAACCCCCTGGTTTTGAAAATTCAAAACATCCAGAATATGTATTTAAACTAAAGAAATCACTATACGGTCTGAAACAAGCTCCCAGAGCTTGGTATGAAAGACTAAGTAGTTTTCTGCTAGAAAATGATTTTACCAGAGGGAAAGTGGACACAATCTTACTCTGTAAGCCATTTAAAAATGACATTCTAGTTTGTCAAATTTATGTAGATGATATTATTTTTGGATATACTAAAGCCTTTATGGGAATAGAATTTGCTAAGTCTATGCAGGCAGAGTTTTAAATGAGCTTGATGGGAGAACTCAAGTTCTTTCTGGGCATTCAGATCAATCAAACCCCAAAAGGAACATACATACACCAAAGCAAATACATCAAATAAATTCTGAAGAAATTCGACTTATCAGAATGTAAGCCAGCCAAAACTCTAATGCATCCTACATGCATTCTGGAAAAGTAAGAGTTAAGTAAAAAGGTAGAACAAAAGATCTACAAAGGTATGATTGGTTCTCTCTTATATCTTACAGCTTCAAGACCTGATATTCTATATAGTATATGTCTACGTACCAGATTCCAATCAGATCCTAAAGAATCTCACTTAACATCTGTTAAGCGAATTTTCAAGTATCTGAAAGGTACTACTAATCTTAGTCTATTTTATAGAAAAACCAATGAATACAAATTAGTAGGGTATTGTGATGCTGACTTCGCTGGAGACAGAGTAGAAAGAAAAAGCACTTCTGGAAGCTTCCAGTTTCTGGGAGAAAATCTAATCTCGTGGTCCAGCAAGAGGCAATCCATAATTGGATTATCAACAACTGAAGCTGAAGTAGCAGCTGGATGCAGCACACATATGCTCTGTATGAAAAGTTAGCTTGAAGACTTCAATATATTTGAGAGTAACATTCATATACTCTGTGACAATACTTCTGCTATTTTTTTATCTAGAAGTCCAATTTTAAATTCTAGGGCTAAGCATATAGAAATAAAACATCACTTTATTAGGGACTATATTCAGAAAGGAATTCTTTCCTTAAAATTTATTGACACAGACCATCAATGGGCTGATGTCTTCACTAAACCCCTTTCTAAAGATAGGTTTAATTTCATTCTGAAACATGTCAGCATGAAATTATATCCAGAATAAGAGTATTATTTATGTATTCTTTAACCCTCAGAAGTTTATATTTTTTTTGTGAACATCTGATCAATAATTCTTCATAAGTTAGAAGGACAGTTGTATTAGGATCTATCTAAGAAGATCTGAACAGTTCCCAAACGGTTCATTTCAAAGATAGAAGCATGCAATTCACAACATCAACATTTGTCATCCTCTCTCAAGAATTTCATCTAAGGCTGAACATGCGTTCAAACACCGAAGAGACTAAAGCATGATTGGATGCATTGAGACTCGTGTTGTATTGGTAAAATGTTCTATATCTCCATGCCATCTCCCTATTTTCAGGAATCATTAATGCTATTTAATCATTATTTTTCACTCTTTTCTTGCTAATTAAGTTTTCAATTTGTTTATAAATACACCGTTCACTTTCACTTTCACTTTTTCACTCTCACTTCTTCTCGCTACTATTTTCTCTCTATTTTTTGTGTGCAATTTTCTTTCAGAAACCTTCAAAGAGTCTGTATGAATAATGGCTTCTTCTCAAAGCGCTCAAAGCTCTCAATGTGTTCCTGGCTCTTCTTGTTCAACAACAGAAAGATATGAAGAACCTTCAAGAACTCTACTGACTCCCATTGATTCACTAGAAGTTATCCGTGAACTCATTGTGGACTTTGAAAGTATGAAGGAAAACGACTACGATCTTACTCCTGATGTTGAACTTCAAGGGTGGACCAAGTACTTTGACCGTCTACTGGGTCCATTTTTTCCAAGATTAGTCAAAGAATTAGGGATTCATGCAACTGCTTCAAACCATCAAGTTACTTCGTTTGTGATGGGAAAGCAAATAGTAATTTCAGAAGACCTTATTGCACGCTTGATAGGTCATGGCGGCGGAGGAATTTGTTACAGTGACATGGCAGAAAAATGCTCTGACCTAACAACAATCTCAAAAGATATTTTTACTTCTGGACAACCATCAAACAAAATTAAAGATCTGAAGGACTACTTCAGAATTTGGTCAAAGATCATCTTGGGTTGCATCAACCACTGAAAGCCCACAAGTTCTCCTGATTATATCAACATTGACCAGCAATTTCTTCTGTACTTCATTGCAACAAAGGAAAAGGTAAATCTTCCTCGTATATTTTTAATCATCTGAAGACAAGTGTCAAAGAGACTAGAGAAGAAGAAAGGACTAAGAGGGACTGGATACCTCTGGGTAGGCTAGTTTCAGATATCCTGATGGAACAAAAACTGGTAGAATATCTGACTGAAGCAGAATAGGTTAGCACTCTGGAAGCATGTGTTGGAAAACCTTTGAATGCGAAGAATCTGAAGAAAATGAAAATCATTGATACCATCAAGAAGGATCCAACTGTTGCAACGAAGGAAGTCATCATAACAAGAAGATTTCCTCTAAAGGATTTCCATATGTTCTCTCAAATAGATGCTTCTCTAGAAATTATTGTCAGATATCTGGAAGCTTGCAAAATGGATGGGACTGTTCCAGAAGTAAACATTCGTGATCTACGACAACAGGCTCCAAAGGTTGTTCTCAAGAAATCAAGTAAAAGGAAATTTTCATGAGAAGGATCTTCTCAGAAGGTTCCCAAGGCTGCTAAAAATAAAGGTAATTCTTCTTTTATTTCTGTTGTAGAATCAGTGCTTTTATCAACATCTGAAACCCCTCCTCTCCAAAACCCACAGAAGACCCTTCCCCGCAAACCTTTGATGATTTTGATATTGAGTTTGACCCTTCACTCACTCTAGAAAACATTCTGGAAGAACCACATTCTACTACCTAACATCTTGACCAAAATCAACCAGAACATGCTCAAGTTCTTTCTGATATTGATCAATTTGATCCAGTGTTCCAAGATTCCCAACCAGAAAATCTAAACTCTCAAGCTCCCCACTCTGAAAATCCAAACGTTCATGCTCCCCAACCAGAAAATACAAATCTGTACTCTGATACTACTTCACCCATTCTCAAAATAACAGAACCTATTATGGTTTAACAACCTCTATCAATCCATGAAATTCTATAAATTCCATCTCCTTACCATTCCACTCCACCAAACACACCTCCCTCACCCATTATTATTTCTGATTCTCCCTTTCTATTCAACCCTCCAGAAGATCACCTTCGTACTATAATAGACTTAGAAGCGCTGGATAACCTTGCCTCTAGCTCTCACAAAATTGTTATCCCAAAACCAAAACCAAATATCACCAAGGAAGATGTTGGTAGAAACTTACTAATTTTTGAAACAGAGATAATTGAATGGGTTAACTCTTTTAAGCTAGCCTTCTTAGAAAATCTGAATCCTGCTGCTTCTAATTCTCACTGGAATCAGTTCAGAAAATGGTTCAACTATGAATCCCAGAAACTCAAGGAGTTAAGTTATGAAATGGCTCAACAGAACTTCAGTGATCAGCTGAATGATTTCAAGGATTAAGTTCTGCGCCACTGGAAAAAGAAACTTATTCTTATGCTGGACAATGCCCCCTAGGAAGATCACCAGCCTTCAGAAGTTTATGAACCATGTTTTGATAATATTCCTCTGGTTATAGTTCAAGACAAAGGCAAGACAATTAAAGAAGCTACTGAGTCAGAATCTGCTGCAGCCTACTCTTAAAAGGTGGCACCTTATGCTGATATACCTTCTTCATATCTGGTTATGCAAACTCTGTAGGAGCTGAAGAAAGAAAATGCAGTGATGAAGGAGAGATTAGACAAGCAAGATGACACATGTAAGGAAATCAAAGGAATGTTGGGAAAAAAAGAAGAGTTAAACTCTCAGATTAAGAGCTTGTTGGAAGCCCTGTTCACACGACTTCCTCCACCTCAATCTTAGTTTTTAAAAATTGTTTTCTGTATTGTGTTAAATTTTCTGTGTTGTTTGCTTCTGAATGTGTTATTGCAATCCTTTATTAATACAAATCTTATTTTATTATTTAAACGTGTTTATATTGCTTTTTGATTCTTGACAAAAAGGGGGAGAATGTAAGATATTTCTAATAAGTATCGAGACATAGTCTCAAACATTTTAAATATCATAACTTCTCGTTTTTTTTGAAAGAAAAACAGGAACAAAACTCTAATGAAGACAGAAGCAGATGCATCAAAAACTCTGATTAGAATAAACTTCAGGGAAGTATTTCTTCTCTATCTGATTAACCAACCCAGGGGGAGATCTAAAATGCTTTATGTTCTGTTTGTTTTTATTGAAATATCCTAGTTTTTGTCATCATCAAAAAGGGGGAGATTCTTAGAACATAGTTTGATTCTACAACCCTTGTAAGAGTTTTGATGATAACAAACACAAAGAACAATTATGCTCTCTAAATTTATATTCTGTTTTGCAGTGAAGTTCTGATGGAAGAAGACCAGAAGATAAGTTACAAAGTTGTTTCTACTGTGATTGTAAACATCTCTCAAAAAGTTCTGATGGAAGAAGATCAGAAGATGCGCTAAAACATTGTTTCAACTCTGATTATAAACATCTATGAAAGAAGTTCTAATGCTGAAATCAGGACTCAGTGGTTCTGATCTATAAAGTTCTGAAGCAAGCAGCAACTGTCACTTCCATCTTCTGAAGCAAGCATGTTCTGAAGCGTTACAAATCAAATACTTCCAATTCAAGAGTAACGGCTAGAAGGGAACAAGAATCTTTATTTTTGGAAAGCACCTTAATTGTCATTTATCAAGTTTCCAAATTCTCCTTCATGCTTCACCTATTTAAACAAGCCTTGAGGATAAATCGTTTACAATTTCACACCAATAGTAACGTTGCTATCATTTTCATCCTCAAACATTCAACATTCAAACTGTGTAAAACATCACTTGTATTGTGATACTGTTTTATTAGAAACACCACTGTACATTTTTTTCATACATTGTTTAGAGAAATTCCTTGAGAAAAACCGGGTTGTGGTTTATACTCAAGAAGACTTTGACGGTTGTCAAAGTAGATTTGTAATCAAGATTGATTAGTGGATTAAGACCTTGTTGAGAGAGGCGAAATCACCTTGGCGGATGGACTGGAGTAGTTTGAGTTCAAACGAACCAGGATAATCAACTTGTTCTTTACTTTCAATTTTAAAAATCCCAATTCAAACCCCCATTTCTTGTGTTTTTCCATTCTTCGGAATTATGCTTAGAAGACTGTGGAAATTAATGAGACGTTATAGGTCGTTTTTTTTTACTTAAAAGTTTCTTGATTTTCTAATTACAAATTCATGGTGCCAACTTCTCAATGGAATAACTTTTACCTTGAAGCTCTCTTTTAATGATCAGTTAATACTTTTTTGGGTTTGGTTTGATTCAAAATGCAAGACGAGTCGATTTGAGATTTACGAATAATTGGTATGAAACTTTCCCTTCGGGCATTTAAAGTAGATTTACAAAAAGAAAAGCTTATAATTGAAACTCATAGAGATAAAAAGAAATGGACCAATCTTCTCATGGTGCAAGTTGGAAATTCAAATAAGCAATTGCAAGATGCAAGGTTCAATTTAAATTCACTAAGAGAATTTGTCCAAAATTCATTCACACTTCAAAAAGAAATTACATAGATCTCAAATCTAAATTTTGGTTAAATTTATCATGTTAAAAGACTTTCTTTTAATACAAGGCAAGTAACGCAGTTGTTAAGTCTATGTTGAGGTATCCTAATATTTGAGCTTTATCCATCTTGTAGAAAATCAGTCCCAAAACAAAGAAACAAAGCCTTGCTGCCCACTGCTACAAAAACCTACCAAAAGCTCCTGTCAAAACTGTCCAAAACCAGCTATGCCACAGTCTGCATACATACAAAAAAACCAGTCCAAACTTGCTGCCTATAACCTGCAAAATCAGTCCATAAACCTCCAAGAGCCTGCTGTTACTGCTGCCCTATTGCCACAACCAAGAACCTGCAAAACAATAATCCAAACTCTACATATCATTCCATAAAGCTCCAAGCAAAACACTCCAAAAATATGCTATGCCAATGCTGCCCTGCATAAAAAACCAAGCAAAATAGGCCAAGTTGATGCCCTATGCTACTACACAATAGTCTAATATTTGCACCAAAATGAAGAAAAAAAACAGAAACCTGCAAGAGAAAGCATAAATCAGTGCACCAAAACTAGTTTTCATTTCAAAATCATGGCTCCAAAATTCCCCCCAATTCTGACCTCTCAGGATCTATATAACAGGGGGGAGTCCACAGATTAAAAAACAAAGGAGGAGGGAGAAAAGTCTCAATAGAAAGAAAAACCAAAGAAGAAAAAGATACAAAAACTATGCCCAGAAATCGGAAACAGATCTTCCTCAAAAATCTGCTCCCATAAACTTTCTCATATCCTACTGTAGCAACCTTAGGTCTGCAATACTTCCTCCAACCTTTAACATCAACCTGGAATAACAAGGATCACAATACCAACATTTATCTTCAATATTCATCTTCAATTAACAACATCTTCAATAATATCGCATCAGCATCACAATAAAAAAACTCTGCTACCGAAAGGCAAAATCAACAACGTTGACACGAACAGAAAAAAATGCAAGAAAAAAATCAGAAGAAGTGAAAAGTTATAACGTCAAATTTGTTTCATCCTGAAAATTTCCGGAAGTTCACAAAAACATTTTCATAATTGAAGATACAAAAGTAGAGAAAAAGACGTTTATTGTGTTTACCTGAGAAATTTGAAGTCTCGTTGGAGGAGCTCCGACACGGTAATTTCCTTCTCCTTCTATTTTTCTATTTCCGATTTGATTGTTGTATGATATTTGTTGTTTTTGTTTGAGCTTAAATCGTGAAATCTGAAATAGAGCGATTGTTATTTGTTGTTGCTTTTACCATGAATATTTTGTGTTGTTGAGCCGGTGAGAAGTAGAAGAGAACCGATGGTTTTAATAACTGAGATTTGAATATAGTGAACCGAATTAGAGTTGCTGTTGTTGTTGGTATGATGAGTTAAGTAGAATAGCGGAGAAGAACCGCGAGATACAGAGGAGTTACAATATTGAGGAATATAGGATGTATTGTTGTTGTGGTTTCAGATAGAGAAAGATGATGAGAGTTCTTGAGATATTGGAGAAGAGGATAAAAGAGATCGGTGAGGATGATGGGTTTATGGAGGTTGTTCGTTCGAGACGGTAGAGAAATTGAAGTTGAAAAATTGAGAGTTGCAAAAGGATGAAACAACAGTGAGTTTTCATCTAACAGAGAAGTTCAACGAGAGAGAGAGAGAGAGAGAGAGAGAGAGAGAGAGAGAGAGAGAGAGAGAGATTTGAGCGTGTAAAACTATGGTATTATTTTTTTTCTCAATTTTTCTATAATAATGATAATAATATAAAAAAATCAAAGATACTGGCCAATTCTCTTCCCAATGCTTTGGGTGTCATTTCCACCCCTTCCCAATGTATCAAACATCGCCCCTTACCTGTCCTTAGGGTTTCAAAAAAAACACTCATTGTCTCCCTCTAGTTGGATCCGGGTTATGGGCTTAGCCTTAAAGCCCAACCCAACCATCTTTTATCCTCTTATATTATTTGAAGCATAGATATAACAGAAGTCAAACATGGTTAAGTGGTAAGGCAACTTGGTTATAACCCATAAAATCTGAGTTCAAGTCCTAGTTGTTGCACTTTATTTTTTACTTCTAATTTTCAAGTCTTTTTGCCTTATTTCATTTAAAAATCCATACAAAAAATACAAAAAATATTAGGTTAAGTTTATAATTAATTCTTTCTTGCCCTCATTTAAAAATACCAAAAATATATATTTGTATAATTTTATCTTTCTTTATTTTATTTTTGGTTGATAATTATTTAGTTATTTAATTGTTGTATATTTAATTTCCTTTTTGATCATTTAGTATTTATATTTTGTTTGTGTCTAACTCCAAGGAAAAGAATCAAATTTGTTGAATTTATATCATCGCATATATTTAATACGATTTATGCGAAACCCTCTTTATACTTTTTTTTTTAATTTTGTAAATAAAAAATCTCCTAAAAAATCAATTTTTTAAACTCACACTCTTTTAATCCAAAACTTCGACATTAGGTCGTCGCATTTTCAATATCTCATCCCCACACTCATTTAGCAAGCAAACATATTTTAACCAAAAACAGATATTTCAAAAGCTTCCTATAGGATACTATAGATACATAGGGTGCTAATACCTTCCCTTCGATCTCTTTCAAATGCATTGTATTTTTCTTTACTTTTAATATTACACTTACTTTACATATTTATGGGTTTATTTCGCAATTTTCCCTTTCCCTTGGAAATAATAAAGCGCGGTGGCGACTCTTGCTTATTTGCGAGTCAAGTTAATTAATAGGTTTATCTCCGATTTTCACCGCTTCAACACTCTTTGAGAATGATGGAACTGGAGTAAAGTGCATTGACATAGAAGAAAAAGGATCTGATTTGAACATAGTTTCTCAAGAGATTTTTACTTCTGGACAACCCTCTAACAAAATTAAAGATCTGAAAGACTTTTTCTGAATCTGGGCTAGAATCATTTTGGGGTGTATCAACCACAGGAAACCAACAAGTTCTCTAGATTACATCAATATTGATCAACAATATCTACTGTATTTCATTGCAACCAAGGTAAAAATCAACCTCCCTCACCTTCAGTTTAATCATTTGAAGACCATTGCCAAAGATAAAAGAGAAGAAGAAAAATCCAAAAGAGATTGGATTCCTCTGGGAAGGCTGATCTCAAATATTCTGACAGAAAACGAGCTAATAGAACATCTGAGTAAAGATCATCAAGTTAGTGAGCTGGAAACTTGCGCTGGAAAACCCTCAACGCCAAAAAACTCAAAAAGATGAAGGTCATTGATACAATCAAGAAGGATCTGACTGTTGCAACTGGTTTTTAAATCAGAGTCGCCACCCTTAATTTTTATCCTAAAGGAAGGGAGTATAAAGGAATAATCATAAAGTTTAAAGATTCTATATTTAGACTCGGTTCTATACGAGGGGAATGTGTTAGGCACCCCTTATCTACCTTGTTCGCAAGGATACTAGGTTTAGAAGCGCTATTTTAGGAAAAAGGGTTTTTAATATTTTTTAGGATAAAAGGGTTTTAATTTTAATTAGGGGGAACTCGCCACGATTTTAATCGTATGCCTACGTATCCTCTTAGGAGGAATCAGAGTCTCATTTCGTAGTTCGCGGTTTTGTTTGTGTTTTTTATGGGTTGTAAAAATACCTCGAATTCTCTTTGAACCAAATTCGGATTTGTAAATTGCGGAATCGTGGGTATAGCTTGCAGTCGATAAAAGATATTAATACAATCCTTTTTAAAAATAAATATAAATTTGATTATGTTAGTGGGAGAATGCTAGTGTTTATTGGTTATTTATTTTCGATTATATAATGCAACTATAAAAAAATATATTCGAAGTGGGAAATATGTAAATATAAAAGGGTTAGTATTTTTTAGAAATAATTTAATCAATAAATAAATATATTATAATTTTATTAAAAATATATTAGATATATAAAAAATACTATGATTATTAATTAATGTGATGAAATAATATTTATGTGATAACAATAAATAAATGAATACATAAATAAAATTATAAAAGAAAAATAAATAAATAAAATTAATTTCACACGGGATGTGCAAATTATACTAAGCTAGGAAAATAGGGGGTGTTAATAAGAGGGGCCTGAATTCAAATATTGAATTCAGGCCCAAAATGACAAGGGGTGCGCTTTAGAGTTAAGCAACAAAACTGGGGGTGCAGTGAGTGTGGGTCCAAGTCCAGATATTGGAGTTGGCCCATTTGGCCAAGGGGGTACGAAATCACAAGAGCTAGCAAAAAATAAAAAGGAAGGGGACACATAATTATTGGGTCTGGCCCAAGATGGATTAAGAAGAGTTTGGTTGGACCGTATGAGGGAGAGTGTATCGTAAGGCCATGGGCACGTGTGCGAAGGGCATGTGATGAAGATCATGTGATTGAAATTGAAAGAGCATGATAAGAGCCAGAGGCGCGCGTGTGCTGGATTACAACAAAATTATATTTTCTAATTTTTATTCATTTCATATGTTTTCACCTCTCTCTTTCTACTCGTCTACTCCCTCTCTCTCACTTCTTACAACACAAAACCCTATCCCCAAAAGGAACGACCTCAGCGGCACAAAATTCTTCTCCCTCTCCCTCACCATGAAAATAACATACAGCCTATGAACGGTCCCAAACCCCACATTTACAGAAAAACACAACAAGGATAAGACCTAAAGCTAAGTGTTACCGTGAATTGATATGCATTGTCTCGTGCTCTCCTTTGTTCGTCTAATTTTCTTGGTTTTGATATGTTCTTCCTGACTTATTCCAGGTGCGGAGGCGGGTGGTGATGAAGATGGAGGTAGCGCCGATGGAGTGGTGATGGACAGTGGCGTGCCTCAGATCCAGGGTTCCAGAGATTGGAACCTGGATCCCTTCTTCAGCTCTCCTCTCTGTTACGATTCTCTTCTCCCCCCGTACTTTTTTTCTTATTTCTATGACTTTGTTATGTCACTTCTCCCTTGTAATGTTTTTCTTTTTGTTTCTATAACGAATTCCCCTCCCCTGTAATATGTTTGTTTTCCCCCTTACTGTAACAATTTCTCTCCCTTGAACTTCTCTGTCATTTTTCTTTTTATAGCGTTTTTAGGTTTTGTAAATTAGGAAATAGAATTATGTCCATTACTCTGTTTGATTGTAATTTGATCTTGTTGTAAATGTGTTGATTTTGTATTGAATTGATCATGTTTCTGTATTGGAAAAAGCTTTTATTTGTTTTGATTAGTTTCCGTATTGATCTTTATCTGTAAAAAGGAATGAAAATATATTGTTTGATTTCCAGTAATTGTTTAGAGGGTTAAAGTGTGCTTTCTTATGCTTAATCCAAACAGTAGATGTTTGTCTATTGTTTTGGGCCAAACGCCATTTTTTTGGGCTCACAAGTTCTTTGGATTCGGATTGGGCCTGTAATGGCTTTTGGGCTTGCAAGCTTTTTTGACTGTACGTGTTCTCGTTGATAAAACAAAACCAAATTTAATTATGTATTTAAAATAAAATGATTATTAACAATGTCATACAAGGTTATATATTATAAATAAAGATAGTAATAACAATAATTCTAACAATGTAATTAAAATCAAAATAAATCTCAAAACAAACCAAAAAAGAATCGGGCCTCATTGTTTGACCATTATTGGGCCTCTAACAAAAGATGAAATCAAAAGAATAATGATCCAAAAGAAAAACTAATAAGTGATTATAATAAGATAAATATAATGTTATAAAAAAACAATCTTTTCCAATAAAAAATCGAATGGGCCTCCATATTGGGCCTTACCAAAAAAAAGAATTGTTTTGTACACCCAAAAGTGAATGAAATTTTAATGGGCCTTTGACCCAAACAAATACAAACCCTTTTTTTAACATGAAGTAGGCTTTAAAAAACCTAATGGGCCTTATTAAAATGTGATTTGTTCACACCTCCTTTAAAACAAATACACCCCCTTAACTTGAAATGGACCTCTAGAAACCTAATGGGCCATTAGATATTGATGGTCCATTTTGTGTCAATCACACCCCTCTTCCATGTTTTACACCCCCATAGAAATAAAAACTAGATAATGTGATTTATTGAATTAGAAACCCAAATATAATATAACGGTATGGCAAATTTGGGGTATGATACCAACGGGCTTAGTGAAGGAAGTCATCTCCACAAGAAGAATTCCTTTGGATGACTTTCCTCTCTTTTCCTAGATGGATTCATCTCCTGAGATAGTTCTCAGATATCAGGAGGCATGCAGAAGTAATGGAACAACTCCATAATTAAATATTCAAGATCTTCATAAACAACCTCTAGAAGTTACTCCTAGAAAGTCAAAGAAAAGAAAAGCATCTGGTGAAGGAACTTCTCACAAAGCTCCTAAGACTGCTAAAAAGAAAGGAAACTCTTCTTTTGTTTCTATTGTCGAATCAATATTTTTATCAACATATAAACCATCTTCTTCTCCAAAACCTGCTGAACATCCCTCTCAACAAACTCTTGATGACTTTGACCTAGAAACTGACACCACCATACCCACTAATCAACCACTGTGTGATCCCTCTTCTACCCATATTGCTCAAACTCAACCATAACTTACACAAGTTCTATCTAATATTGATCAATATGATCCACTCTTTGATACTTCCCAACCAGAGAATACAAATACTGCTTCTGAATAAGTGCCTAAAACCGTTCAAATACCAACCATAACTGATGGCAGAAATAAAAATAAGTAGAATGTAAGTTAGGGCTTTTTCACATATATGAGGAGTATGCTAGGGTGTCCTGTATAATTTGCCCTTTAACAACCTTGAATCTTGATCTCTTAAACAAGTCCATATCCTTCAATTACAAGCCCTTTAGATTATCTTTCCCTAAGTCCTTAGAGAGAAAACCTTTAACCATCCATCATACACCCTAAGTTCTTAGAGATATCTGATGGAGTCAAGCCTTTATTTTATCAAGGGTTAAATCTGGTAACTATAGGGTATCCCTAGTCCTAGGTGATATCTACTATAGCTTAATTATACAAAAACCTTAACAACTATGGCCCAGGTGGTTGTTAACCGTAAATCAATCATAATTTGTCCGATCAGGAAGGCATAAAAACATTGTACAATTAAATAAAATAGAGAAGACTATTGCATAAATGAAATTCAGGAATCAAAATCATTTACAGAGTCAAATACAAGACAACCCCTAGCATTGGGGGGTTTAGCTACTCATATTGTTTAAAATAATCACAAGATAAAAATTAGACATTACAAGTAATTGGATAACTGTGATCTTCAATTGCTTCCGCTCATGAGAATCTTCCGCTCTCCAAGAACCTTGATCTCCCAAATCTTCAGTCGTATAAACTATTCTTCGCTGCCAAAAAGTTCCCTATTTTCTTCTCACAAACAAGTTTTAATAGTATTAGGTTATCACTCAGCAATGCAAAATGTCCAAAGTACCCTTAATGATCCAAGACTCTTAAAACCCCAAAATTCATAATTCTCAGCGCCTTGGCCGACATGGGTTGTGTCATGCACCACGGGCACCCATGTTAGCCTCTGTTTCTTGCTTCTAATCAAGTTTCCATGCAGGTGTTTTGACACGGACCGTGTCGTGTGACACGAGCACCCGTGTCAGTATATGTGACTTTGCTTTCTCACGCTCTGGTGCAGTTGGTTTGACACGGGCCGAGTCAGGAAACACGGTCTCCCGTGTCAGTCCCTAGATTGATGCTTCCCAAGTCTTCCCCATGACATGACCTGTTTCAAGTGACATAGCCACCTGTGTCAGGGCTCCTGTAACACTTCCTCCAAAACTCTGAATCGCACTTTTTTGCCCCGATTGTCCTGTTTTTTTCTTTTGAACATGAAAACACTAAAACACAAAACCAAAGCATAAAATGTCGTAAAATTAAGGAACACACTCTTTAATTAAAAGAAACAATAACTAAAATCCATGCCAAATACCTGTGTAAAAGCCACTGATCAAACTCCTCCAAACTTAAACAGTTTCTTGACCTGAAGCGACTATTACAAGAACTCGTGAAAATCAAAGAAGCCTGATACTCATACGTGAGACATCTGCTCAAATTGATCAAAAAGAAATTCGTCCAATGTTCACATGGCGCAAAGAGTTTGTTTAAGAACCTTAAAATCTAGAGCTTCCTCTTTATGTACCTTTCTAACTTTACTTTGTACTTAAGTCTCTTTCTAATTTTCCTCTTTTTTTATTAGGACAGTCAAATTAAGGCAATGAGAATTATGATGATCATCACATGCACAAGACTAATCAAGAATTTTTGCTTAATAATCAAATAGCAGCGTTGGCTACTTTTAATTACCGATGAAATTTTCAAACTTTGCAGTTATATATTGTCTATTATGACGACGTTTGGGGACCAACCCCCTTTGGGCTGAATAATCGGATGAGGGATACCCAACTTAGTGAGCAAGGTGACTTGTACTGCCTTTTCATCATTTGGTGCCAAATTTATTTATTTCTCCATCAATCATACATGCATGTGAATCTATATTATGCCAGACTGTAAGGATAAACTACTTTAGGAGTACTTCTCATGATTCAAGCGCTATGGTACTTCTCATGATTCACAGAGGAAAATACAATACCAGTTGCTGCCTCCTAACTTTCACCAGTTAGACTCCCTTTTTATTACCTACAAAAAAACGAAACAAACACAAAAATAAAAATTAATTTATTAAAAGCGTGTGTTACCTCTACAAAGCGCTTCGTTTAACGTCGTATGGCTCGAAGGTTCATCCCCTTGTTAGCGTGGCATATATGACACAAAGAATGCATCATCTTTCTTCTTTCTTTTGTTTGGTAGCAATCCTGTGAACTTAAAGTACTGATGATGTTGCTACCAAATCATTTTTAGCTTGATTTTATTGAACAAGGCATAAATGACATCCAATACTTTTGTTAATTTATTGTATGTCATCAACCTTGTTGTGGAAAAAAATTAGGGAGACTCTTTTGTTGAATATTTTCTGGTTGGATTTCCACATCTTCACAAATTGATAAATTTATAGTTTCATCCAAAACTAGATCATCTTCAAGATTCTGTATTTCTTCTTCCCCGTCATTCTTGTTTACCTCAAATTCTTCTATTCTTACTGCATCTTTGTCATCTAATATTATGCATTCTTCTTATGGTTTCACATCTTCTTCTTCTAACTATAACTTTCTCCACAATTTTACTCCCTCCTATATACTTTAAAAAATTCAGTCGCCTCTTCCTAAGTTATTCCTGAATCAAGCGACAAACATGCAGGAGATATAGGTTGCAATGTATTGAGATAATACATGACTACAACACTTAGAAACTTAGCTACTAGTAAAGTATAGAAGAATTCATGAAGCAAACAATAACTTAACCCTCTTTTTTTTTTCTTTCTTTATAATAAAATAAAATTCAAATTAAAAAAATACTAAAACAAAATTTTAGTTGACGAGCAACAAAATTTCAATTGAACTAAAATTAAAACTCTATATTTTGGAAGTCCCCAGCAACGACGCCAAAAACTTGATGGGAAAAATGGAAAGTGTACTATTTTTGCCTTACATTAATAATGGGAAATTCCCCAAATGTCGATCTCAAGGAGTGCATGCAATTATCGAGTTCACTTCATGTTTACTTAAACAAAAAATTTAACTGGAGTTTTGGTTTAGGAATTGTCACTTGACAAAAATAAAAATAAGCATAATGTAAATTAGGGATTTTTCATAGATATGAGGAGCATGCTGGGGTATGGTGTATAATATTCCCTGTAGCAACCTTGGATCTCGATATCTTCAACAAGTTCATATCCTTCCATTACCATCCCTTTAGATTATCTTCCGCTAAGTCCTTAGTGGAAAAACCTTTAACCATCCATCCTATACCCTAAGTCCTTAGAGATATCTGATGGAGTCAAGCCTTTATTTTATCAAGGGTTAAATCCGGTAACTATAGGGTATCCCTAGTTCTAGGTGCTATCTAACATAGACTAATTATACAAAAACCTTAACAACCGCGGTCCAGCTGGTTGTAACCGTAAATAAATCCTAATTTGTCCGATCAGGAAGGCATAAAAACATTATACAATTAAATCAAACCGAGAATACTATTGTATAAAAGAAATTTAAGAATAAAAATCGTTTACAGAGTCAAATCAGGGACACCTCCTATAACTGGGGGGTTTAGCTACTCATATTGTTCAAAATAATCACAAGATAAAGATTAGACATTATAAGTAATTGGATAGCTTTGATCTTTAATTGCTTCCGCTCATGAGAATCTTCCGCTCTCCAAGAACCTTGATCTCCCCAATCTTCAGTCATGTAAACTATTCTTCACTACCAAAAAGTTCCCTCTTTTCTTCTCACAAACATGTTTTAATAATATTAAGTCATCCCTCAACAATGCAAAATCTCCAAAGTACCCTTAATGATCCAAGACACTTAAAACCCCAAAATTCATAATTCCAAGCGCCTTGGCCGACACGGGTCGTGCCATGTGACACAGGCACCTGTGCCAGCCTCTGTTTCTTACTTCTAATAACGCTTCCATGCAGGTGTTTTGACACAGACCGTGTCGTTCGACAAGAGCACCCGTGTCAGCGTCTGTGACTTTGCTTTTCATGATCTGGTGTTGTTGGTTTGACACGAGCCGTGTCAGGCAACATAGTCGCCCGTGCCAACCCCTGGTTTCCATACTTCCCAAGTCTTCCCCCTGATATGGCCTGTGTCAGGTGACACAGTCACCCGTGGCAGGGCTCATGTAACACTTCCTCCGAAACTTTAAATTCTGCACTTTCCTGTCCTGATTTGTCCTATTTTATTTTTTTGAACCTGAAAACACAAAAACACAAAACGAAAGCATAAAATGCGATAAAATGAAAGAAAACACTCATCAATTAAAATAAACGATAACTAAAATCCATGCTAAATACATGAGTAAAAAGCACTGATCAAACTCCTCCAAACTTAAACAGTTGCTTAACCTCAAGCGACCATTACAAGAACTCATGAAAATTACAGAAGCACAGTACTCATACGTGAGACATCTGTTCAAATTGACCGAAAAGCAGTCCGTCTGATGTTCACATGATGCGAAGAGTTTGTTTAAGAACCTTCAAATCTAGAGCTTCCTCTTCAGATATCTTTCTAACTCTGCTTTGTACTTGAGTCTCTTTCCAATTTTCCTCCTTTTTCATTAGGACAATCAAATTAAGGCAATGAGAATTATGATGATCATCACATGCACGTGACTAATCAAGAATTTTTCCTTAGGCATCAAATAGCAGCATTGGATACTTTTAATTACCGATGAAAATTTCAAACTTTGCAGTTATATATTATCCTTTTGGACGACGTTTTGAGATTAACCCCCTTTGGGCTGAATAACCGAATAAGGGCTACCCAACCTAGTGAGCCAGTTGTCTTTTACCTCCTTTTCATCATTTGATGCGAAATTTATTTATTTCTTCATCAATCATACATTCATGTGAATCTATATTATTCCAGACTGTAAAGATAAACTACTTTAGGAGTACTTCTCAAGATTCAAGCATTATGGTACAAATCTACACGTTAGACTCGTATCACTGTCATATTATTTCAAACTTCCTACCTCCCAACAACCATCCCTTTTGTCTCTATATACTATTCCTAAAATCTATAAGAAGAGAGTTCTTGAACAAAACAAAAAAAAAATCGGCAAAATTTGGGAAGGACTTCAACTCATGGATTTACACAACACTTAGCATAAAACAAACAAACAAATCGATTAGAAAAGCAGTAAAAAGAAAAGCAATAACCCCCCCCCCCCCCCCCCCCTAAAATTGAACTAAACATTGACCCCAAATTTTTAGAACAAGCTCGAGGAAGGTGACTCACATAGGGAAATGCAACACCAGTTGCTGCCTCATAGCTTCCACTAGCAAGGATCCCTTTTTATTACCTGTAGACAAAATGAAACCAACACAAAAATAAAAATTAAGTTATTAAAAGTGGGGGTTACCTCCCACGAAGCTCTTCGTGTAAAGTTGCATGGCTCAATGGTCCGTCCCCTTGTTAGGGTGGCATATATGACACAAAGAACACATCATCTTTCTTCTTTCTTTTATTTGGTAGCAATCATGTGAACTTAAACTACTGATGGTGTTTCTTCCAAATCATTTTCAGCTTGATTTTATTCAACAATGCATAAATGACATCCAATACTTTGTCAATTTCTTGTCTATCATCAGCCTTGTTGTGAAAATAATTTTTAGGGAGACTCTTTTGTTGAAAATTTTCTGGTTGGATGTCCACATCTTCACAAATTGTGAAATTTGTAGTTTCATCCAAAACTAGATCATCTTCAAGTTTCCGTATTTTTTCTTCCCCATCATTCTTGTTTACCTCAAATTCTTATATTCTTAATGCATCTTTGTCATTTTATGTTATGCATTCTTATTATGGTTTCACATCTTCTTCTTCCAACTGTAACTTTCGCCACAGTCTTACCTCCATCCTATATGCTTTAAAAATTCCAGTCGCCTCTTCCAAAGTTAATCTGGAATCAGGCGACCAACATGCAAGAGATACATGTGGCAATACATCGACATAATACATGACTACAACACTCAGCCACTTGGTTAGTAGAAAAGTATAGAAGAATTCATGAAGCAAATAATAATTTGACCCTCTTTTTTCATATTTTTTTATAATAAAATAAAATTCAAATTAAAAAAACTAAAACAAAATTTTAGTTGACGAGCAACAAAATTTCAATTGAACCAAAATTAAAACTCTATATTTTGGCAGTCCTCGACAACGACGCCAAGAACTTGATGGGAAAAATAGAAAGTGTACTATTTTTGCCTTGCAGTAATAATGGGAAATTCCCCGAATGTCGATCTCAAGGACTGCATGCAATTATCAAGTTCAATTCACGTTCAATTAAACAAAAACTTTAATTGGGGTTTTTGTTTAGGAATTGTCACTTAACAGAAATAAAAAAAAGCAGAATGTAAATTAGGGCTTTTTCATAGATATGAGGAGCATGCTAGGGTATCATGTATAATTTGCGCTGTAGCAACCTTGAATCTCGATCTCTTCAACAAGTTCATATTCTTCCATTACCAACCCTTTAGATTATATTAACCTAAGTCCTTAATGGAAAAACCTTTAACCATCCATCCTACACCCTAAGTCCTTAGAGATGTCTGATAGAGTCAAGCCTTTATTTTATCAAGGGTTAAATCTGGTAACTATAGGGTATCCATAGTCCTAGGTGATATCTAATATAGCCTAATTATACAAAAACCTTAACAACCACGGTCCAGCTGGTTGTAACCGTAAATCAATCCTAATTTGTCCGATCAGGAAGGCATAAAAACATTGTACAATTAAATCAAATAGAGAAGACTATTGTATAAAAGAAATTCAGGAATTAAAATCATTTATAGAGTCAAATCAAGGAAACCCCCTAGCATTGGGGGGTTTAACTACTCATATTGTTCAAAATAATCACAAGATAAAGATTTGACATTATAAGTAATTGGATAACTTTGATCTTAAATTGATTCCGCTCTCCAAGAACCTTGATCTCCCCAATCTTCAGTAATGTAAATTATTCTTCGTTGCTAAAAAGTTCCCTCTTTTCTTCTCACAAACAAGTTTTAATAGTATTAGGTCATCCCTTAACAATGCAAAATGTCCAAAGTATCCTTAATGATCCAAGACACTTAAAACCCCAAAATTCATAATTCCAAGCGCCTTGGCCGACACAGGCTGTGTCATGCGACATGGGAACCCATGTCAACCTATGTTTATTTCTTCTAATCACGCTTCCATGCAGGTGTTTTGACACGAACCGTGTCGTGCGATAAGAGCACCTGTGTCAGCGTCTGTGACTTTGCTTTCTCACGCTCTAGTGCAGTTGTTTTGACATGGGCCGTGTCAGGAAACATGGTCTCCCGTGTTAGCCCCTGGTTTCCATGCTTCCCAAGTCTTCCCCCTGACATGGCCCGTGTCAGGTGACACGGTCACCCATGCCAGGTGATACGGTCACCCATGTCAGGGCTCATGTAGCACTTCCTTTGAAATTGTGAATTTTGCACTTTCCTGCCCCGATTTGTCCTATTTTATTATTTTGAAACTGAAAACACTAAAACACAAAACCAAAGCATAAAATGCGGTAAAATGAAAGAAAACACTCATCAATTAAAAGAAATGATAACTATAATCCATGCTAAATATGTGTAAAAAGCACTGATCAAACTCCTCCAAACTTAAACAGTTGCTTGACCTCAAGCGACCATTACAAGAACTCATGAAAATCACAGAAGCATAGTACTCATATGTGAGACATCTGTTCAAATTGATCGAAAATCAGTTCGTCCGATGTTCACATGACACGAAGAGTTTTTTTAGGAACCTTCAAATCTAGAGCTTCCTTTTCATATACCTTTTTAACTATGCTTTGTACTTAAGTCTCTTTCCAATTTTCCTCCTTTTTCATTAGGACAGTCAAATTATGGTAATAAGAATTATGATGGTCATCACATGCACAAGACTAATCAAGAATTTTTGCTTAGGCATCAAATAGCAGCATTGGCTACTTTTAATTACCAATGAAATTTTCAAACTTTGCAGTTATATATTGTCCTTTTGGACGAAGTTTGGGGATCAACTCCCATTGGGTTGAATAACCGGATGAGGGCTACCTAACTTAGTAAGTCAGTTGTCTTTTACCGCCTTTTCATCATTTGGTGCCAAATTTATTTATTTCTTCATCAATCATACATTCATGTGAATCTATATTATGCCAGACTATAAAGATAAACTACTTTAGGAGTACTTCTCAGAATTCAAGCACTATGGTACAAACCTACATGTTAGACTCGTATCATTTTCATATTATTTCAAACTTCCTATCTTCCAATAACCATCCCTTTGTCTCTATATAATATTCCTGAAATCTATGAGAAGCAAGTTTTTGAATAAAACAAAAAAAAGGAAAAATTTGGGAAGGACTTCAACTCATAGATTTACACAACACTTAGCATAAAACCAACTAACAGATTGATTAGAAAAGCAGTAAACTCCCCCCCCCCCCCAAACTTGAACTAAACATTGGCCCCAATGTTTCAGTACAAGCAGGAGGAAGTTGACTCACAGAGGGAAACGTAATACCAGTTGTTTCCTCCTAGCTATCACCAGCAAGGCTCCCTTTTTATCACCTGCAGATAAAACGAAACAAACACAAAAAGAAAAATTAAGTTATTAAAAGTGTGGGTTACCTCCCACGAAGCACTTCATTTAACGTTGCATGACTCGACAGTTCATCCCCTTGTTAGGGTGGCATATATGACACAAAGAACACATCATCTTTCTTCTTTCTTTTCTTTGATAGAAATCGTGTGATCTTAAAGTACTGATGATGTTTCTTCCAAATCATTTTCAGCTTGATTTTATTGAACAAGGCATAAATGACATCCAATACTTTGTCAATTTCTTGTTTGTCATCATCCTTGTTGTGAAAAAAAAAATTTAGGGAGACTCTTTTGTTGAAAATTTTCTGGTTGGATGTCCACATCTTTACAAATTATGAAATTTATAGTTTCATCAAAAACTAGATCATCTTCAAGTTTCTGTATTTCTTCTTCCCCATCATTCTTGTTTACCTCAAATTCTTCTATTCTTACTGCATCTTTTCATCTGATGTTATGTAATCTTCTTCTGGTTTCACGTCTTCTTCTTCCAACTGTAAATTTTGCCACAATCTTAACTCTATCCTATATGCTTTAAAAAATTTAGTCGCCTCTTCCAAAGTTAATCCTGAATCAAGCAACCAACATGTAGGAGACACGGGTGGTAATGTATTAAGATAATACATTACTACAACACTCAGACACTTGGTTAGTTGAAAAGTATATAAGAATTCATGAAGCAAATAATAATTTGACCCTCTTTTTTCTTCTTTTTTTATAATAAAATAAAATTCAAATTAAAAAAAAACTAAAAGAAAATATTGGTTGACGAGCAACAAAATTTCAATAGAACCAAAACTAAAACTTTATATTTTGGCACTCCCCAGCAACGGCGCCAAAAACTTGATGGGAAAAATAGAAAGTGTAGTATTTTTGCCTTGCAGTAATAATGGGAAATTCCCCGAATGTCGATCTCAAGGACTGCATGCAATTATCAAGTTCAATTCACGTTCAATTAAACAAAAACTTTAACTGGGGTTTTTGATTAGTAATTGTCACTTGGAAGAAATAAAAATAAGCAGAATGTAAATTAGGGCTTTTTCACAGATATGAGGAGCATGCTAGGGTATGGTGTATAATTTTCCATATAAAAACCTTGAACCCCATCCCTGTAGATTATCTTTCCTTAAGTCCTTAGTGGGAAAACCTTTAACCATTCATCCTACACCCCAAGTCCTTAGAGATATCTGATGGAGTCAAGCCTTTATTTTATCAAGTGTTAAATTCGGTAATTATAGGGTATCCCTAGTCCTAGGTGATATCTACTATAGCCTAATTATACAAAAACCTTAACAACCATAGTCCGGTTGGTTATTAACCGTAAATCAATCCTATTTTGTCCGGTCAAGAAGACATAAAAACAGTGTACAATTAAATTAAATAGAGAAGACTATTGTATAAAAGAAATTCAGGAATCAAAATCATTTACAGAGTCAAATCAGGGACACCCGCCAGAATTGGGGGGTTTAGCTACTCATATTGTTCAAAATAATCACAAGATAAAGATTAGATATTACAAGTAATTGGATAGCTTCGATCCTCAATTGCTTCCATCATGAGAATCTTCCGCTCTCCAAGAACCTTGATCTCCCCAATTTTCAGTCGTGTAAACTATTCTTCGCTGCCAAAAAGTTCCCTCTTTTCTTCTCACAAACAGGTTTTAATAGTATTAGGTCATCCCTCAGCAATGAAAAATATTCAAAGTACCCTTAATGATCCAAGACACTTAAAAACCCAAAAATCATAATTCTTAACACCTTGGCCGACACGGGCCGTGTCAGGCGACACGGGAACCCATGTCAGCCTCTGTTTCTTGTTTCTAATCATGCTTCCATGAAAGTGTTTTGACGCGGACCGTGTCGTGCGACACGAGCTCCCCTGTCAGCATCTGTGACTTTACTTTCTCATGCTTTGGTGCAGTTTGTTTGACACGGGTCGTGTCAGGAAACACGATCGCCCGTGTTAGCCCCTGGTTTCCATGCTTCCCAAGTCTTCCCCTTGACACGGCCCGTGTCAAGTGACACGGCCACTCGTGTCAGGGCTCATGTAACACTTCCTCCGAAACTATGAATTCTGCAGTTTTCTGCCCCGATTTTTCCTATTTTATTCTTTTGAACCTGAAAACACTAAAACACAAAACCAAAGCATAAAATGCGGTAAAATGAAAGAAAACACTCGTTAATTAAAAAGAAACGATAACTAAAATCCATGCTAGATACTTGTGTAAAAACCACTGATCAATAACCCTCCCTCTCAACTCTACCCAACCACCACATATCATCACCACTCCATCACAGAATTTTGCCATTCCAGATATTCCCTCTCCATATGAATAAACACCACCAAACTCTCCTATCACCATTTCCAACTCTCTAATTTCCATAGATCTAACAAAAGATAATTTTCAAACAATAATTTATCAACAAGCCAGGAACAATATTATCAATATCTCTCAGAAAATAGTCCCCCCGAAACCAAAACCAACCAAACCAGATGTTGGTAATTTGTTGCTAATTTTTGAGACAGAAATGCTAGAATGGATTAACTCTCTGAAGCAGGCTTGCATCAACAATGTCAACCCAACTGCATCTGACTTCCTCTGGACTCAGTTCAGAAAATGGTTCACTTCTGAATCCATCAAGCTAAAGGAACTCAACTATGAGCATACTCAGCAGAACTTTTGTGATCATCTGAAAGTCTTCAAGGATCAAGTTCTAAGCCTATAGGAAAGGAAACCTTTTCGATAACTAGATGACACTCCTTTGAAATTCTCACATAAACCAGAAACTCGAGAACCATCTCTTGAACCTCAACCTCTGATCATCTTTCAAGACAAAGGAAAATATGTTGAATAATCTTCTGCTAGTATGAATGTTAAAGAAACGGTCCCTTCTGAAGAAATGGCTCTAACTTCTCTTATGCTGAAAACTCTGGAGGAATTGAAGAAATAGAATAAAGCTGTTAGGTAAAGGTTGGATAAACAAGATGAAACCAACAAATAGATCAAGGGAATGCTTGGCAAGTAAGAAGAAACCAACAATTAGATCAAAGGTCTTCTGGAAAGCGTTGTTCACACGTCTTTCACTTGCACATCCTTAGTTCTAGTCTTTTATTTCTTTTGTTTTTGTTCTATTTTATTTTTGCTTAACTTTTGTTTGTTTTTGTTTCTCATTGTATTTTCCTCTAATTTTAAATGCACAACTTTTTTCTCTAATTACGTGTTTTTATTTCTTTTTTATTTATGACAAAAAGGGGGAGAAAGTGAATACATTTTGATATAAATAATTGTGGACTAAGTCTTCAACATTTCAAATAATGTAACTTTTGTTTTAATATTTATGAAAACTAACAGGGAAAGTATCACTCTAAACTTGTGGTATGCTCTACCAACCTTCAACATAGGATTCTCAAAACTTCCATCATATGCTTTGATATCTTTTCAGGGAATTATATATTCTTTTTAATTCTATCTGAGTATTCAACTCAGGGGGGACTCTGAAATTTTTATCTTCTGAAAATTATAAATTGTTTATCAAAATATGTAAGTTTTATCATCATCAAAAAGGGGGAGATTGTTAGAACATAGTTTGGTTCTACATCCATTTATTTGTTTTTAAGATAACAAATACATAATTATTATGAAGAACAATTATACACTCTAATCATTTGATTAAATTTACAGAGAAGTTCTGATGAAAACAAGGAAGTTAATGACGTGAAAAAAATCATGTATGAAGCTCCAAAGAAGAAGAACATATAAGAAGCTCTAAAGTGAAGCTAAAATAACACGCAAGAAAGAGAAGTTCTCATTCTGACATTCAAACTTCTGTAGCACCAAGCTTCAAGCTATACTCTAATATATAAAGTTCTGAAAGAACAAAGAAGCTTCAAACATAATTATCATATTTAAAGTTCTGATTACAAGCATTTAGCTAAAGATACTCTGAGACGGCATAGATCTGACATGACATTAATGGCATTTTTAAAGTAATAGCATGAAACTTTATGGCCGGAACAAGATCTGTATTTTCGGAAAGAAAAACAAATCTCAATTAACAACCTTCAAAAATCAGAATATTATGTCTCCAATGGATCAAATACTTCTTCTATTTAAAGGAGACGATGGAGATGGATCAAAATAACACACTCACACAAATATCAAACAAGAGAAACAAAAATTATATATTATTTTTATCTTTTGAGTTATAATTGTGCTTCAATTTTGTGTAAAAATCATAGTTGCGATATAGCTTATTAAAAGCATTTGTAAACATAGTATATTTGTTTAAACAGTGTAATTGCTTGAGAAACCAAGTTGTGGTTTGATCTCAAGAAGACATTGATAGTTGTCTTCTTGAGTTATAATCATTTGTGATTAGTGGATTAAGACCTCGATTGAGAGAGGCGAAATCACCTTGGCGAGTGGACTGGAGTAGTTTTGAGTTCAAAATGAACCAGGATAACCAACGTGTTTTATAGCCTTATTTTTTTGAAAACCCCAATTCAAACCCCCTTTCTTGTGTTTTTATATCTTTCACTAGTCTTCTTTAGTCGAGTCTCTGCTCGTTATATGTCTCTTATACCCCTTGGATTATTTCAGTACCTAATGTTTATCCTTGGTTGAGATCGGCATGTGTCTTTTTGAAATACACGCATTTTCTAGTCACCTTGCTATAGGACCCAATTTCTATTGATGTCCTATTGAGTACTTTTTCAAAGTCTAGTTTCTACTAGTTCCTCTTAGGTCGAGTTTTTACCTTGTTACCTTGTCTGCACACCAGTTTCCACCTGGAATTTCTTTATAGTACTCCCTAAAGGCAAAGTATCTACTTGTTACCTTTCCTCGATCCCACTAGCGTTCAGCTAGCGTGCAAATGGTTTTGGTTCAGTGTCTATTATCCCTTTTTGATCGAGACCAGATTAGCCTGGTATTACCTATTGGGGATACAATGTCTATTATTATCTTTGGAATCTAGTTTCTACTAGTCCTATCTTGGGTTGAGTTTCTACTAATTTTGGTTGTTTTTGAACCAGTTCGGTCTTGGCGCATCACCTTCTGGAGTCTAGTTTCCACTAGTCCTCTTGTTTTAGTTCCAATTTCTATTGGTCTACCTTTTCAAATCCAATTTCTATTGGTCTACCTTTCAAGTTGAATTTCTATTGGCAGACCTTTTAAGTCTAGTTTCTATTGACACTCTTTGGTAAAGTCTAGTATACACTAGTCTTCCTCTCCTTTACTCATGATACCCGCAAAATCCAATCTAGTTTGTTTGATACCACAAAATTTCAAAAAAATACAAAAATATAATCACTAGTGTTTCTGCGCCTTTACTTTGTGCATAGTGAAATTTTTTTAGTTCTTTTAGTATTCAATCCTCTTCCACCTTGAACATTCAAAAGTTGTCGCTTTTTCTCACTTATCAGGTTTAAGATGATTGAATAGGAGCAGTTGTTGCACACAAAAATTTGCCCTCTTATTTTTACCTTATATGGCTTATGTTTCATCATACACATTCATGCATTTTTTATAGGATCAAGGTACTTTGGTTCTCATGGTCTTCTTCAAGACAATAGAAGTTGGTTGTATTGACAATCAGTGCAAGGAGGGTCCCACATGATTTTTTTTAATCATTCAGGCTAAAAAGGTTTATCATGCCTCAATATATATCAATTTTCTCATTGGTTCATCATAAAATTGAAAGTTGCAAGTGTTTTGAAGTGAATCATATTTCTCCTATTCATCTATTGAAATTATGGATTTGGCCAGATGAAGTATATGGTGCTTGTATGAGCCAATTTATTGAAGTAATACCATCTCATCATCATATGAGACATATTTGTGCAAGGAATCCTTCATCATGTTCCATGGAATTAGGGTTTTGAGATTTGATCTTCACCTCCTAACACAAGCAGTCAAAATTAGGGTTTGTGTTTAACCCATGATACCTCTAACTTTTTGAGCAACACTTGATTCCAGGTGTTGTACCCCAATTTTTGACCTAAGATCCCACTTGTATTTTTGCATTTTTTATACAAAAGTCAAGGTCACTAAATATGTTCGGTTTTAACGTCTCACCTTCGAGCTTTGACTATGCGAAGATTGTCAAGTATTTTGAACATTTTTAGCCTATGCATCACTAATTTCTAATCGCATACAAAGGTGTATGTTCATGTTTTCTTTTGTGTCATGTGCAGAGACAGGTCTGAATCAAGAACATCAGGTGTCGCGCCTTAATTAAGGTTTTGAGTCTCCCAAGCCAGAAGTACGGTTGATTGTGGATTCTCGAAGACTGATTCATCAAGGCACACCGTTGCACCCTTAATTTCGCCCCTAATATGTTTTAGTCGCACTTTCATATCATATTTTGTTATTTGGTCACGATCATTAGTAAATATCTTCATTCATCACATTTTGCATCATTAGTCGTATTTAAGTTGACCATGAAAAGTCAGTTTAAATCAAAGTTTGCATCGTCTTTCAGTTGTAAAACACCTGACATTTCACTTCATGCATTTTTATCTCTTTACTCGTTTCTCCAAGTTGTTTATATGTCGAAAATAAAAATATTTTGGTTTCATAGACAAACTGTTAAAAGCGATTCGACATTATGCGGAAAATTAGTGAGAAAAATATTTCAAGTTTTCACCTTTTACCGATCATTTTATGAATCTGCGTTTCGTGTAGATTATGACGGTATGCTCACTTTATTTTTTCGATACAATTTGAAGTCTCGTTTTTAACCGTAAACATCTGTTTTAGCCCGATATTTTTATTATCATTTTATTTTAATTTCGATTTCTTGAATATTTTTTATTTAATCTTTGTGACATGTAGTTTATTTTAATGTGTTCATATTAATTTTTCGGATAAATTTTCTTCCATTTTTTATTGTTTTTAGTCATGTTGGATCTTTATTTTTTTATTCAGAAAAAAATTCAAAAAAATTATTTTAAATTGAGTTATTTTTTATACTTTCAGGTTTTATTTTATTTTTGTCATTCAGGGAATTTTTGGTCACGAAAAATTATTGATTATACTATGCTTGATTCCTATTGGTTACTAACAAAAGTTACGGATCAGTAAATGGAATTTATTTTGGACGGATGAGATTTAATATGTAATCATAACATTTCTATTCTTTTTCTCTATTTAAAGGTCATTATTTTCATTGTTCAAAAGGGGGGGGAAAACAAAAACAAAAACAACACAACAAAAAGCAACACAATAACATTTTGACCCTTGACTCTCATAACCCCCTTCTCCATTCTACAACCCATTACCCTCCGCCTCTGTAACCCTTCCACATTTTCATCAACTTCCACCCTTCAATCCCTTACCCACCTACTGTCCAGCTTCGCAAACACACAACCCGCCTGTTACTTCCATTTCCGCTAGCAATCCCAAACCTCTCCACGCGAACTGCAATAGCATACCAACACATCCCAATTTCCGCTGTAAAACTGCCAACAACCCCTTACATCACAAACCCGATCTTCAACCACACCCTTCGAACCCAGCAATCCACCTCACAACTTCGCTACCATATCACCATCAACCCACTAACACCATCCGCCTCCTTCCCCAACAACATCCCAACAACATCCCGCCCGTGATTTTCATGACACATTCTTTTTGGAAGCTCCTTCAACAACAAAGAAACTTCCTAAAGATTATGTTCAGAGAGTAAAGCAAGTTCATGAATTTGGTGGTTATGAGTCTAGAGGACATACATACGACTGGAAAAGAGAGGAAGCAAATAAAAACCTTCTACGGACCCACACAACTGCTGTTTCTTCCGGGATGCTTTACCAGCTAGCACAAAAACCATTTGTTCCAAAAAAATATTTCTCTATAGATCGTGTCTTCCGGAATGAAGCGGTGGACCGAACACATCTTGCCGAGTTCCATCAGATAGAATGCCTTCACAAAATCTCTCACAGAACAACAACAATCCACCGTCAATTCTTCTTCAGTCGGCATCGACAATGCAACAACTCTGTTTCGACATTCAGACAAAAACAATTTTCAGCTTAGCATTCCGATTCAGCATTAATGCAGTAACAACATATTTTTTCAGTCACCTTTCCACTTATTCTGCAATGCAAGCGATTTCCAGCAAACAACCGCGATCTGTTTCTGACTTCGGTGATTTTCGCTGGTTTGAATGCAATTTCTGAAATCACGCTTACCGAATCCCCAAATTGGTTTGAATGCAATTTCTAAATCATTGTCACAAAGGAGCATGGCTAAAAAGATACAGGTTATTGGAAAGGCTCGTGTGCCAATTATTAAATTCATTGAAAAGAGGAGTGGTCTTTCCTTTGATATAAGGTTTGACGATATTTTCCTCTTTGGTTTTTGATTCCTCCTAGATTTGTTGTTTAATTTTTTTCTTCTTGATTTCTATATGCGTATTCCACTTAATAATCTTCACACGTCATCATTAATTATGTTTTACCTTACTGGTCATTTATTTGGTTGGATATGGTATTAGATGTTGGATGGGTTATTTAACTTGAAACTCTTTGCTTCTGATTAATTTTTTAAGAATTTTCTATATCCATATTAACTGCAAATAAAACTAAAAAATATATATGATTGCTTTTAATTTATTGTCCGTGTACTGGAAATATTTTAGTAAATCTTATAATTAATTTAGTTTAATATTAATTTAGAATTCTTTAATTATTTTAGATTTATTTTATAACTTTAGAATTTTATTTCATTTAGTAAATTTTAGAATTTTATTTGTTTTTTAGTTTAGTTTAATAACTTTAGAATTTTATTTGATTTTATTTAAGTTAACTCTAGAATTTTATTTGTTTAGTTTTAGTTTAATAACTTTAGAATTTTATTTGATTTTATTTAAGTTAACTTTAGAATTTTATTTGTTTAGTTTTAGTTTAGTGACTTTAGAATTTTTTTTAGAATTAGTTTAATAAGTTTATAATTTTTATTTAGTTTAATAACTTTAGAGTTTTTATTTGATTTAAATTTAGTTTAGTAGTTTTAGAATTTTATTTGATTTAGATTTAGTTTAGTAACTTTGAAATTTTCATTTGTTTTAGATTTAATTTAGTAACCTTAGGATTTTAATTTAATCTAGATTTAACTTACTAAATTTTAAAGCCTTAGTTTAGTTTAGATCAAATTCAATAATACTAGATTTTTTTTATAACCTTAGAATTTGTAATTAGTTTAGAATTATTTTAGTAAGTAATTTTTAATTTAGTTCGAATAACTTCTTTAGATAATTAGTTATATTCCTTTTTATTTGTATATTTCTGTCATTTCAATTTCTCGGTGTCTCTTGATCATTAATTTGTTTTTGTGAGATTTATTTTCTTGTGAACTTTTGAATGTTTATATTTTGATGTTCATTTTATTTTGCTTAATCCAAGGGAAATGTTTTAACTTTGTTGACTTCACGTCATCAAATACATCTCATCCAATCGTGCGAATAGCCTCATTCATTTTTTGCTTGTTTACTATTTTTCCAAACTTAAGATAATTTTCCCAAAAGACTCAATTTTAAAACTCACACCTTTTAAGTCAAAACTTCGACACTAGGTCGTCGCGTCTTCAAAATCTCGTCCATACCCATTTTTTAGCCAAACGAACCATTTTAATCAAACAAACAATTTTTAACCAAAAAACAGATATTTCAAAAGGTTCCTGCGGAGTACCGCAGATGCATTGGGTGCTAATACCTTCCCATTGTATAACCAACCCCCGAACTCTCGATCTCTTTTCAAAAATGCATTGTATTTTCATTACTTTTAAGTATTATTTTACATTGCATATTTTAGGGTTTTATTTCGCTCTTTTTCCCTTTTCCCTTGGAAATAATAAAGCGCGGTGGCGACTCTTGCTTTTGCGAGTCAAGTTAATTAATAGCTTGATCTCCGATTTTCACCGTTACAGAATTGGCGGCTCTGCTGGGGACAGATTGACCTCTTGCTGGTCCATCCCTAAGTGGGTTAAGCCTAATTTGTTTTATCTGTTTTATCATTATTTGATTGTTTGATTATATGTATATATTGTGATTATCTGGGTGTTGATAATATTTACAAAGGACAAGTCCTATACCCGGACTAAGTTACACTTAGGAATAGGACGGGCGGTATAGTCATGTTAACTTTGAGGGAGTAATCCCGAAGAAGGAGGCATGAGATCCCCCACTCAGTGGAAGGCTCTTTTGAACGTAACATTTGTTTACCGAGTAATCGGGAAGACATTATTATTTTCGACCTGGGAGCCAGAGAAGCTGGGAACCGTAGAACCCTAACCCATCTTGGCCTTTTAGGTGTAGTGCGGAGATTATAACGGAGTAATCTGGAAGTAATTATTACGCGATGCTACGCTCGGATGAGCTTCTCTTGAGAATATTGCTGATTATTGAGTAATCAAGACGTTGGTAATATCCGAAGGAGGAATGTAGACTCCGGGAACTCTTAGAACCTTGTTCTACAGGTGTGATTAAACCGTTAGTACATACCTTGGGGGTGTTCCTTACCTTGACTCCATGCTCGTGACGTTGAACCTTTCGACTTTATTTGTGACCTTGCTTGTGGTTGTTGCATAGCCATGCATTCATGCATCCATAAAACCCTTTTCACTTGACTTTGAAGGAATTTGGAGGTCTTTCTTTGTAAACATCACAAGTTTCGTCAAACTCAATAGATCTTGGGTGTTGATAGGGCGAAAACCCTAATCCACCAAAATGGATGATTGATCTTGATGATAACTTGATCAATGTTTGGAGCCAATTTAAAATTCATCTTCTATCTTCATACTTTGATGTTTACAACTTAATATCTTGAGTTCCTTGAAAATCAAATAAAAACTCTCTTTTGCATATCATACATCATTCTACATTTTTTGTTTCACTTTCAAAGGTCTTTTTCTGAGTCTTATTTTTCCTTTGGTCTCACCAGTACAACACTCGCGCTAAGAGAACAATGGAGAATATCAAGCAAGAGGTTTCTGAACTCCGTAGAGAGATGACTAATTTGAAAGCTAGTGTGGAGCACTTAACTTGCTTGGTTGAAATTCTGGTTGCCGCCCAAGTCAATCCTTCTAGGAGGGAGGAAGCGATGATAAAAGTCTTCACTGAAACTCTGAAATCATTCATTCATGAGAAGATGATAATTAATGCGCCTAGTGACTTTCCTGACAAGGTGAATGTAGGAGTGCGTCTAGAAGAAGATGTCTGAAAGGGATGTTTATGTGAAGATGGTAGCTCAGCTAATGGTGTGAAGAAGTTTGATAATGACTTTTCCAAGAAGAGAACCAGAGGAAGGAATAATCATTGTCAGAATCATCATGTTTCTCCTATTCATCAACAGAATCAGCAAGTTCCCAATCAGAGGAAAACCCAGTTTGATCCAATTCCAATTACCTATACAGAGTTGTTCCCTATCCTAATGCAGAGGAATTTGGTTCAGACTCGACCTCCACCAAAGGTTCCTGAGAAGATACATTGGTACTACAAAGCTGATTTGGCTTGTACCTTTCATCAAGGTGCTCCTGGGCATGACTTGGAGGGTTGCTTTGCTTTGAAGATCGAGGTTCAGAAGTTGGTCAGAAGTGGTATCTTGTCATTCAAGGACGTTGGTTTTGAGGTTCAAATCAAGCACGTACCGAAGAGTAAACACGATTGATGGTCACTTTGAGTTTTGAAGGATGTTTTCGGTGATTCAAGTCCAGATGGAAAGCCTTCCTCGATCATTAACTTATTTATGCTTTTTGTAATTTTTCTTGTTTATCAAAACATTGTTTGCATGTAAGAACTTGTTTACATCTGAATGATTATCTTAATACAATGAGTATGTTTGTCTTGAAGAAATTCATTCGTTTCACTCATATTTGTTTTCAAATTTTAAATTTCTTTTTCATTATGATACCAACTTGTTGCCCGTTCTCTTGCCTAGGCAGAGATTGAGGGGAGGATGATGATCTAAAGAACACAAAATCTCTGGTTGTTTGCTTTTGGATAAAATCTTGCTGATGATGTACATGCATTGTTTCAAATTCCTAAACACCGGAGATATAAGGAAGATAATCCCTTGCTAACCCCTTTTGAGCCTTTGAAGTAGAAGTTTCTTTTCTATACGAAAAAACCTTGAATTTTAACCTGGGGCAGGGTAGTTTTTAGTTAATCTGACTGAGTGTTCAAAATTCATAAGGAAGATGTTTTTTGAAGAGAAACTATGAGGGCTATCCTTCATGTATAATGAATCTAGAGGATGTGGAACCACAATGTTATCCCTCATTCATCAAGAAACGAGGCAATCACAATCCTCTCAACAAGCAAAGACAAGCTAATGTCACACATTTTGTTCAAAAAGTCAAAAATCAAGAAAAAGAAAAGCCTGCTAAGTCAAAAAAAACATGAAAACGTGTGACTTAGGAAAAATTAAGGCATCCCGCTGGACTATCAATTCAAAAAAAATTAGTTCAGGCAAAAATTAGGGAAAATAAAAATTGCAAAGAAAAGGACTGCAAAGAAAAGTCCTCAGCAAAGAACAAATTGGTGACTACAAACACGAAGACATGAGGTTGGTTTCTACTCCGAAAGCCTCGTCGTTTCCTTGACCGTCACAAAATCTTTTTGAGAGATGAACACTCATGTCGAATTAACTGAACATAGGGTTGGAGAACATCACGAAGAGCGGGTGGGTACAAATATACTTTGAGCCTTTATCCTTTTTTTCTAAAACCATGAACCAGGCCACGTTACAACCTTCAAAAGTCCTAATTGAAGCAAGGTTATTTTGAAAGCATACTTCCATGAGATAGTGTTCCTGACTCCCATGAATGTTTGTATCATATGATTTTTCTATACAAAAATAAATGGTGCTCTAACTCGCAAAATTTGTGCGATATCTTTCAAAATCTTCAAGACTTACATAACTGTTGCATTAGAATTTTCATTCTCATTGTAAACTTTTTCTAACTGCAAAACATTTGTTTGATATCAAGGAAGCTCACATATAAGCACTAGCGATGAGTTTATTCTTTTAAGGCTTGAAACTATGTTGAGTAATTGGAGAATCATTTCAAAAAAAATCATATCCATGGGCATGTCACCTGAAGACCGTAAGCACAAACATGTTGCTTCTCCCAGTTAATGCTTTTCCCAACTTGTTTGCTCGTTTGGGGCAAAAATTCGAAGACTTTGTTGTGCCGACTACAGTCAATCCGGGGCAATCACGTAGAGATTTGATGAATTCCTCTAAGAGTTTGAAGACACCAGAGCATGGTGAATGCCAGATCTTTTGTAAAATCCTCTTGAGACGATTTCTCCTCATCAACCAGATAGCTTGAGGCATTTTAGAAGTGAAGTTATTCGCAAGAATCGTCGAGCATCACGCAGTTTATCAGCAATAAACTTGGGGCATCCAAAATTAGTTCCAGGGGTAATCTGGATTTGTCAAGATATGTGGTATGTATTGCACACATTATCAGAGGGTGGTGTTCCCAGTATCTCCAACTAGGCAAGACTTTTTTCCAGCTGAAACTTTGTTTGTGTTGTTATCCTTTCAATGGATTGTTTGCAATAGAAGACTGGACTTTGGGTTTTCTACCTGAAAATATCTTCCTCTCCAGAGATATTTAAGCCCTGTAAAAGGACCTTGCTCCAATGATGGCCTGTGTTTTATCTCCAGTAATGTTCCCATCTTGTTGAGATTAGCTGAGCGTCGAGTTGTACTGTGATGTCTTATCATTTTCTGTCCATCTCCCCTGTCTGTTTTGTCAGCATATACATGACATTCATTTATTCATTCACACTTGCATCATGTGTGCACAGTTGTATTTGTTGATGTCTTTGAGTACGCATACCTTGGTTATATCTATTCAAACAGCATATTTGATCTTTCCAAATAGAGTGTCAACTTAAGCAGAAAGTGCGCCTCTTTTCTAATTCCCCACTGAGTTAACTCTCGTGGAAGAATCTTGCTTTAGCTTTCCTTTTCCATCTCTGGATAGGATAAATCCCCATTTGAGTTGTTTCCTCATTGGGTGGAGTCTTGTTTGACTATTTTTCTCTCCAGTTTATTCCTGGATTGAGCTTTGTCTCTTGTGAACGATACCCTGCGGATATTTCTAGGCTGTGAAACCTAGATGGAGAGTGCATTTATTTTGCAATGTAAATACTTGGTCTCCTCAAGAAGGATTTATTCATGGTTCCCCATTGAAGATGAACTTTATTCCCCAATAGTGTTATCACAACCTTCTTCTGGAATATCGACATGACAACAAGCGACTGACTCTTTATTTGAGCAGTTTGATTATTTCTGATTTCTCTATGACAAATGGCGGTCTCTTCATGAGAAGTTTGTCCATCCTCGATGAAATTATTGATTCTCACCTCCAGCAATATCTTCACTATATTTTATGGGTATCTTTTGGGAAACAGCAAGCGACAGTCTCTTCATGAGCAACTTGTATGTTATTGACACCTTTGAAAACATCAAGCGACGGTCTCTTCATGAGCAACTTGTATGTTATTGATACCTTAGAAAAAACAGCAAGCGACAGCCTCTTCATGAGCAACTTGTTTGTTATTGTCACCTTTAAAAACAACAAGCGGCGGTCTCTTCATGAGCAACTTGTATGTTATTAATATCTTTGAGAAACAGCAAGCGGCAGCCTCTTCATGAGCAACTTGTTTGTTATTGACACCTTTGAAAACATCAAGTGGTGGTCTCTTCATGAGAAACTTGTATGTTATTGATACCTTAGAGAAAACAGCAAGCGGCAGCCTCTTCATGAGCAACTTGTTTGTTATTGTCACCTTTGAAAACAACAAGCGGCGGTCTCTTCATGAGCAACTTGTATGTTATTAATATCTTTGAGAAACAGCAAGCAGCAGCCTCTTCATGAGCAACTTGTTTGTTATTGTCACCTTTGAAAACATCAAGCGGCGGTCTCTTCATGAGCAACTTGTATGTTATTGATACCTTAGAGAAAACAGCAAGCGGCAACCTCTTCATGAGCAACTTGTTTGTTATTGTCACCTTTGAAAACAACAAGCGGCAGTCTCTTCATGAGCAACTTGTATGTTATTAATATCTTTGAGAAACAATAAGCGACAGCCTCTTCATGAGCAACTTGTTTGTTATTGTCACCTTTGAAAACATCAAGCGGCGGTCTCTTCATGAGCAACTTGTATGTTATTGATACCTTAGAGAAAACAGCAAGTGGCAGCTTATCTACTTGAGCAACTTGTGTGTTTTTGTTCCCTTGAAAACGGCAAGTGGCGGTCTCTTCATGAGCAGCTTGTACGGAAAACGACAAGTGGCAGCTTCTTCATGAGCAGCTTGTACGTTAGTATTTTTGGAAGACAGCAAGTGGCAGCTTATCTATTTGAGCAACTTGTGTCTTATTGTTCCCTTGAAGACAACAAGTGGCAGCTTCTTTATGAGCAGCTTGTGGGTTTTGGCAACAAGTGGCGGACTCTTCATGAGCAACTTGTGTGCTTTAATATTCTTTGAAGACAGCAAGTGGTGGTCTCTTCATGAGCAGCTTGTGTGTTTTGATATTCTTTGAAGACAGCAAGTGGCAGCTTCTTTATGAGCAGCTTGTGGGTTATTGGCAAGAAGTGGCAGCTTCTTTATGAGCAGCTTGTGGGTTATTGGCAACAAGTGGCAGACTCTTCATGAGCAACTTGTGTACTTTGATATTCTTTGAAGACAACAAGTGGTGGACTCTTCATGAGTAGCTTGTATGCTTTAATTTTCTTTGAAGACAGCAAGTGGCGGTCTCTTCATGAGCAGATTGTATGTTATTGACACCTTTGAAAGGCAAAAAGTGGCGGACTCTTCATGAGCAGCTTGTGTGCTTTAATATTCTTTGAAGACAGCAAGTGGCGGTCTCTTCATGAGCAGCTTGTATGTTATTGACACCTTTGAAAGGAAGCAAGTGGAGGCCTCTTTATTTGAGCAGCTTGTGTATCCCCAACAATAATGTCTACTCAGCAAATGGCATCCCTTCGGAAAAGTCCCATGGGGAAGTTTGTTATTTTATCCTCTTCAAGCGATATCTTGGTTAGAGAAGAAATGTGTTACTGTTCTTGGTAAAATTCAGAAATCAGAGATGTTTATCTCCAGCCACAGTGCTGATGTCAATCATTTTATCTCCAGCCACAGTGCTGATGTCAATCATTTTGTTTTCCAGCCACAATGCTGATGTCAATCTTTTTCCAGTCTTCATACTGATGTAAATCATCTCTTTTCCAGCCACAGTGCTAATGTCAATCTTTTTCCAGTCTTCGTACTGATGTAAATCATCTCTTTTCCAGTCACAGTGCTGATGTAAATCATTTCTTTTTCCAGCCACAGTGCTGATGTCAATCTTTTTCCATTCTTCGTACTGATGTAAATCATCTCTTTTCCAGTCACAGTGCTGATGTAAATCATTTCTTTTTCCAGTCTTCGTACTGATGTAAATCATCTCTTTTTCAGTCTCAACACTGATGTAAATCATTCAAGAGTCTCTCATTTGAAGTCTATGACTTTGTTTCCCCAGTGGAGTTACAACCTCTTCCTCTGTGGGATTACAGTATAATGTGCTTGGTTTCTCCAGCATAGTCTGTCTCATATGGCGTCATTCCCCATAAAATTCAGAGCATTACATTCATATCATATCATGAACATAATCGCGGTATCTTAAGGCCAAAAATTGTGTATTCTATATTTAAGTCCATTCAATCTCGTCGAAATGAAGATCCCAATCTTCATATCTCCAGATAGAAGAAACTTAAATAGGGGCAGCTGTTGTACCCCAATTTTTGACCTAAGATCCCACTTGCATTTTTGCATTTTTTATACAAAAGTCAAGGTCACTAAATACGGTCGGTTTTAACGTCTCACCTTCGAGCTTTGACTATGCGAAGATTGTCAAGTGTTTTGAACATTTTTAGCCTATGCATCACTAATTTCTAATCGCATACAAAGGTGTATGTTCATGTTTTCTTTTGTGTCATGTGCAGAGACAGGTCTGAATCAAGAGCATCAGGTGTCGCGCCTCAATTAAGGTTTTGAGTCTCCCAAGCCAGAAGTACGGTTGATTGTGGATTCTCAAAGACTGATTCATCAAGGCACACCGTTGCACCCTTAATTTCGCCCCTAATATGTTTTAGTCGCACTTTCATATCATATTTTGTTATTTGGTCACGATCATTAGTAAATATCTTCATTCATCACATTTTGCATCATTAGTCGTATTTAAGTTGACCAGGAAAAGTCAGTTTAAATCAAAGTTTGCATCGTCTTTCAGTTGTAAAACACCTGACATTTCACTTCATGCATTTTTATCTCTTTACTCGTTTCTCCAAGTTGTTTATATGTCGATAATAAAAATATTTTGGTTTCATAGACAAACTGTTAAAAGCGATTCGACACTGTGCGGAAAATTAGTGAGAAAAATATTTCAAGTTTTCACCTTTTACCGATCATTTTATGAATCTGCGTTTCGCGTAGATTATGACGGTATGCTCACTTTATTTTTTCGATACAATTTGAAGTCTCGTTTTTAACCGTAAACATCTGTTTTAGCCCGATATTTTTATTATCATTTTATTTTGATTTCGACTTCTTGAATATTTTTTATTTAATCTTTGTGACATGTAGTTTATTTTAATGTGTTCATATTAATTTTTCGGATAAATTTTCTTCCATTTTTTATTGTTTTTAGTCATGTTGGGTCTTTATTTTTTTATTCAGAAAAAAATTCAAAAAAATTATTTTAAATTGAGTTATTTTTTATACTTTCAGGTTTTATTTTATTTTTGTCATTCAGGGACTTTTTGGTCAGGAAAAATTATTGATTATACTATGCTTGATTCATATTGGTTACTAACAAAAGTTACGGATCAGTAAATGGAATTTATTTTGGACGGATGAGATTTAATCTGTAATCATAACATTTCTATTCTTTTTCTCTATTTAAAGGTCATTATTTTCATTGTTCAAAAGGGGGGGAAAACAAAAACAAAAACAACACAACAAAAAGCAACACAGTAACATTTTGACCCTTGACTCTCATAACCCCCTTCTCCATTCTACAACCCATTACCCTCCGCCTCTGTAACCCTTCCACATTTTCATCAACTTCCACCCTTCAATCCCTTACCCACCTACTGTCCAGCTTCGCAAACACACAACCCGCCTGTTACTTCCATTTCCGCTAGCAATCCCAAACCTCTCCACGCGAACTGCAACAGCATACCGACACATCCCAATTTCCGCTGTAAAACTGCCAGCAACCCCTTACATCACAAACCCGATCTTCAACCACACCCTTCGAACCCAGCAATCCACCTCACAACTTCGCTACCTTATCACCATCAACCCACTAACACCATCCGCCTCCTTCCCCAACAACATCCCAACAACATCCCGCCCGTGATTTTCATGACACATTCTTTTTGGAAGCTCCTTCAACAACAAAGAAACTTCCTAAAGATTATGTTCAGAGAGTAAAGCAAGTTCATGAATTTGGTGGTTATGAGTCTAGAGGACATACATACGACTGGAAAAGAGAGGAAGCAAATAAAAACCTTCTACGGACCCACACAACTGCTGTTTCTTCCAGGATGCTTTACCAGCTAGCACAAAAACCATTTGTTCCAAAAAAATATTTCTCTATAGATCGTGTCTTCCGGAATGAAGCGGTGGACCGAACACATCTTGCCGAGTTCCATCAGATAGAATGCCTTCACAAAATCGCTCACAGAACAACAACAATCCACCGTCAATTCTTCTTCAGTCGGCATCGACAATGCAACAACTCTGTTTCGACATTCAGACAAAAACAATTTTCAGCTTAGCATTCCAATTCAGCATTAATGCAGTAACAACATATTGTTTCAGTCACCTTTCCACTTATTCTGCAATGCAAGCGATTTCCAGCAAACAACCGCGATCTGTTTCTGACTTCGGCGATTTTCGCTGGTTTGAATGCAATTTCTGAAATCACGCTTACCGAATCCCCAAATTGGTTTGAATGCAATTTCTAAATCATTGTCACAAAGGAGCATGGCTAAAAAGATACAGGTTATTGGAAAGGCTCGTGTGCCAATTATTAAATTCATTGAAAAGAGGAGTGGTCTTTCCTTTGATATAAGGTTTGACGATATTTTCCTCTTTGGTTTTTGATTCCTCCTAGATTTGTTGTTTAATTTTTTTCTTCTTGATTTCTATATGCGTATTCCACTTAATAATCTTCACACGTCATCATTAATTATGTTTTACCTTACTGGTCATTTATTTGGTTGGATATGGTATTAGATGTTGGATGGGTTATTTAACTTGAAACTCTTTGCTTCTGATTAATTTTTTAAGAATTTTCTATATCCACATTAACTGCAAATAAAACTAAAAAATATATATGATTGCTTTTAATTTATTGTCTGTGTACTGGGAATATTTTAGTAAATCTTATAATTAATTTAGTTTAATATTAATTTAGAATTCTTTAATTATTTTAGATTTATTTTATAACTTTAGAATTTTATTTCATTTAGTAAATTTTAGAATTTTATTTGTTTTTTAGTTTAGTTTAATAACTTTAGAATTTTATTTGATTTTATTTAAGTTAACTCTAGAATTTTATTTGTTTAGTTTTAGTTTAATAACTTTAGAATTTTATTTGATTTTATTTAAGTTAACTTTAGAATTTTATTTGTTTAGTTTTAGTTTAGTGACTTTAGAATTTTTTTTAGAATTAGTTTAATAATTTTATAATTTTATTTGGTTTAATAACTTTAGAGTTTTTATTTGATTTAAATTTAGTTTAGTAGTTTTAGAATTTTATTTGATTTAGATTTAGTTTAGTAACTTTGAAATTTTCATTTGTTTTAGATTTAATTTAGTAACCTTAGGATTTTAATTTAATCTAGATTTAACTTACTAAATTTTAAAGCCTTAGTTTAGTTTAGATCAAATTCAATAATACTAGATTTTTTTTATAACCTTAGAATTTGTAATTAGTTTAGAATTATTTTAGTAAGTAATTTTTAAATTAGTTCGAATAACTTCTTTAGATAATTAGTTATATTCCTTTTTATTTGTATATTTCTGTCATTTCAATTTCTCGGTGCCTCTTGATCATTAATTTGTTTTTGTCAGATTTATTTTCTTGTGAACTTTTGAATGTTTATATTTTGATGTTCATTTTATTTTGCTTAATCCAAGGGAAATGTTTTAACTTTGTTGACTTCACGTCATCAAATACATCTCACCCAATCGTGCGAATAGCCTCATTCATTTTTTGCTTGTTTACTATTTTTCCAAACTTAAGATAATTTTCCCAAAAGACTCAATTTTAAAACTCACACCTTTTAAGTCAAAACTTCGACACTAGGTCGTCGCGTCTTCAAAATCTCGTCCATACCCATTTTTTTAGCCAAACGAACCATTTTAATCAAACAAACAATTTTTAACCAAAAAACAGATATTTCAAAAGGTTCCTGCGGAGTATCGCAGATGCATTGGGTGCTAATACCTTCCCATTGTATAACCAACCCCCGAACTCTCGATCTCTTTTCAAAAATGCATTGTATTTTCATTACTTTTAAGTATTATTTTACATTGCATATTTTAGGGTTTTATTTCGCTCTCTTTCCCTTTTCCCTTGGAAATAATAAAGCGCGGTGGCGACTCTTGCTTTTGCGAGTCAAGTTAATTAATAGCTTGATCTCCGATTTTCACCGCTACACTAGGCTTCTCTACATATCCCTAAACATCTATGATTGGAAGATTGAGAATCAATTTTTTATCATAAGACATTCAATTGATCAATTGGGGGTAAAACAGTCAGTATGACAAATGTTAACCAAAGTCAAAGTTGACCAAGTGAACTTTTGGTCAACTAAGAGGCCAATACTCATGTTTTGATGTTTCACGGTCATTGGTGGAATAGAATCACAAGATCGGTAGATTTTGGATTTAACTTGTAGAAGAAGTTATCTTATTAACTTAGAAATTATTCTAAGTTATAAGTGATTTAAGTGATATATGATGTTATCTTTGAAAAATCATAACTTTCTCATCTTAGATTCAATTTGTGCAAATTTTATATCCATAGAAAGAGGAAGAAAAGATCTCTAAATTTGTCCTTGTGAGCTTATATCCAAAAAGTGAAAGGAAAAATATTTATTTGGCTTGGAAGTTAAGCACAAGGGTTTGATACTTAGAAAAATTACAAGACATGAGCATAAAATGTGGGATTTTAGTGTCCGGATTTAGAGATTCAAATGGACCCAATTCAAAAACTCATCAACATAAAAATTAATGTTTGAACCTTCCTCTTCAACTTTGATTCAAATAATTTTGCATTTGGTGCATTGTAGAGAGAGATATTGAGGTTAGGACTTAAGGGTTTGAAGTTGGCAAGTTGTCAGCATGACATGCAACACGCGTGACATGCTTATTCAGGCCTGGCCAGCCATCACCACTATCTTTTCATGCCAAGTTTTGAGAAGGTTACAAGCCTCCATTCCATTTTATTTCAACATCAATATTAATCTCCATTACTTCAGCTTTCTAATGATGCCAAGATTGTCTTAAATGATCAAGAATGGAGAGAGATATTTGGTTTTGGCTGGGACGGGCAAGATGGAATGTATGCAGCCAGAATTTGATCATTTAAAAGATTATGCATGCACCACTCATAATTTACTGCAGAATTTTGTGGATGTCACGCTCACACCACTCTCTTTCTATTCTTTTACTTTTTTTGGTCAAACAAAGCACACATAAGCCAGGCACGAGAATTGGCATCTTTGCCAAAATTGAAAATTTTTGTCAAAATGCTCATTCATCTCTCTCTTTCTCACGCGCCAATCCTTTTTTCCTAACACTTAATTCATGACATCATAAGGCTCTCAAAATGCACAAGAATGCTAAGCCAAAGTGCACAAAACGCAAATAACCATGTGATGATATAAAAAGTTCAGAAAATTCCAAAATGACCCTCCAACAGTTTTGCTTGCTCACTAAGTCTTTACACACTCTCTTCACATTATATAAACACCTCTAGGTTTTCTCAAACCCTAATCTTAGCCTCTTAGAAGAAGAAAGTCAGATCTGAGTTCTTACAATATTTTTGCTTAAAGCTTCTTTTCCTCTCGAGCTCTCCTCATTTTTCTACTTATTTAAAGTTCTCTAAAGCTCAAGGATTACATCTTTGGGTTTATAATTCACTTGCAAGATCAAGAATACATGGATTTATTTTTCACTTGAGGTAAGTTTTCTCAAACTTCAATCTCCATCATACTAGGTTTTTTTTGTTTAGAAACATGTTCATAATCATGTAGCTGAGCCAAACCATAGGTTTGAGATGTTTGTTGGGTTGCATTTTTGATGAGTCGTGTTTTATGAGCTTCGGAGATTTTGATGTTTTCATTTGTATCATCATCTTATTGCTCAAATATCTTTGTGATTTGTGCCTTTATTGTGAAATCTATGGATTATATCGTGTTCTATGAAGTTTAATCTTCATTTTTTGTTTTAATTTCACTTGATTTCATGGAGTATTCAGAGAGATAAAAAGATCTGAACATGTGAAGAATATTTGGTTATCTTGTTAGGGTTTGTTTTAAGGTCAGGGATGATGAGGTGCCATTTTCTTATTGAACATGTTTAAAGACTTTTTGCAACGCTTTTTAAATACAATAGGTGTAATAGATCTGTTCCTATTTTAATTTTCTTTTTGTTTCATTTTATTTCTCAATTTTGTTTTTAATATTTTCACTTACACAAAAATTCCACAAAACATATTATGAGTCTCTTTTTAAGTATATTTTTTCAAAATAATTTTTATTTTATTTTTATAATTTTCGTAATTAATTAATTCATGAGATTAAATATGTGTTTTCTTAATTAGTTTAATGTTTTATTTTTATTTTCAATTCTCCATTGACCTAAAAAATTCAAAAAAAAATGTCTTGAGTTCCTTATTGTGTTAAGTTAGTCCTAGGATTTTTATCACTTATTTTCCTTTGATTTTAAAATTTTAGAAGTTTAAGTGTCTTTTGCAAATTTCACTTACTTTTACTATAAGTTTCATTTTAATTTTCCACCTTCCTATGATCTGAAAATTCCAAAATAATTTGTGTATATTCTTGAATATGTTTCAATCCTTAAAAAAAATTTTCCATAATTTTTCTTGCTAGTTTTGTTATTTTTTAAAAATTGTTTGTAAAGTGTGCTTCATTGAGTGCCTTTCATGGCTAGTTAGTTTTGATTTTATTTTCCCACTCCTTAGATGTGTAAATGGTATTAAGAGATTTTTCTGACCAATGGATGTTTGAAGATCTTGTCGATGATTTTTATTTGAATTTTAACATCACTTTGCCATTTTTATTGATTTAAATTGAAAACTTGTCCCTTGGTGTTTTTCTTGACAAATGGTGCCTTCCCTTGGTAAATTTTGAACATGTTTTGATGTTAACCTCTAGTCAAATTATGGGTACATGTATGCTTAAGGATCATATCAACTAGATTCAAATTGTAGGTCATTTTAAGGTCAATATCTGATTAATCCTTCTTGTGCATATTATGTATTTATCTTGTGAAATCAAAAAGGGGTTTTGATTGGTCTTTTGAGCCAATTTTCATGATCTTTTGTGTGTGAATCAATGATTGAGGGATGATAGGTTCAAGGATAGTCCCTTAAGGACTTGAGAATTATATGACTTTATTTGGACAATCCTCCTTTTTCTTTACTATTTTGAATTTATTCCTTTGTTGCTTGGGATACAAGGTATGCACTTGTCCAACCTATTAGGAACCAAGTTCCTTCACTAATTCAAACCATATGTTAGAGACTTGAGTTCATATTTATGAACCATTCAAGTTGTAAGTGTTTTGTTGGCAGCAATTTTGGTAAAACAATGTCTTGATAATGTTTTGCTAAATGTCTTAACATTTGAAGCAAACTGTTTTGAATGTCTTGACATCCGCCTCCTGAACTGAACGCATCTCATATCAGTTCATGTTTTTTGTTTCCTAATTTCCTGTGTGCCATAATTCAGGATTTGTGACTCATAGGCTACGAAAAATATGGAGGAATATTTTTCTATTTGAATTATCTTTATGGATTATATCTTGGCCTGTTTTCATGGAAATATTTAAAAGATTTGAATATTTGTTTTTCAGCCCAAGCCCACTGCTGCGCATATATAAGGACCTGCTTCCTTATTCAGAAAATTGTAACTTTTGAAGAAGAATACTTTCCTTCTGTTTTAGAATTCTAAGGATTTTTATTTGTAAAACACTATAGTATTAGTTTAATACTTGAGTTGTTATGTGGGTTATTAATTGTGTATCATTCATAAGCTTTTAAGCATTGAATGGTTGAAGTCTTCAAAACTTATTATTTCAGTTGTTTCTTCACTGTAAGTGATTGAAGAGATTTGAGGAGGGACTCATACCTAGGAGTGTCTTAGGTATAAGTATAGCATGGGTAGTGATTAAGTGATTAGATCGTAAATTGGTTGTTTACTGAGGGTCTATGAATTGATACTATTTAGTGGACTTGTCCCTGACTTGGTAGCCCCCAGAGTAGGTGTTGTTGTACACTGAACTGGGTTAACAATCCCTTGTGTTTTTATTGTTTTTATTATTGTTACACTTTACTTTGTTCCTTATATATTTGTATCGTGACATCTCCTTCGACATCGCATATCTGATACTAGAATTTCACAAGTACTCTATCATTGCCCCTTTATTTAAAGTCATTTGTTCATCTTTTGTGATCATGGCTTAGGAGGATGTTTTTGTGCACTTCTACTTGAGTACCATAGATCCAAATTATTTGAGATCTATTGAACATACTTCTGACCTCTAAGGTCTTAAATGTCGTTATGCTTAGATCCTTTGATTCTTTGATTGACATCTTGTAACACCCCCAATTTAGTTAGAATTATTTTATTTAAAATAATTAGATGATGTGATGTAATATTATGCGTTGGTGAATTTTATAATGTGTTGTGATGCAATTTTCGGGAATTAAATGATTTGGAAATTATAGAAGTTAAGGGATATGGGTGTAGGACCCAAAAGTGTAGAAACATAAGGGTGTGAGTAATAAATAAGTTATTAACATTACTTGGATTAAATAAATGACTTATTATTATTTTATAATAACTAAATGGAATTATTAGTAGAATAATAGAATTAGTGTTATTTTATGATATTTAAATAATAATTTAATTGGGAAGACTAAGGTTATTGTTGGAATATAATAGAATGGGAATAGAAAATTAGTATTAGAATGTAAGAACAGAAAGAAGTGTAAAAGTGAGAAGAGGAGAAAGGGCACTAAGAGGCTAGGGCAAGAAGATTCACCGTAGGAATCAAGAACCGGCAAAAATCTAAGGTAAGGGGGGATTCTAACATTGTAATGGGTTGCCTAATGATGGAGGAATGGTAGTGTTTAAGTTACATTATTGTATGTTCTTTATTTGTCTCTATTTGAGTTTGTTGGGGTTTTACCCAGTGATGAGCTCTTTGGTGAATTGTGTGTATTTATGGTGAAAATTGTTGATGAACATTGATGAAATTGGTGTAATATTTGTGTTAGAATTGTTGGGCATAATGTGTGTTGATATATATATAATTTTACATGTTTTAGGATGTTTTCAAAAGTGATTTTTGGATGGAAAAAGTGAAATCCTGTTGCAGAAAAATATACTGATTTTTGGGCTCTGGTTCAGTGGTAACTGGTTATTGGGATTGAGTAACCGGCTATCTATTGCAATTTTGGAAAATATTGGGCATGTTTTGTATGCAGTAACCGGTTACTGATATTGAGGTAATCGTTTACCGCTGAAGGTTCCTGCATAATTCGCTACTGTTTCGTTCAGTAACCGATTACTAGTATGGCAGTAACCGGTTACCACTGTGTAAGGCAAAATTTTGTAAAATTTAAAACTCCATAACTTTCGCCTCAGGTGTCCGTTTGACACTTCATTTTGGCCAATAAGAAGCTAAAATTATTTTCTATTCTATACAAATAAAAGGGAATACAATAGCTAATTATTTTACCAACATAAATGCCTATCTGTACATGTTTCCGAGTAATACATTGTCAGTTGTTTTGCATTGGAGTAAGTTGATGTTGTATGAATGGGTTGATGCTTTTGTACTATGTATTACACAATGATGATGATGGCCTGTATTGGTGTGGCATTTATGAGTAAAGATAATCAATGTGAATTTTGTTGTTGCATGTTAGTGCCACATGCATTTCATGAAGCGATGGCCTGTATTGGCGAGTGATGGCATGTATTGGTTAGCGATGGTCTGTATTAGTGTGATGATGTGGATGCCCTAAGTTGGAATTGTGATGGGGGCTTATGCCCTGTTGGTACCACATGCATTTGAGTTAGTGTCGGTCTCATTGCATTATATGATTGTGAAAATTCAATGTTTTGGATATTAAAGAAGTATGATCATGTGTTCTTGAATTGCTATCTGCTTATTATTATGCTTCCTTTTGTATTGTTATGATATCTCACCCTTTCTGTTTGAATGTTGCCTCTACATGGGTAACATGCAGGTGATCCGCAGTAGACGATATTATTCGTCATTTACTTTCAAGTCGGTGTTGTGCTCTGATACGTAACACCCGGGGGATGAACACTTGCTTGCTTTGCTTAATTGTTATTTTCATTTAAAGAATTGTGGGAGTATTATAGTATATCTATTTATTTGATTTAAAACATTGTTTTTATGATGAGTTGAGAATGTTGAAAATAATTATGATTTTCGTTTCGTTGCATTAATAAAGTTGAAGCTTGACAACCATGATAAAATTGTTATCGGCTCATTCGAAGTGTGTTGTGTATCCGTTTAATTATACTTGAGCATGTTTTAATATGTTGGAAGATGTGACATCCTATTTCGATGATGTATTCTAGAAATTAATTTACTCTGATTTTTTAATTAACGATGGGGAAATAGGGTGTTACACATCTCATTGTCAATTCAATATGATGACAAGTTAGGAGCCACGTTCTTGTTTTGGCCTAGTTTATGGGTAATGGCTTTTGAATCCTCTAAAGGACCTTTGGTATAATACTTTTTCTTAGTGATTGCTTAGTGATTTCTTCATTTGCTTTCTTACTTGTGTTTTGAGCATCATTGCTTAGTGATTGCTTCATGAGCTTTTATGCCATGTCTCTTTAGTGTATCTTGATGTTGGCTACTTACCATAACATTTAAGAACATTAACTTTGATCTATTTAGATCACAATGCTTGTGTGCATTAAAGACTATATCTTTTGCTAGTTTGTCATGATACTTGAGCGTGTTATATTGATGACATGGCTTGAGGCTTTAAGATCATGATGGATATTTTAAGAGGGGCCTTGTTACTGCCCTATGACCTATAAGTATCACCTTATTTCATTTGATATTTATCAATCTTAATTGGTTTAAGACAAGTGTTATACATCTTTAGATATTGTTATTCATCAATTAGGTGACTTTTTATGTTTATGAAGTTTCATCTTTTTCTTTGTTGCTCTTGAACTTCATCTTGAGTTCCATAATTCTTCAATTATTATTTCACCATTTGATCTTTACTTGTTTTTTTATGCCAAAACTTTCCCTCCATTTTTATTCAAGACATTCTCCTAGGGTTCTCAATTTCTCAAGGTTGCTCAAGAATTGATCAGACAAATTCTCCTACTAAGCAGTGGACTTACAACTAGGGTTTCACTTTTCTCAAGGAATATTGGGTTTCTAAGGCCTCAATTTGTTTTCATGGTTCCTTATATGTCTCCAAGAACAATCATACCAAGTTTTAAGCCTTGCACTACAAGTTTGCTCAATCAGTTACTCAGATGACTGAAAATCTACTTGTAAATGAGAGTGCGCTATATGCGTTTCGTATGCATATGCTATGATATTTGTAAATGATGAATGGATGTGAAATGTCGTTGAAACATATTGGTATCTTCATATAACATCTTCGATTTGGAAATAAATCCCTGACTGCTGCTGGGAATGAAGAATATGTGTAATGTTCGATCTTTTCTAGAATATTTCCGCTGGGGATTCTTGCTTTCTATTTGAGGAAACTCTGTTGGGGAATGTTTGAATTTTTCTTGGTGATAAGAGTTCAGGAACATTGGTTGTTCACCGCTCTACTGGGGAATTTAATTCTTATATACCCTGACTGGGGATAAAAGAGATGGATAACCTTCTGAAGCGATGTCTGGCCGAGTTTTTGATATGGATGTCGACTCTTCTGGGGAGGGTAAGATTAACTGATATATGGTCTGGTTTCAAATTTAGTAGAAACTCTCTAGGGATAGCAGTCTGGACTGCCCTTTACTGGAGAGGGGAATTTCTCCGGTGATTTTCAGTAGTCAAAGGAATAGACTCAAGTTGGGGAGACTGGATTTGTTAAGGAAAAAAGCCCTGTTGGGGAAATAAGCCCTATTGGAGAAATACTTTGCTGAGGAAATGCTCCGTTGAAGAATATTTGCAGGGTATTTTACAGTGTTGGAGAAATAAACTCAACTGGGGAAGAGAATTCCTGTGAACTGTGTTGATTCCATAATCTCTGAGGAGGATTGGGACTCTGTAGGTTGGCCATATTGTAAAGAAAAAGATCATACTCCTTTGTTCGCTAGGGGATCTGCTGGTGAGTATGATTAGGGTATTTCAGACTTGCGGGGAATGTGTCGAGTTTATGAAGATGACTCTGTGGGAACTATTCCATGGAGGTTGTTCTGTGGGGATTTATGGATGACTTGAACGTTATCCTGTCTCCTAGAGTCTTGACTAAATACTTATTCCTGTTTTTATGCATATATTTGTTAACAATAATTGTATTCATATGCATATGTTCATTCAATTTAGTCATTGGACGTTTTTGCAAACAAAACAGAAAAAAGTAAAACAAATTTTGAATTTTGAAATTGTATTTATGTTGATATTTTGCCTATAAACAGGCGGTTGTTGTACAAAGAGACAGAAATCCTAGTAAAAGGAAATTGTCATGAAATGAAAGGAGTACAAAGTAAAAAAACATATAGCTATGTGTAAATGATCTCTTCAGGCTTCAACTTTGTTATCACCCTTATATCTTCGAGCATCTCATCCTTTGCTATCAGAAGAAGTTGATTGAATTGATTTGCACCATTCAAACTTGATGTTGGCAATAAAGTTGGTTGTAAGTGATCCAACACGACATAGTCGTACGCTTTAATCCCTAACTTTTGCTTGGACTTCCCTTTCTGGTTTTTTGTCCACCGGGATACCCTTTTTTGTCCAAGCCGCCCTTTCAGGTTTTCGACTTGCTAGGTGTACAAATTTTTATATAAATCCATGATTTTGGCCTAAACCCTTTTTGGTTCGTCAGGATGCCCTTATTTTTTCCTAGGCCAGTCAGCCTAGCGGGTCGTTTTCATGCGTAGTATCTTTTGGTTATGTCCGCATTCACAGGGTGTGGAAAATCTTCACCGTCCATGGTGGTAAGTATCATAGCACTGCCCAAAAATATCTTCTTGATCATGAATGGTAAGTATCATAGCACTGCCCGAAAATACCCGATACTTGACTTTCTTATTGAAGGTTTTGATCATGCGCTTCTGATACACCTGACCGTGACAGACAACCGTAAGTCTTTTCTCGTCAATCAAATTTAATTGGTCCAACCTAGTCTGAATCCATTCATTTTCGTCTAAATTTGCATCTTTTATAATTCTCAGAGAAGGAATTTGAACTTCGATAGGTAGAACAATTTACATACCATATACCAGAGAGAATGGGGTTTCCCTAGTTGATGTCTGAGCCGAAGTACGATAGCCATGAAGAGTAAATGGTAACATCTCATGTCAATCATTAGATGTCACCTTCATCTTCTATATAATCTTCTTGATGTTCTTGTTGGCGGCTTCTACTGCACCATTCATCTTCGGTCGATATGGAGAAGAATTATGGTGCTTGATCTTGAACTGCATACAGAGTTCCGTGATCCTAGTGTTGTTGAGATTGGTACCATTTTCTATGATAATCCTTTTGGGGATTCCATACCTACATATAAGATTATTCTTAATGAACCGGGAAACAACATTCTTTGTAACAGAGGCGAATTAAGCCGCTTCAAGCCATTTTGTGAAATAATCAATGGCGACAAGGATGAAACAATGTCTATTGGAAGAAGTAGGTTTGATCTCTCTAATCATATCAATGCCCCACATTGCAAACGGCCAAGGAGAAGTCAAGACATTCAGAGGTACTGGAGGCACATGTACTTTGTCAGCATAGATCTGGCACTTGTGACAAGTTCTTGAGTGGTGATGGTAGTCAGTTTCCATAGTCGACCAATAGTAACCCGCTCTCATAATCTTCTTACCCATAGTATGCCCACTGGAGTGAGTACCAAAGATTCCTTTGTGCGTATCTTCCATAATTTTCTCAGCTTCCTTCTTGTCCATACAATGAAGCATAGTCGAATCATGATTGTGCTTGTACAAAATTTTGTTGCTCAGAAAGAACTTCACAGAGAATCTCCGTAGGAATTTCTTGTCATTGATAGATGCTCCTTCAGGATACTCTTGAGCTTAGAGGTACATTTTTAATTCATGAAACCAGGGCTTTTATTCTACTCTGTCAGTGTCAACTTCATAGAAGTGTGCTGGTTCATCCAGTCTTTCGATGGTAATTCGAGGAGCCTCGTTGTCCCACCTGACCTTGAACATATATGACATGGTAGACAATGCATCTTCCAGCTAATTCTTTTCTCATGGAATATTCTCAAAAGTGGTCTCCTCAAAATATGGGATTAAGGTCAACACCTTCTCTCAGTATGGAATGAGATTCAGATGCTTCGTATCCCATTCTCCCTTGATCTAACTGATTATTAGGGCCGAGTTCCCGTATACGCTCAAGAACTTGATTGTCAGGTCAATAGAAGCTCTGATGCCCATGATGCACACTTCATATTCAGCCATATTGTTGGTACAATCAAAGCATAATCTGGCGGTGAATGGCGTATGGCAACCCTGAGGAGAGATAATTACAACACCAATTTTGTTTCCAAGTGCGTCAGTAGCTCCATCGAAAACCATAGTCCATCGGGATCCTGGATCAGGTCCTTTATACGGTTCAGGTTCTTCACAATCTGTAACTAGCATAATGTTCTTGTCCAGGAACTCAAAATTCATAGACTGGTGGTCGTCTACATCTTGAGGAGCCAAGTGGTCTGCAAGCACACTTCCTTTGATCACTTTCTGAGTGGTGTACTGAATATCGTATTCTGTCAAGACCATTATCCATTGGGCTATCCTTATGGATAGAGTTGGCTTCTCAAATATGTATTTGATGGGATCCATTTTAGAGATTAATAAAGTAGTATGGGTCAACATATATTGTCTTAGTCGGCGAGCAGCCCATGCCAAAGCGCAGCAAGTTTTGTCGAGCAGTGAGTATCTTATTTCACAGTTGGTAAACTTTTTGCTAAGGTAGCATATTGCATGCTCTTTTCGACCAGACTCGCCATGTTGGCCCAGTACACACCCTGTTGAATTCTCTAGCACTGTAGGGTAGATGATTAGAGGTCTTCCTTCAACTTGTGGCATCAAGATTAGAGGTTCTTGTAGGTACTCCTTGATATTTTCAAAGTCTGTATGGAAATCGTCATTCCATTTTACTACCTGATCTTTCTTCAGTAGCTTGAAGATCGACTCACAAGTAGAGGTTAAATGAGAAATGAATCGAGAAATGTAATTTAGTCGTCCCAAGAAACCTCTGACTTCCTTCTTAGTACGGGGAACCGGTATTTCTTGAATATATTTTACTTTGGCGGGATCAACTTCAATACCTTTACCGCTGACGACGAAACCCAGAAGTTTACCGAACCTCACCCTAAAGGTGCACTTGTTTGGATTCAAGAGTCTCTCAAATAGTTTGCATAGATGATCAATATGTTCCTCTTTAGTATGAGATCTGGCTATCATTTCGTCAACGTAGACCTCTATCTCGTGATGAATCATGTCATGGAATAAAGCTACCACGGCACGCTGATAATTTGCGCCGACGTTCTTCAACCTAAAAGGCATAACCTTGTAGCATAAAGTGCCCCACAGTGTGACAAAGGTTGCTTTCTCCATGTCTTCAGACACCATCTTAATCTAATTATACCCTAAGAAACCTCCATGAAGGAGAATACCTTGCGTTGAGCGGTGTTGTCGACCAAAACATCAATATATGGAAGTGGGAAGTCATCTTTGGGGCTTGCCCTGTTCAGATCCCTGTAATCTACACACATACACACCTTGCCGTTTTTTTTTGGGTACCGGAACAACATTATCAACCCATTGAGGATATGATGTCACTGCTAAGAAGCCTACGTTGAATTGCTTCAAAACCTCGGCCTTGATCTTCTCTAACATCTCGGGACGTATGCGACGAACCTTCTATTTTATCGGAGAACAACCCTCTTTCATCGGCAGACGGTGAACCATAATATCAGCATCGAGCCCTGGCATGTCTTCGTACGACCAAGCAAAGATCTCAACATAGTCATGCAACATCTGGATCAGCATGTTCTTGACATCACCCTCTAGGTTAGCACCTATCTTGACTTCTTTCCTGTCTGTTTCAAAACCCAGATTTACAACTCCAACTAGCTCTTCATGCATTTGGATAGCATTTTCTTCTTGCACTAACAGTATGGCAAGTTCTCCAGGTATTTCACAATCTTCCTCACCTTCGTCCTCGGCTTGGGAGATCAGATTTTCAAAGTCATAAGTGGCAATAATAGAATCGTTATCAATGGGATCCAGAGTGGATGTGGATCTACAATTTATCGTGTGGGTGTGTGTAAGAACACGTAGCTATTTGAAAGTGTAATAAAGTAAAAGGAAAAATAGAGAGTGCAAAATTTGAATGCAAAACATCCAATGCTTTAATTAAATGAAAATATGTTTATGAAATGACAACCCCTTAACAAATGAACCATTGTGCCCCGGGTAAGACACATGGTTTAAAGCTATTGTTTAAAAAAATTACATAGCCAAAACTTTGAAAACAATAAAAACATAAATTTATCTATTACTCCTGAATAAAGGAGATAGAGATAATGTCTTCCGCCTTCCAGTTGCTGAGCCCGTTGCCAATGGTAGGAAAGATCCAGTTGTAAAGGTCATAATCACTATCAACATCTATTATAGCATTAACTCTGTTGTTGCTGACACGAAATGGAGGTCTTCCAGCACGAGCGCGGCGAACAACCCCATGACCCTCTACAGTAAAACCCAAACCAAATCTGTCAGATTTATATGAATGTTGGGAAGCTGGCCCCAAGTAGTACAACCACCTTCTTTTACAACAGCTTTAGCATCTTTCAAGGAAGCCATCATGGGCGGAACCCTAGTAACTTTGGTAATGGCGAAAACATCTTCAGTAGCCGTAGGGGAAATCACTTCAAAAGTCTAGCAGGGAGTCTCGGTGAATTCTTCGTCCACTATAATACCAGAATGAGTTCAGGTGGCTAACCATATACTCTTCTTCACCGTAGACAGTAAAAACCTTTTTGTTCACGGGATACTTTAACTTCTAGTGCAGGGTAGAGGTAACAGCTCCTGCCCCATGTATCTAGGGGCGTCCCAGTAAGCAAGAATAAGCTGGCCGAATGTTCATTACATAGAAGGTAGATTCGAAGACTTGCAAACCTACTTTGATCAAAAGATCCACTTATCCGTGTACCACCCTCTTCAACCCATCGAAAGCTCTTATTATAATATCACTAGGTTTTAGTACAACCCCTTCGCAATCAAGTCTGTCAAGGGCGCCCTTGGGTAGAACATTTAACGAGGAACCAATATCAATCAATACATGAGATAGAGTAGTGCCTATGCATTCAATGGAGAGATACAGGGATTTATTGTGGCTTCTTCCTTCATGAGTCAAATCGGCATCAAAAAAGCCTAGCCCGTTGTCAGTAGTTAGGCTTGCAACATAACTTCCAACCTGATCGGCAGAAATCTCTTGTGGTGCGTGAGTAGTCTTCAAAAATTTCAATAAAGCCTGTGCATGGGCTTTAGAACACAACATCAAGGATAACATGGAGATTTTAGATGGGGTCTGCCCCAGCTGTTCAACAATCTTGTAATCGCTCTTGCGGATGATTTTCAACACCTATTCCAACTCTTGTCTAGAGGTGTCTTCAGCTGTAGCTTCTTTAGGCACCTCCGTTTGGGCAGGATCCATCATTTTATCTTTGCCCTGAGCCTCAGAAGTTGACTCAGTAGCAATAACCTTAACAAAAATGGAAATAGTCTTCGGAGAGATTTCCAGAGAGAAAACCCTTCTGCTTCTAGTAACCCTACTGGTCCCAACAATATTGTCGATGTTGGAATCAGTAGCTTCGATAACTTTATCTTCAGTAGTTAATAAATATTGCTTAACGCCATGGTAGTAGACTTCGGATCCATAGTTCCACGAAATAGCTTTATCCAAAGAATATGGGATAGGTCTAGGTGTAGTGATGATTAGAGGAGCAGCTTTAGGATTGGCAGTAATCCTTACAGGACCTTTGGAAGCGATCCTGATAGGGGTGCCAGAAATTACGGATAAGTCTTGAAACAGATTATCAGGAAACGAAATCTTCTCAACCGGAATTATATGATTGTCCATTAGGCGTGAATTCCTTCCTTCAGTAACTTACAACGATTAGGTTGGGTTACTCATAAGTAACATCTTTCGATACAGCCCGGAAATAAACCGGCCTACAACAGATTATTCTTGATAATTGGGAGGGGAGTAACCAATCACTTATAGTAGAAACATAAAGAACATCGTCAATTGCACTTATGTGTTTGTCATGCTTCGGCATTGGTGCAATAATCACATTCGGGGTTTTCGTAGGATCAAACTCAATTTCTTTGTTATCAATCATATCCTGAATTTTGTTTTTCAGGGCCCAGCAGTTATTGGTGTTGTGCTCAAGACTGTTGGAATGGTGGGCACACTTTACATTAGGATCGTAGCGAGGAGAGGAGGTATTGGGGTTCTAAAGAGGCTCCCTCAATGCTATCAACTCCTCTTTCAGTAAGTGTTGTAATGCCTGAGACAATGGCATACTAATCTTGGTAAACTGCCTCCTTGGAGCGTCTGGCCTACACTGATTGCCATGTTGTTGTTATTTAATAGGCGCAAGATTAGAAATTAACATCTCTCCCATGGACTGATTTCGATCATTTTTAACATGGCCTTTCTGGCCATAAACAGTGTTGGCTTCCTTCTTACCACTGAACATCTTCTTTAAAGCACTTGAAGACGTAGCCACTGGAATATTTCCACTCTTGATACCACCTTCGACACGTTCTCCGGTTAGAATTAGCTCACTAACACCAGATGAGGAGCTTCCAATCAGATAGTTAAATAATGGACCTGTCAAAGTGCCCATGAACATATCAACCAACTCCCTGTCAGATAAAGGAGGTTAAACTCTTCTAGCCAGATCACTCCACTTCTGGGTATATTCTTTGAGTCCTTCATTCGAATCCATAGTCATGTTGTGTAGTTGCACACGAGTTGGTGCAAGGTCATCATTGTATTGATACTGCTTATAAAAAGCACCAGCCAAGTCCTCCCAAGTATGAATGTTGGTTACTTCTAGCCGATAGAACCACTCGAGTTGTGTACCAGACAAACTTTCCTGAAAAAAGTGAACTCGTAACTTTCAATCAACAGTATGGGGTTAGATCTTCCGAACATAAGATCTCAGATGAAGTTTCAGACAAGACACACAGTCATATTTAGCAAAAGTGGGGGTTTTGAATTTATGAGGGATAACTACCCCAGAATAAGACTCATCTCTTCAAAATCCAACCCGGGAACCTTCTGTATCTCCATGGCCTTAAGGGGATCTTCCAACTGGTTGTACCTATCATTCGTAGGAGGGTACTGTTCATCGGAATAGTCTTCGTCCTTAGAAATTTTCCCAGAACCCTGGTTGGTTCCACCTTCAGCCTTAACACTTCTATCGTCTCCCTCTTGATTGTTATCTTCATCAGAGGAGATATCAGCAGTTTTAACCAGTTTAGTGGGACCTTTGAATCTTTTCCCCATATTGAGGATAGCAACTGGATTTCAAGTCTTCTTCTTTTTGGCGATGAGCGCCACCATATCTTTATGCCCCTGAGCTAAGTTCAAGGGCGGCCCCTGGAATTGGGCATGTTGTGCTTGGAGTTCCTTGACAGTCAGCTCTAGAGCCATCTTTTACTGAAATAAACAATAAGAAGATGAGAAATCCTGTATTGGAAAACCTGTGATGTAATGATGCATGATATATAGATGTAATGTTTTCAAGGATCTCGCGGGGTAAACAAAAGTTAAACATTAGAAGTTGAATTTGGTTGCAGCTTTAACTAAAGAACTTCGTGTCGTTGAATGGTGTTGTACCCCAAAATTTTCCCTCCCATATTCCTCAAGAGTTGTCAAGAATCATCTTCAAATGGTCCAAGATTGCTCAAAAGGGTTGTGCAGTCCAATCACCTCCTAAGACAGCTGAAATTAGGGTTTTGGTTCTTTCAAGGAATTTGGGATTTTCAATGGTTCAAACAAGTCTCATAGGCCCATATACATCCTCAAGCACCTACATACCAAGTTTCAAGACTCACAGGGCCAATTTGCACAGTCAGAAGCCTCATTTGATCCACAATCAACTGCAGGGGCAAAATGGTCATTTTGCAGTCAAACGTCAGAATTTTTGGTCAACATCTTATTTTGAGTCCACAATCATCATTTGGTCAATTCTTGATCATGATTCCACAAGCATAGCTCAAAAATCATCAAGATGCAAAAGTTACTATTTTTGGACAGTAGAAAAGTCAATTGTATCTTGACCAAGGCATAACTTTTTCATGGTTTGTCAGAAAAATCCCATCCAATGCTCATTTTGAAGGGGATGTAATTTCCTACAATTCATCTTCACACTCCAAGTCCAAGAAATGCTCTCACAAAAAGTTATCAATTTCTACATTATAGGTCAATTTCAAAAGTCAACAAAAGTACCTTTTGAGTCAAACGCCATAACTTGAGATTGGTAAATCCAAATGACATGGGACCAAAGGCATTGGTTAGAGGACTTCAAGACCTTTCCAAAATGTCCAAGAACATGTTCATATGATCAAAATTGAGCAAGATATGCATTGGGGAAGTTGGGAAATTTTTGTGAATTTGCAAAAGTCAACTTTGCTCAAAACACCTTATTTTTGCTAATGGGCCCCAAAACCTTTATTTCATTTTCTTTCATATAATCACATGCAGGTGTCAAAGAGCGTTCCACCATGTACTTCATCTTTCCAAGCGCCAAGTGGCCACAGGCACAAATCTAATGGCCATGAGATAATGGTCACCATACCCCTCAGTCAATGCCTGCGTGGACAAGCTCAAAAGTCAAAGAGGCTTGCATGTTGTTGGGCCTGGAAATTACTTTCTCACCTCCTAATTGGGCCAGCACCCCCCCTGGTTCATTCATTCATTTTTCTTTTCTTTTATAATTTCCATTTAGTTATTTTACTATTAATTATTATTATTATTATTATTTAATTAACTCAATTAATTATTTTTATAATAAAAATCAGAAAACTAAGAAATGTAATATTTGTATTATTATTATTATTTATTAATTTCACCCTTAGTTTATTATTTTTGTAAATAAATACATAATTAATCTATTTAGTTAATTAGGGTTAATTTTAACTTTTTCTCAATAATTTAAAATCAACATAGAATTAGGGTTTTCTAGACAATTTTAATTTCTCTTATTTTCATTAAAAACATAAAAACTAAAAAATACTTTTTTTCTTTTAATTAATTAATTAATTAGTTTTAGGTTTAATATTAATTAAATGCAAAATAACAAAAAACTCATTCTTTCTCAAAAAGGGTCAAAACCCTAAGGACTTCGCTGATTCAATTTTTTCTCGCGCATATTTATTCTTGATTAATTTTTGATCATATTTATGTATTTGCTCCGAGGATGTAATAGCGTAATTAGGACCTTTTTATCGCTTTCTTTAATTTTCTCGCATTTACTTTTCAAGGGTTTGCTTTTGGCGATGTAAATACCCGACGCCTTGTAATAACGTAGATTTATTTTCCGCAAACTATTAACTGTTAGATGTATGTTAATTAGGTTATGCATGACAAGACTTGTTCTGAAATTAAAATCAACCCGTAGCTCACCATAACATGTGCAAAGATAACATAATTGAAACCTAACACACTCGCACATGCCACTCCTAGGGTACGCCTCACTTGGATGCCTCGACGTGGTCATTGAGTATAGGGTGTTTTAGAGGTCGCCCTCCTGTCTAAAGATCCAAGTTTCCTCGAAACGGTTGCCTCAGATAAAAAGGATCTAGGACACTAGGGTTACCGCTAAGGCGTCCTACTATTTCTTTGGTGACCACATGTCCCTATAATCGAATTGACCCGAATAACTCCAACGACGGTACTACCTACTTCTCAATAGTGGGATAGTACTGTCTAAAGGACATTTACACAGCTTAATTTATTTTGAGTAGGTAGAGGTTCTTAGATACTTGCTCTTTCAAAACAAAAAAAATACTTTTCGCACCTACACTTTTCTGACAAAAGTTTTCAAACAAACACTCCATACACTCTTGAGGACAAATACAAGAGTTAAATTGAAGTTTTCAAACAAACTTTTTCAAAACCCACAAACACAAGAAAAGCAAAACATTTTTGAAAACATAGTGAGCAAGTACCTAAAAGCCCGTGGATAACCACGGATAGAAAGGGTGCTAACACCTTCCCTTTCTATAATCTACCTCCCGAACCGAGAAACATCTCGAAAAGGAATTTTGCTGTGGTTTTGTCCTTTCCTTGTTGGAGAAAATAAAAGATGGTGACGACTCTTACTTACTGCGACATTTCGCGAACCAGCATTCCAAAACAGTCAATTATATTTCCACCGATCACAGAACTGGCGACTCTGTTGGGGAAATGATTATAAGTGAGGTGTACCTTAGGATTAGATCATTCTATTTTTTCAATTGTATGCCTTGTATGATTTATATTTGTGGGCTTGTATTGGAGTTTCATAGATCCTAACCCGGATCTGGGGAATACCCTTTAGGTAAGTAGCAATAAACTGTGAGGGACCTGTCCGGCGTAGACCGACACGGGTGAAGCAGTAGCTACGTTGGTGTGACACCTTGGTCTGTACCGATATCCCTTGTGTTGGAACGAGGAGAATATGGGTCTTCTGAGGAGTCATTAAGCACCGACTGACGTTAGCACCTTAAATTGACCAACTTGGCCATAGAACAGTAGCAGTATGCTACACTCATTGAGGCTAAACTCTCGCGATGGTTCCAGCCACAAGAAAAGGCTGCGAAGCTGGAGTTATGACCGATTGAGGGTAGTCAGTGATATTGAGATCCTCTAGAACTCGGTTACTATTTTTAGGACAGGTCTTAACCAACTGAAACTGAAAGAGGGTAGTACCTAAACTTCATGCTGGCATGAACTCTAAGGGTTGTCTTGTGTAACTTGTGTGTCTTACCATGTCTGCCTTTTGTGAATACTTGTGGTGTGCCTTTATCATAACATCATACCATCATAACATTGCATGCATCATGCATAAGGACTGACCCATTTCAAAGACAAGAGGGTTTCATCTTTGCTCTGTTTTGTAGGACATCATGATGCCTGTGCGAAGGAATACTATCCGGCTCAACTTTGTTCAACCACCTGCTCTGCTTACAGAATTGGTTGACAGGATTCCAAACACTACTTCCTTCATCAAGAGGCATGGTTCTCTTCTCGGTTTAGTCACTTCAAAGTGGGATCAACAATTGATGAGTGTCCTGGCCCAGTTTTATGATCCGATATACCATTGCTTCACCTTCCAAGACTTCCAGCTGGTCCCTACCCTGGAAGAATTCTTTGATTTGCTTGGTATCCCTGTTTTGGAACAGACTCCATTCACCGGTTGGGAAAAGACTCTTAGGCCTGAGGAGATTGCTGCAGCCCTTCCCTTGACCAAAGAAGAGGTAATGGCTAACTGGGAGACTAGAAGTGGAGTTAAGGGCTTTTTGGCTAAGTTTCTGATTGGCAAAGCTAATAGTTTCTGGAATGACTTAGACTTCAGGGCGTACGAAGACATTCTGGCTCTCTTAATCTATGGTCTAGTATTGTTTCCAAATCCTGATACCTTTGTTAATGTCAACGCCATAAGGATCTTCATCTCTCGGAACCCTGTACCCACTCTCTTGGGTGATATCCTGCAACAACTCTATGCTCGTACTGCCTGAAGACGGGGAACTTTGTGGTGTTGTGCTCCTTTATTGGTGAGGTGGTTTATTTCGCACCTCCCTAAATTCGTCCTGAAGAACAAGGAAGGAAGGGGCTGGGCTCATAGGATAATGTCTCTCACTGATAATGACATCATTTGGACTCTCAGAGGTTTAGATGAGGTGGACGTTATTGATCGTTGCGGAGAGTACCCTAATGTTCCATTAATCGGTACCCAGGGAGGAATCTCTTATAACTCGTGTTTAGCTCTCCGTCAGTTTGGAAGAGCCAGAAGAGCAGGACCTCATGAGATGTTGGTACCTTACATCAGTTTTGAGTTTCAGGTATATAGTGACGAGCTGTTCCGTAGATTCATCAGGGCTTGGGACAGAATTCACAAAGCTGACCCACATGAGTTGGGACCGAAGACTTCTCTACCAATGGAGTCCTACTTCAGATGGGTCCACATCCTTGCTCAGAAGTTAGGTATTCCATACGAAGCTGTCAGGCCTATTACTCTTGAAGTTCCTGATAAAGACGGGGTTCCTCCAACTGTTCTCTGTCCTCATATGCCCACTGATGTTGACATACTGAAGAGGTCTTGGGCACAACTGCAGGAAGAACGGGATTCTTATCGGGAAAGGTTCAATGAACAGGAACAAAAGATTCAGAAGCTGACTAAGCAATTGGAAAACGAGCGGATCCTGATTGACTATATCCGCACCGAGAAGAAGAGGCCATGGGAGCATTGATGGGCCTTGGATGTTTCTTTTACAGCTTTTATTTACTTTTCAGTATTTTCCATTCTTGTAACGCCTAAAGGCAATTTGTTGAACAATTTAAATTCCAAAGTTGAATCTAATAAAGTTTGTTTCCTTTCATGTCTACAAAGTTGAATCCCGATTGTCTTTGAAAACATAAATCATACGCATTTCATGTCATCATATGCATCACAGGTACCCTTTTTACAGGTCACTTATCTTCTTCGCTGTTTATTTCAGCAATCATCATGTCTTCTGAACCTACTACTGAACAAGCTATCAAGGCCCTCCAGGCCCAGAATGCCCAGTTCCAGGAGTTGGTTATGAGCCTAGCCCAGGGTCAACAGGAGTTGAAGACTCTGATTCTGAAGAAGAAGAAAAAGAGGACCGTCTTGTTTAACACTGGACACAGATTTGGGAATGGACTGCAAAATGAGGTTGATCTGACTACTTCCTCTGTAGGGAAAGACAATCCCCAAGATAGAAGGGTTCCTAGTCCCGTGGTCTTCGACAACGAGACAGATTATAATGATGAACAGTATCCCCCTGCTGAGGATAGGTATAAACAGTTGGAGGACCGCTTAAGCGCTATGGAGATTCAACATGTGCCCCGGGTTGGACTTTAGAGACCTAGGCTTATCCTCTGGGGTGGTGATTCCCCATAAGTTCAAGGCACCTGCTTTTGCAAAGTACGACGGAGCTTCATGTCCTAAGCTGCACCTCCGATCGTATGTAAGGAAGATCCAACCTTACACTGCTGACAAGAATTTGTGGATCCATTTCTTCCAGGATAGTCTTTCAGGGACTCAACTCGAATGGTTCTATCAGCTGGATGGAGCCAGTATTCGTAACTGGGAGGATTTGGCTACTGCGTTTTATAAGCAGTATCAGTATAATTCCAACCTCGATCCTACGCGTACCCAACTCCAGGGTATGTCACTAGGGACGGGTGAAGGATTTAAGGAATATGCTCAAAAGTGGAGAGACCTGGCTGGAAGGGTGCAGCCACCTTTGACTGACCGTGAGCTTGTTGATATGTTCTTGGGGACCCTGTCTGGGCCGTTCTTCAACCATCTGATCGGAAATTCTTCAGCCGGGTTTACAGAACTGATCTTGACCGGTGAGAGAAATAAAGCTGGTATCAAGTATGGGAAGATACAGAAAGGTGCCTCCTCGAGCACTGAGAAGAAACCCTTCAAGAAGGAATCTAGTGCTGTCTATGGCTCAAGGAGACAGAATAAACCGGAACGCCGCCAAGCTGTCAACACGGTGGTAATTTCAAAGCCTGCTGCTGCTCCTCAGCATCATAATCAGCAAAAGGGTGAGAGACTTAGAAGGCAGTTTACTCGTCTCAGTATGACCCTATCTCAGATATTGCTGCAACTACTGACAACCAATCTGGTAACTATAAAAGAAGCTCTGAAGGTTGTAAACACAACATCTCCAAAGTACAATCCTAACGCCCGCTGCGCTTATCACTCTGACAGCCCAGGGCATACTACGGATGATTGTTGGGCTCTGAAGAATAAGGTTCAGGACCTAATTGATGCTAAAGAGATAGGGTTCGAAGCGCCCGAAAGGCCCAATGTTGTGACTGCTCCCATGCCTAAGCATGGAGTGAATGCTGTAGAGGAAGACCTGTATGTAGCCTCTATGGATGATATTGTTACTCCGTTGTTGACTGTCAAAAGGAACCTATTGCTAGCCGGTTTATTTCCGGGATGTAGTGAAGGTTTCCATCTGTGTTCTGTCTCATCTATTGGTTGTCCCTTTTTGAAGTCAGGCATCCAAAACCTGATGGATAACAAAGAGATCTTGTTTGAGAAGGTTGTTGTTCCTGCTACCCCTACTGAAGAAGTTTCCATTGTCACTATTTTCAATAATTCTACCAAGGCTCCCCCGAGGAAGCCTGTCAAAATTATGCCTGCTCAGAAGATTACACCTATAATCATCACTGTTCCGGGGCCCATCCCCTATACATCCGACAAAGCTGTCCCGTGGCACTATGGGGAAGATGTTTATGTGCTTGGAGTTAAACAAGAGTTTGATACTAGTACCGGCGTCATTAACATCACCGGGCCTGCCAAAGTCACCCGCAGCGGTAGGCTTTTCTCACCAGATATTGCGCCACCAGCTATCCAGAGACCTATTGTCATCACACCTGCAAGTGTGCCTGCTTCCCTTCCTGACCAAATTCCTATTTCTACCCCTGCTGCCGAGTCATCTGATGCTCGGGGAAAAGGAATCGCTACTGATATGCCTGCCCAGACGAAGGCACCAAAGACGACCACTGTTGAAGCTTCCAAGCAGGAGATCGAAGAGATCCTTAAGATTATCAAGAAGAGTGATTTCAATGTAGTTAAGCAGCTGGGGCACACCGCATCTAAAATTTCTATGCTATCACTATTGTTGTGTTCAGAGGCCCATGCCAAGGCCCTGATTACCTTCTTGAAGACGGCCCACGTGCCACAAGAGACATCAGCTGATCAGTTTACCGATTGTGTGGCCAACTTAACTGCTGATAATGGTTTGGGTTTCTCCGACGCTGATCTGACTGCTAAAGGGAAGAACCATAACGATGCCCTGCATGTCTCCATTGAATGCAGGGGCACCACTCTTGCACATGTGTTGGTTGAAACTGGTTCCTCGTTGAACGTATTACCCAAGAAAGCTTTAGACAGGTTGGATTGCGAGGGTTTGGAGCTAAAGCCTAGTAACATTGTTGTTCGGGCCTTTGACGGGTCTAAAAGAATGGTGAACGGCGAGGTTGATATTCCAATCAGAGTTGGCTCGCAGGTCCTTGATTCTACATTCTATGTGATGGACATTCGACCGTCCTATTCTTGTTTGCTGGGTCGTCCATGGATCCATAAGGCTGGAGCTGTAACCTCCACACTACATCAGAAGCTGAAATACCAAGTCAAAGGGAAGATTGTGACAGTTCAAGGGGAGGAAGAATACATGGTCAGCCACCTTAACTCATTCCAGTACATAGAGATGGATGGGGAATTCATTGAGACTCCATTCCAGCACTTTGAAGAGGTCCCTCAGACACTGGCATCAGCAGAAACTGTGGTTGAAGATTCTCCTTTGAAGATGGCTTCCTTAAAGGATGCCCGGGCTGTGGTTGAGAAGGGTGAGTATGCAAACTGGGGCCGACTTCCTGATTTCATTCAGAAGACTGACAAGTTTGGTTTGGGTTTCACTGCAGAAGCTCAGAGGGTTGTTCGTAAGGCAGGGATTAGAAGACCTCCTGTGTTCATCAGCAACTCGGGAGTAAATGCTATTGAAGACGATGTGGAGGAATCTGAATTCGACAACTGGATCTACCCTACGACCAACGGTGGACCAAGCAACTGGACTGCGAAAGACTTCATACCTATTACTTTTGTCACTCAGTAATGAACTCCTTTGTTTTGAATTTGTAACAAACAATAATTTGAAACTTTATGGCCTGGTGTCTTACCCGGGGCACCGTGGCTTCATTTGTGAGGGCTTTTGTGTGTCATTTTCATATATAATTAATAAAAGCATTGGACGTTTTTTTTGCATTTCAAATCTTGCGCCCCTTGTCTTTCTCTATTATATATTGCAAAACAGCTATATTTACACACACTCACATATACAGGTCCCAATCCACTCTGGATCTCACTGGTAACGACTCTGCTACTGCCAGTTATGACTTCGAAAATCCGATCAACTTAGCCGAAGACGAAGGTGAGGATGATTACGAAGTGCCTGGTGAGCTTGCAAGACTGCTACTCCAGGAAGAGAGGGCCATTCAGCCACATGAAGAGCTAGTGGAAACAGTGAATCTAGGTACTGAGACAGACAGAAAGGAAGTCAAGATTGGTGCCAATCTGGAGTCTAGTGTGAAACAACGGTTGATTCAGATGCTGCATCACTACGTGGAAATCTTTGCCTGGTCTTACGAAGATATGCCTGGGTTGGATACCGACATTGTGGTTCATCACCTGCCTACCAAGGGATACTGCCCTCCGGTAAAACAGAAGGTCCGCCGTATGCGTCCAGAGATGTCCGAGAAAATCAAAGCTGAGGTTATGAAACAATTTGATGTCGGGTTTCTAGCAGTAACTTCTTACCCTCAGTGGGTTGCCAATGTGGTTCCAGTGCCGAAGAAGGATGGTAAGGTCAGAATGTGGGTTGATTACAGGGATTTGAACAGGGCGAGCCCTAAGGATGACTTCCCTCTGCCTCACATCGACGTTCTGGTTGACAACACTGCTCAGCATAAGGTATTCTCCTTCATGGACGGGTTCTCCGGTTATAATCAAATCAAGATGGCTCCTGAAGACATGGAGAAGACCACTTTTGTTACTCAGTGGGGCACCTTCTGCTACAAGGTCATGCCTTTTGGGTTGAAAAATGTTGGGGCAACCTACCAACGTGCCATGGTTGCTTTGTTTCATGACATGATCCATCATGAGATTGAAGTATACGTCGACGATATGATTGCAAGGTCCCAAACCGAGGAGGAACACCTTGACCATCTGCAGAAATTGTTTGACCGGTTGAAGTTGTACAAGCTGAGGTTAAACCCGAACAAGTGCACCTTCGGGGTGAGGTCTGGAAAGCTACTAGGTTTCGTCGTGAGCGACAAAGGTATCCATGTGGACCCTGCCAAAGTGAAAGCCATACAGGAGATGCCCGTTCCCAAGACAGAGAAGGAAGTCAGAGGCTTTCTAGGACGACTGAACTACATTGCCTGATTCATCTCGCACCTGACTGCTACTTGTGAGCCAATCTTCAAGCTACTGAAGAAAGATCAAGTAGTACGTTGGAACGATGAATGTCAGGCCGCTTTCGAAAGAATCAAAGAGTATCTCCAAGAGCCACCCATTCTTATGCCACTAGTTGAAGGGAGACCTTTAATCCTATACTTGACAGTACTTGACAACTCAATGGGGTGTGTGCTGGGGCAGCATGACGAGTCTGGCCAAAAAGAGCACGCTATTTATTACCTTAGCAAAAAGTTTACCGACTGTGCGACCCGATACTCACTGCTCGAGAAAACTTGTTGCGCTTTGGTATGGGCTGCTCGCCGGCTAAGGCAGTATATGTTGACTCACACAACTCTGTTGATTTCAAAAATGGATCCAATCAAGTATATCTTCGAAAAGCCTGCCTTGTCCGGAAGAATAGCAAGATGGCAGATGATCTTGAACGAATATGACATCCAGTACACGACTCAAAAAGCAATCAAGGGAAGTGTATTGGCAGACCATTTGGCACACCAGGCAGTGGATGATTACCAGTCCATGAACTTTGAATTTCCAGACGAGAATATCATGGTAGTGACTGATTGTGAAGTACCTGGACCGGATGAAGGACCTGAGGAAGGATCCCGATGGTCTATGCACTTTGACGGAGCCTCAAACGCTTTGGGTAACGGCATTGGCGCTGTAATCATATCTCCTAAAGGCACTCATACTCCACTTACCGCCCGACTATGTTTCAATTACACCAACAACATGGCGGAGTATGAAGCCTGCATCATGGGTCTTCGAGCTGCAATCGACCTAAGGATCAAGTTTCTGAGTGTCTTCGGAGATTCCGCTCTCGTGATCAGTTAGATCAAAGGCGAGTGGGATACGAAACACCCAAATCTTATTCCTTACAAGGAGTATGTATTGACGTTGATTCCCCATTTCGAGGAGATAACCTTTGAACACTTCCCAAGAGAAGAGAATCAGTTGGTGGACGCGCTAGCCACGATGGCTTCTATGTTCAAAGTCAAATGGGACAACGAGGCTCCCCGGATCATTATTTGGAAATTGGATGAACCTGCACATTGCTGCGATCTTGAGACCGAAGAGGTAACAGAAAAGCCTTGGTATCATGAAGTGAAGAGGTACCTCGATGCTCAAGAATACCCCGAGGGTGCATCCGTTAATGACAAGAAGTTTCTGAGAAGGTTCGCGGCAAAGTTCTTCCTCAGCAATGACATTCTGTACAAACGAAACCATGATTCAACCTTACTGCGTTGTATGGATAAGACTGAAGCAGAAAGGATCATGGCAGAGCTGCATGAAGGTACCTTCAGAACTCATTCCAGTGGACATACCATGGCAAAGAAAATCCTTCGGGCAGGATATTACTGGTCCATAATGGAAGCCGACTGTTATCAACATTCTCGGACATGTCACAAATGCCAGATCTATGCTGATAAGGTGCACATTCCTCCAGTTCCTTTGAACATCCTGACAGCACCTTAGCCTTTTGCAATGTGGGGCATTGATATGATCGGCGAGATCAGACCTACGGCATCCAACGGGCATCGTTTCATCCTGGTAGCAATTGATTACTTCACGAAGTGGGTTGAAGCAGCTTCCTTTGCCACCGTAACCAAGAACGTCGTGGCGCGGTTCATTCGGCACAACCTGATCTGTCGATACGGAGTACCAGAGAGGATCATTACGGATAATGGTACCAATCTTAACAACAAGATGATCACTGAGCTCTGTGAGCAATTCAAGATACAGCACCACAACTCTTCTCCTTACCGGCCGAAGATGAATGGAGCTATAGAAGCAGCTAATAAGAACATTAAGAAGATTGTGCAGAAGATGACAATGACCTACAAATATTGGCACGAGATGCTACCATTTGCTCTTCATGGGTACCGTACCTCAGCACGGACGTCAACAGGGGCAACACCCTTTTCCTTGGTCTATGGCATGGAGGCAGTCTTGCCCATCGAAGTTCATATACCCTCTCTCCGGATAATGAAGGATGCAGGTTTGAGCGAAGACGACTGGATCCAGACCCGGCTTGATCAATTAAACCTAATCGATGAAAAGAGACTCACTGCTATTTGTCATGGTCAGACGTACCAAAAACGGATGATCAAGACATTTAACAAGAAAGTTAGACGACAAGAGTATCAAGTCGGGGACCTGGTAATCAAGTGCATCATTCTACCTCCAGGTGATCCCAGGGGAAAATGGACCCCTACGTACGAAGGGCCATTTGTGGTTAAGAACATCTTCTTAGGAGGGGCAATGATTCTAACTACCATGGATGGTGACAACCTTCCTCACCCCGCCAATGCAGACATAATAAAAAGATACTACGCATGATTAAAAACCCGCTAGGTAGACTGGCCTAGGCAAAAATAAGGGCTTCCCGGCGAACCAAAAGGGTTCGGGCAAAAATAAGGGATGAAATGAAAAAAATCTGTACACCCGGCAAGTCGAAAACCTGAAAAGGTGGCTTGGGCAAAAATGGGTATCCCGGTGGACTGAAAACCCGAAAGGGAGGTCCAGGCAAAAGTTAGGGATAAGCGTAATACTATGTCTCATTGGATCACCCTGCATCCAGACTTCGGTATCAACTATCAGGCTCGGACGACACCAATCAATCAAATTCCTCTTCAACTAAGCAGCAAAGTGATGAGACGCTTGAGGACATAAAGGCGATAGCAGAGTTGGAATCCAGTGGGATTTTTCACATAGCTGTTTTGTTTTCTTTTCACAAATTGTATAAACTCTATTTTGTTCGGCGGCGTTCTCTTACTAGGACGTCAGCCTCTTGTACACAACGCCTATTTACAGGCAAATTTCAAAATCAATACAAGTTCATTTGTCACACAAATTACAAATCGTTTTCCTTTATCTGTTTTGTTTTGCAAAGAACGTCCAATGTTCATTTTTGATATATGCATCTGACATTAATTGTTGCTCATAAATACTTGCATACGAAACAAAGGACCCATTATAGGTGACATCGGAAGTAGGGGCAATAATAATTGTCTAAGCGATCTAGTTGCTTTGTCCACCAAGGTACCAAGGTAAGTTCAGCTGAGGAAATTGACTAAGATACCTTCACTCCCTGCAGAGTAAGACAAGAATCAGCTAAACTCTCCCCAAGCAGAGTTGGTCTCCCGTCAGCCCTAAAAAGGCACAGTATCCCCAACAAGTCAGCAATACTCTCCCCCAAGCAGAGTTAGTCTACCATTCGTCCTGGAAGAGTTGGGTATCCCCAGAAGATCTTAATATTCCCTAGCAGAGTATACTGATATTCCCTAGCAAGCATCCCCGACAGTCTTAATATTCCTCAACGGAAATATAAGGTTGTTCCCCGGTGGAATACAAGATACCCCAGTGGAGCCATTTCCTCAAAAGTTTCCCCAGGAGAGTTGAATCATCTCCCCAGTAGATTCTGGAAGCTTATTCCCTGCAGAGTACAAAAATCTCTCCCCAGCCATATTCAAGAGGTTATCCCCTACCAGAGCCTAACTGGGTTATCCTCAGCAAATTGCAACGGAAAGATCGTCCTCAGCGAAGTTCTTCCTATCCCCAGCGGAGTTCATCAAATTCTCCAACAGAGCTTATCAACGGAGTCCCCAGCGGAGTTATCGTTAAAATCTCAACGAAGCATCTCTTCCCACAGAGTAATTCCCCGCAGAGTAATCTCTTCACCAGGTTTATTCCCCAACGGAGTCTTCTTCTCCTACCGGTTTATTCTTGCAATCATCTTTGTTCATCATCCCCAGCGGAGACGAAGAACTCTACTCTTCACCATCAGCCCAGGATTTAACAAACTCCCGGCATTCGTCAAGGATTTATTTTCCCAGACGAAAATACATTCATAAACATATCACATCTCATACCTCCTATTTACATACATGATAAAGTGCATACGACACGATCTCATTTATTTTTGAGAACATAATGACATCATGCATTTCATACATCATGACATTGAATACAACTAATACTTTGCCTTTTCACGAAAAGGTCAATCAAAAGATGATTACCATCAACTTTTGCAGTTTCAGATCAACACCTGTAACTAGCCAGGAAATATCTGTGAACGATTGATTGTAGATCTATACCTGTAACTAGCCAGGTAAGTATCTACATGAAGAGATTGAAGATCAACACCTGTAACAGGCCAGGAAACCATCTTCCTTTCTCAAATCAGAGATTAATACCTGAAACCAGCCAGGAAAGCTATCTCGACCAACCTTTCTTAAGTTCCATATTAATACCTGTAACTAGCCAGGAAATATCTGTGAACGACTGATTATAGATCTATACCTGAAACCAGACAAGAAAGTTATCTACATGAAGAGATTGAAGATTAACACTTGTAACAGGCCAGGAAACCATCTTTCTTTCTCAGGACAGAGATTAATACCTGAAACCAGACAGGAAAATTATCTCCTCGACCACCCTTTCTTAAGTTCCAGATCAACACCTGTAACTAGCCAGGAAATATCTGTGAACGACCGATTATAGGTTAACACCTGAAACCAGACAGGAAAACCACCTATATGAACTGATAGTAGATCTATACATGTAACTAGCCAGGAAAGTTATCTACATGAAGAGACTGAAGGTTAATGCCTGTAGCAAGCCAGGAAAACTATCTTTCTTTCTCAGGTCAGAGATTAATACCTAAAACCAGACAGGAAAACTATCTCCTCGACCACCTTTTCTTAAGTTCCAGATCAACACCTGTAACTAGCCAAGAAATATCTGTGGACGACCGATTGTAGATTCGATACCTGTAACTAGCCAGGAAAGTTATCTACATTGAAGAGATTGAAGATTAATACCTGTAGCAAGCCAGGAAAACTATCTTTCTTTCTCAAGTCAGAGATTAATACCTGAAACTAGACATGACAACTATCTACTTGATCATCATGAGGAAACCCTACATCGGTTCCTTCTTTTCAGATGTAGTTTTACACGGACTCATCATCAGGCAACCCTACACAGGTTCCTTCTTTCAACCTACCAAGTCACAATTCAACAAACATCTCCAGATGGAATCTATAAGCCCATCCCCGACAAGATTCTGTCACATTTCTAGATGGCATCTATAAGCCCATCTTCCTATCCATCATCTTTCCAAATGGCATTTGTAAGCCCATTCCCGACATCACATTGCTGATACTACACCATGCGAGTGCAAATTTCTAGGTACTTTAGTGTTCAATCATCTTCCACCTTCGGATCACGAAAGGCACGCAAGCCAATCTACATCCTCAGGTCTAAGAAGATTGAACAGGGGCAATTGTTGTACCCCAAAATTTTCCCTCCCATATTCCTCAAGAGTTGTCAAGAATCATCTTCAAATGGTCCAAGATTGCTCAAAAGGGTTCTGCAGTCCAATCACCCCCTAAGACAGCTGAAATTAGGGTTTTGGTTCTTTCAAGGAATTTGGGATTTTCAATGGTTCAAACAAGTCTCATAGGCCCGTATACATCCTCAAGCACCTACATACCAAGTTTCAAGACTCACAGGGCCAATTTGCACAGTCAGAAGCCTCATTTGATCCACAGTCAACTATAGGGGAAAAATAGTCATTTTGCAGTCAAAAGTCAGAATTTTTGGTCAACATCTTATTTTGAGTCCACAATCATCATTTGATCAAGTCTTGATCATGATTCCACAAGCATAGCTCAAAAATCATCAAGATGCAAAAGTTACTATTTTTGGACAGTAGAAAAGTCAAGTGTATCTTGACCAAGGCATAACTTTTTCATGGTTTGTCAGAAAAATCCCATCCAATGCTCATTTTTAAGGAGATGTAATTTCCTACAATTCATCTTCACACTCCAAGTCTAATAAATGCTCTCACAAAAAGTTATCAATTTCTACATTATAGGTCAATTTCAAAAATCAACAAAAGTACCTTTTGAGTCAAAGGCCATAACTTGAGATTGGTAAATCCAAATGACATGGGACCAAAGGCATTGGTTAGAGGACTTCAAGAACTTTCCAAAATGTCCAAGAACATGTTCATATGATCAAAATTGAGCAAGATATGCATTGGAGAAGTTGGGAAATTTTTGTGAATTTGCAAAAGTCAACTTTGCTCAAAACACCTTATTTTTGCTAATGGGCCCCAAAACCTTTATTTCATTTTCTTTCATATAATCACATGCAGGTGTCAAAGAGCGTTCCACCATGTACTTCATCTTTCCAAGCGCCAAGTGGCCACAGGCACAAATCTAATGGCCATGAGATGATGGTCACCATACCCCTCAGTCAATGCCTGCGTGGACAATCTCAAAAGTCAAAGAGGCTTGCATGTTGTTGGGCCTGGAAATTACTTTCTCACCTCCTAATTGGGCCAGCACCCCCCCTGGTTCATTCATTCTTTTTTATTTTCTTTTATAATTTCCATTTAGTTATTTTACTATTAATTATTATTATTATTATTTAATTAACTCAATTAATTATTTTTATAATAAAAATCAGAAAACTAAGAAATGTAATATTTGTATTATTATTATTATTTATTAATTTCACCCTTAGTTTATTATTTTTGTAAATAAATACATAATTAATCTATTTAGTTAATTAGGGTTAATTTTAACTTTTTCTCAATAATTTAAAATCAACATAGAATTAGGGTTTTCTAGACAATTTTAATTTCTCTTATTTTCATTAAAAACATAAAAACTAAAAAAATACTTTTTTTCTTTTAATTAATTAATTAATTAGTTTTAGGTTTAATATTAATTAAATGCCAAATAACAAAAAACTCATTCTTTCTCAAAAAGGGTCAAAACCCTAAGGACTTCGCTGATTCAATTTTTTCTCGCGCATATTTATTCTTGATTAATTTTTGATCATATTTATGTATTTGCTCCGAGGATGTAATAGCGTAATTAGGACCTTTTTATCGCTTTCTTTAATTTTCTCGCATTTACTTTTCAAGGGTTTGCTTTTGGCGATGTAAATACCCGACACCTTGTAATAGTGTAGATTTATTTTCTGCAAACTATTAACTGTTAGATGTATGTTAATTAGGCTATGCATGACAAGACTTGTTCTGAAATTAAAATCAACCCGTAGCTCACCATAACATGTGCAAAGATAACATAATTGAAACCTGACACACTCGCACATGCCACTCCTAGGGTACGCCTCACTTGGATGCCTCGACGTGGTCATTGAGTATAGGGTGTTTTAGAGGTCGCCCTCCTGTCTAAAGATCCAAGTTGCCTCAAAACGATTGCCTCGGATAAAAAGGATCTAGGACACTAGGGTTACCGCTAAGGCGTCCTACTATTGCTTTGGTGACCACATGTCCCTATAATCGAATTGACCCGAATAACTCCAACGACAGTACTACCTACTTCTCAATAGTGGGATAGTATTGTCTAAAGGACATTTACACAGCTTAATTTCTTTTGAGTAGGTAGAGGTTCTTAGGTACTTGCTCTTTCAAAACAAAAAAATACTTTTTGCACCTACACTTTTCTGACAAAAGTTTTCAAACAAACACTTCATACACTCTTGAGGACAGATACAAGAGTTAAATTGAAGTTTTCAAACGAACTTTTTCAAAACCCACAAACACAAGAAAAGTAAAACATTTTTGAAAACATAGTGAGCAAGTACCTAAGAGCCCGTGGATAACCACGGATAGAAAGGGTGCTAACACCTTCCCTTTCTATAATCTACCTCCCGAACCGAGAAACATCTCGAAAAGGAATTTTGCTGTGCTTTTGTCCTTTCCTTGTTGGAGAAAATAAAAGACGGTGTCAACTCTTGCTTACCGCGACATTTCGCGAACCAGCATTCCAAAACAGTCAGTTCTATTTCCACCGATCACAAATGGCCTTATATGAGAATCAAGCTCACCATGTAGAGTGGGTCCTAGCCTTTGACTCAAGATAACGCACTTAGGTCTTTGACGACATTGGTTAGAGGAAAATAAATCGCCTTTCCCCTTGTTAGACGTCGGGTTCATGATAACCTGCATCACAAGCCCTTGAGATCCTTGAAATGGTCAGTGAAAATGATATGGAATGATGTCATGATGTTATGATGTCATGTTCGAACAGATAATCAAACACAAGCAAAGCACACAAGGCCTTAGGTTCAGGATTTCATGGAATTTGTAGGTAAGTACCCTCTTTAGGATCATTTGGCTCAACCTGTCCTAAGAAAAGTAACCGGGTTCTAGGAGTCTCATATCACTGATCTTTCTCTCAGGCATTATTTCAGCAGAACATCTAATTTACGACCGAAATATCCCGAGATTTGAATCTCAATGAGTGTAACATCGAGTATCAACCAACTTCAGTCTGCACCAAAGCCGGACATCTCACTATCTTCTAATGGCTAAGTTGGGTCAATTAAGGTTCTAAGGTCAGTTAGTGCTTATGACACCACACGGAAGACCAACATTCTCCTTGACTGACTCAAGGGACACCAGCACAAACCAATGTGTCGCACTAATGTAGCCATCTCTTCAACCATATCGGTCTATGTCGTACAGTTTCCATGATCTATAACTACTTACCTAAAATGCCCCCAAATTCGAGTATATGATCTTTACAAGAAATAAAACCCAAACAACCATTTTAAATATAAAGCAGACAAATCAAGAAAGGAAAGCATTTTAAAATGTGATGTAACTCTACAGGTAACCCGACTTATAGTACTTCCCAGCAGAGTCTCCAGTTCTGTAATACGATGGGAGAGCTGACTTTTTAGTTTTATCCAAAATGTGTGGATAGCTAGAGTCGCCACCGACTTTTCTTTTATCCAAAAAGGAAAAGTTGAAAAGAATAGGAAAGACCTTTGAGATTTCTGAGTTTGGGGGGTAGATTATGAAAAGGGAAGGTGTTAGCATCATTTTCATCTGTAGTTATCTACGGGCTCTTAATCGCTAGCTCACTTTTTGAAAATTCTTTGTGTTGTGTACGTTTGAAGATATTTTGAAAAAAATGCCTAAGTACGACAACTTTGTAATAATTCTTGTATCAGTTAAGAATGCGTACAAAGTATTTTATTTGAAAATATTTCAGAGAAAGCGTTTGTGAAAAAAAAATTATTTGTGAGCGAGCAAGCGATTAAGAACTATCTACCTACTCAAAGTCTTTCGTGTTATTTTCCTCCTCCTTTAGATAGTGTTATCCTACCATTAGTTAGTATGAAGCCCTATTGTTGGATGTGAAGGGACAGGCGCAGGTCATCGTACAGTCATAAAGGCAACTCGTATGGGCACTTTAGCAATTTTATCGTAAGGGACTAAGATCGTTTACCGAAGGCAGCATCGAAGGGTCATCGAGGGACTACGATATTTTTAACTGAGGGTCTTTGCTAAAGCATCCCCACGTTTGAGGGACATGATTGTGTTTCCGAAGGCAATAAGTGAGGTTACCCTAGAGGTGCGTGTGTGAAGAGTGATTCATATTTAGTTATTTTAGTCTTGTAGTTAGGGTTTTCTACAATTGTTTTTATGTCTTTCCATACAAACCCTATTAGTATACATATAACAGTATATACAAAGCATAAAATTTCAAAAAAATAAAATCCTATACTATTACAAGGCTTCGGGAATGGGGGTACAAAATAGTAAAAAATGGGGAAAAAAGAAACCCTAATTAAACTATTACAAACTGTAAGCAGATACATAATTGGAAAAAGAACCGAATGTAATAAAGTACGTGTAGCGGTAGAAATGTTCAAGACTAAGCCATTAGATTGACTAGAGTTTATACAAATCAAAATACAAATTGCCACCGCGCTTTATTATTTCCAAAGGAATGGGAAAAGAGCGAATAACCCAAAAAAGGGGGAAAGATTCAAGGTAAGGGGGTTGGTTATGCAAAGGGAAGGTATTAGCACCTTAAACATCTACGGTACTCCACAGGAACCCCTTTGAAAAATCTGTATATTTTGGTTATGAAGATGTGTTATGTAAAACGAATGGTAGAGGTGAGAGAAGAAATATTTTTTATGATTTTTGCACCCGCCGCGGTTGCGAACCTTTAGTGCCTACGTACCACCTTTCGTGCAATAGGGGATCAGGGTACACGTAGTTCCTCTTTTAAGAATTTGAAACACAAGTGTGTTGGTTAATTTTATGAGATAAGACATCATCGTCATTGTCCGTGTGGAAAACATACTTACTACCCACAATCATGAGAAAGGAGAATTTGCATCATCTCAAAGTGGAGGATATGGCTTGGATTTTAAAATCAACAATGCCCCACTCAACACCCAAGTGGAAAATATCTCTCTTTACTACATATTGTAGAAGTATAGTTGCTTACGTCACTATAAGGATTGACAAGAGTCTAATCTTTTTAAGAAAAGTTTTTAACATAAAAAGCCAAAGTGGCAAAAAAGGTTTAAAATGAGATTGGTTGACTTTTAGTCTTCTCACAAAAATGTCAAGGTATTATTAAATTGATTGAAATTTATTTATGAGGATGTTTTGAAAATGCATGGACATAAGTCCAAGTTTATTATGAAAATGGTTCAAATTTCAAAACAAGAAGAGGTTTCAAAAGGAGGGAGAAGATTTTTGAAATTAAAGAAAATGGGAGGAGAAGAAGAGACTATCCTAAAGCATAAGGTAAGAGCTAGGGATAAGAACCATCTAACCAACAAGAAGCCAATATTTGACATTATGAGTCAATATAGAATTCCCATTCTTTGGATTGAAACCAAGCAAACAAAGATACTAGACCTCTTGAGAGAACCAAACTTCAAGTGTATTAAGTCTTCGCAAAAATTGGGCAGAGTAACGGCTGTATACGGGTGAATTCCAAATTACAAACAAAGTATGTAATCATAATAACCTGCACACAAAACAAGCAAACAACCCAATGTCCCGAGGTAAACCTCAAGAACTCCAGACAAAATAATGAATTAAGGTCATAAGGTCTCCAAGATAGGCCAAGGTTTCTAATCCTAAGTCCAAGAAGTCCAATACTCCATAATGCCAAGGATAGTAACCAAATAGTCCAAGTATCATTAAAGATTTTTTTAGGTTCATGTTGATTATTAGGTGTCTTTAAAATGAAAAGAAAAGCTCAAGTGAGCAAAATAAAAATGACATAAAAGTAAATGCTCAAGTGAGAAAAATAAAAAATGGCATGAAATGTAAATTCTTAAATTAAATGGTACATAAAGCATAAAAAATAAAAGTATAAAGTAAAGTCAATTATTAGAAATTAGTGGTTAGTTGGATGACCATCTTGAAACTTGCATTTGGAACTCATTAGAGGATTGGTAGAACCAAAAAGTAACATTTAATGATCAACGATGTTTAAGTGATCCGCATTGACCAAGAGTGTTGTAGATCCATTAGAGGATTGGTAGAACCAAAGCCTCCACACAATGAATCTCAAGGTTATTGGATCAAAGAGATCAAATTAACATACTTGGGCTTGCAATCATAAGTTTGGGCCACGAATGATCATTTATTCGAATCAGAACAAAATTTAGCGCTATGTTAAGCAATCATAAGTGGACTTATGTAGAAGTCGCACCTATTTTGAGGCCGGTCAATAGCAATCTATGTACTTCATGTTTGGATAAACGATATAGAGATCACCATCCCTTAACATGTAGCACAATTAAAAAAGAAAGGGATAAGATGAAGAGGGAGGGGAATGATAAGTTAATTCGGATCACCATTTCAAAATTCTTTCATCTTTAAATTCAACTACTCCTCTAGATGGATTAAAGTACTAAACATATCATTAATCCAAAGCACCAAAAATGAATTAAATAATTCACTCTTTGATAGATTTGAATTGATGAACATTTATCCAACTTCATCTACATCATAAAGTCCATTGAGTTTAAAAACAAATTGGACATTTAAAATTTCAATCCAAATTATCCATCAAAGAGAGTGAGCAGAAAAATATTTGAGTCAAAACAACCCCAAAATAAGGCAGAAAAAGTATTTTTGGCACTGTTACAATCAATTGTGCTTAGACAGCAACCTATTGCATTAGTGCAATTTTTTATCAAATCAATTTTCTGTGACAATCAATTGAAATGTTGCAACAATTGATTGCAACCTGTTAAAAATCAGTAGAAAATAACATTTTAAAGATCAAATTCTTGTTCCAACTTTTCATCAAACACCTTATGATCATGGATCCAATTGAGCATGAAAATTCCAGCAAATTATCAGAAAATAGCACTAATGGACTCATAAAACAGTGCTCAATGAATCAAAACCAGAAATCCACAAGAGATTACATTGTGAAAGATGATGATCCAACTTACCAAAGGTAGAATTAGAGAATTATCAAACAACTTCAGAACTTGCTTCAATTTAACCACAAGAATCAATTACCAAAGCTTGGATGTAGAGAATTGATGGAGAAAAGTGTTTGGATGAAGGTTTAGCTCAAAGATTAGTAAGCTTCAATGCAAATCTTACCAACTTTTTGAAAATGGAGCTTTAAGTGAATTTGGTAGATGGGGAGATTTTTTAGCAAGATGAGTTTGGCTATCAAAAGCTTGTGATTTGAATGAAATGAGGTCTCTATTTATAGAGTTTTAGGATTGGGATTAGTGGTAATTTGGTAATTGATTCTTGGATCCAAATTTGAATTAATGATATAATTTTCAAATTATGTAGGAAAATTGGAGCCAAAAATAAGACAGATTTGAAATTGCTGGCTTTTTTCAAAAAACACATGCATTTTGCCATTATGAGTCGATACATGAGTGGTATGTGTCGATACATCCTAGATGTATAACACAACATGTGTCGATACATGCCTCTATGTGTCGATACATACTGTTATTTCGACATATTACAGAATCACACAAACTGTATGAGTCGATACATAACACGTATGTGTCGACACATGCTAGTTATTCAAACAGGATGAGTCGATACATACATGCATGTGTCGACACATGCTAGTTATTCAAACAGGATGAGTCGATACATACATGCATGTGTCGACACATGCTAGTTATTCACATCAAGATGAGTCGATACATACATGCATGTGTCGACACATGCTAGTTATACACATCAAGATGAGTCGATACATACATGCATGTGTCGACACGTGCTGGTTATACACATCAAGATGAGTCGATACATACCTTTATGGGTCAATGCATGCTGTATTTTTTGCCACAATACAGGATCAATCAACTTTGCATGACCTTATTTGTTGGATGTTTCGACTTGGTACCTACAAAACACAATTTGACAAAGACAAAGAAATTTTTTTTTTGTATTTTGATTAGAAGTTAGTCAATAACACATATATAAAATACACAACTAAGGTGCTTGGAGATTCCTCAATATCAAACTTAAAGACAGGAGATAGAAAAAGAGGGAGAACCAACCCTAATGTGATCTTGTTATGATCAAGTTGACATGATACGATAGGGGAATCTTAGGGGCAAAAATTGGGGTACAACAGGTGCCCTTATTTAAGTGTCTTCTATCTAGAGATACGAAGGTTAAAAATCTTCGTGTCGACGCGATTGAAGATGCTTAAATATAAAACAAGCCCTATTTTTGTCTCTAAGATGCCATGCAATGCTTATGATTATGAATGCATATGAACCGAAAAGAGACGCAAAGTATCATTGGGGATGCTACAAAAATGAAGAAACAAAGGAGCAACCCCCACCAGGAAAATAAATCACTGGTGGACCAAAAGAATTGAATCAGAGAGGAGGATAACAAGCATCGATGTTCACTGCCGATGTCTACCAACGTTTACTGAAGGTAGAGAGAAAATATATCATGTCACTGTCGTTCACTGACGATATACTACCAACGTTCACTGAAGGTAGATTTTGAAAATATCATACCACCGTCGTTCACTAATGAGGAACTACCACCGTTCACTGATGATAGCAAAAAGATAAGAAACACCGACGTTCACTGCCGATATACTACCAACGTTCACTGAAGGTAGATTTTGAAAAATATCATACCACCGCCGTTCACTGACGATGAACTATCACCGTTCACTAATGATAGCCAAAAGATAAGAAACACCGACGTTCACTGCCGATGTACTACCAACATTCACTGAAGGTAGATTTTGAAAATATCATACTGTTGTACCCCAAAATTTGCCCTCCCTTTTTCTCAACATTTTCTCATCACAAGACCCTTGGAGCTCAAGATCCAGTTAGGGTTTCCTCTGCTCAAGACTTCTCCTTGCACTGTTGACCCAAATTAGGGTTTGTGTTTGAACAAAGATATTTTGACCTAAAATTCCTAAGATGACTTTCATGCTTCATGTTGGACTCCCAAGTTTATCCATACCAATTTTCAAGTCTTGATTCCAAATTTTGCCTAGTCAATTGGACAGTTGACCTAGAAATCAACTGTATTGGGGAAAAAGTCAACTGTGGCCAATTGACAGTCAAATCTCATGAAAATTGACCCACATCAACATTATGAACTCACATTGACCATTTGATCAAGTTTGGATCACAATTCCACAAGAAATTTGATCAGATCACCAAAAGGGCAAAATGGTCATTTTTAGGGTTTTGACTGCACAAAGGCAATTTTTGACTGTTTGACCTAGCCAATGGCAAACCAAGCTCACATATGGACTCAAGGACCCCATGGAATTGTCTTGACATACTCAACAAGTTCAAAAGATCCCAAATGCACAAGATTGACAGTTGAATTTCCCAGTCAATTGATCAATTTTGACTGTATACTGAAAAGTCAAACTTTGACTTTTTTGGTCAAAATCAAATTTCAAGATTCATTTTTCATCAAAACATGCCAAATCATGAAACTTGTTCATCAAGAAATCAAGAATTGCAAATTAGGGTTTGAAATGAAGATTTTTCATAACTTAGAATTTTTCTAAGTTATGAAAAAACCTAATTTTTTCCTAACTTTGTCCCACTTTCTCACCAAGATTCATTTGGATTCAAGCAAAAGTCAAAACATGAAAGTTGTATTCCATTGCAAAATCTACAACTTTTATTCACAAAGTTTTCCCAAAAGAAGCTTGTATCTCAAGTTACAATTTTTGGAACAAGGGTACCAAACCATTCTTAACTTAGAGAAATTTTGAACCATTTTAGGCAAGGTTTTTACCTAACTTCAAGACCATTTTTCACATGCTTCCACTTGGAATTTCAATTTTCATTTCAAAGATGTATTGTAGTACACATTCCAAGCTTTCAAAAATGTCCAATAACTCATCAAACAACCTCATGGTTAGGGAGAATCGAATTTGGCAAGTTGGGAAAAATTCACTTTTGTTATGACCAATTTACATGTTCATACACTTGTGCCATTTTGAAATCAGCATGCATAAGCTAGTTACAGGCCTCTAATCCCATTTGCACTCAATAATTAAATGCCAATCCATTGTGTGTTAGCATTATTTTGTGCATTTGGACATTACATGTTAGATTAAGCCTTAATTAGATAAAGCATTTTTGCCATTTTTGAAAAGTAGAACTTTATGTCAATTAGCAATCCAAGCAAGTACAGTGCAAATCCTTTTGGCACAAGTTTATGAACAAAACACACTGATCAAGGGGAAGGTTAGCAGCACATTAAGGGGGCCTCTATCAGTCTAAAACTCAAGTGGACACTTTGTTGCTTAAAGTTGAAGAAACATAGCATAACAAGAAACAACTCTCATTCCTGTAAACCAAAGCTTAAGCAAAGTTATCAAACACTTTCTAATCATCAAGCCTAAGCTGAAACACGAGCCAACCATCTCCATTGCCTTCTCAAACACAGAATCACCCTCAAACTGCCAAAACAGGGCACCTGCTGCAGATTGAGTTTCATAACACCTTCCATTCATGCATTCTTGCTAAAACCACTTCAAACATATCCCACATCATCCCTTGAAACTATTCCAAGCCTCAAACACGACCTGTAACACTCCCAAGCAACATCACCATTTTCATTTTTTTGTTTTGCAGTTGAAGTTCCCTAACACGATTCTCTTGGTTTCCAAACAAAGTAAAGCTTGGAATAGCATCCCTGGACATCAAGGAAGCTGTACCAATCATCACCTTGCATTGAAAACACCTCCATCATCAGATACGATTCCAACTGAACAGGTAAGTTCATGGACTTCTATCTCCCTATCTAGGCATTGTTAGCTCTAGGTTTGTGAATGAAAAATGTTCTACTCATGCCCCTGAAGTTGTACATATCTTTACTTTCCATTTATTTTGCATGTGCTATGAAAGTTTAAGGTCTGAACATTGATGGAAACTTAGGTCAAGAATTAGGGATGGAGAAATTCTCTCTCATCTTAGAGAGTTAAGTCAAGTTCTTTATATGTCTGGATTCGTCTCTTAATGCTCTACATTTTTCATGTTGTGAGTTTTGCTTGAAAGTCCAGGAATCTGGAGATAGAAAACGCGCGTTTTGTTCATGTTCAAACAGTCTGGAGGTTGAAGAAGGTCTTTTGGGCTGGGCTCTGTTTCATTTTTCTATTTGCACCCTTTTGTTACTTTTACACCCCCTTGGCCCATTATGCTTATTTTCATGATTTTTTGACCTTTTCTTTTTTGTTCTGACTTATTTATTTTTCCTCATAACATTAAAAAATAAAAAAATATTTTTCACACCATTTTTATATTTATTAGGCATTTATTTGTTTAAATTGATATTTGTACATAAATAAATATATAGATATACTTTTATTCAAAATACTAAAAAATAATGCAAACACATTTATTTTCTAATTTTTATTTTATTTTATCTTCTGAAAATATTTTATATAAAATATATTTTTTTTATAAATATTAAATATTATTATTTTGTGCATATTCAATATATTTAATAAATAATACAAATACATACATATATATTAGTATATTTATGTTAAAAAACACAAAATATATACATTTTTATTTTTATTAATATTTAGCATTAAAAATACCTTTTTGGCAAATATACTTCTTTTTTTTATTTCTTGTAAATAATTAATAAACATTGTATATATTAAAAAAAAACCTTTTATTTGCAAAATTAGGGTTTTGCCCTAAATATATAAAAAACTCCAAAAAAATTAATACTTTTATTTTGTTTATTTGACATATAAAAAATACTTTTTTTTTCATACATATACAAAACATTTTTTTTTGCATCTTGCATATTTATTCCATTTCTATTTAATTATTGTATATTAAATAATTTGTATAATTCAATTTTTGATGTAATAGTTAGGTTTAAATTCCTTGTCAAAATACCCCCCATTTGAACATTTGTACCCCCCCTTCCCATATATTGTGTTGTAATAACTTAGGAACTTTATTTTTCGCACTTTAAAGTTTTCTAAATATGCCATGATAGAATTAGGGTTTATATGCAAATAAATTAACAAAAATAGTTTGACCTAATTTCAAGATAAACAAGCATGAAAATGGACAACACTAATCACACTTGCACCCCTAGGGTATTCCACTTGTTGCCTTCAATAATGGGCCATATTGCATGTTAGGTCTCTTTGGGCAAAACAAACACAATTCAAATGATCATAGTCCCTCGACGATGCTTTCGAAAGTTGCCTAAAAAATGATCAAGTCCCTCCAAGGAAAAATTGCCCAAAGATACTTGGCACCATTGCAATCATGGTCTAAACGATGACCCGCGCCCGTCCCTTTCACATCCTAACACAAGATTGTCCACCAAATGCAATGGTGGAACAAAATTGTTAAAAGGGTTAAAACATAACAAAAATCTTTGAGAACTTTAGGGTAGATAGCTCTTAAGTACTTGTCAACTTGCAAAACAAAAACACTTGCCTATTTTTCAAACCACACATCACTACACTTTCAAAACAACTTTCAAAAAACCTTGAAACATCTTTTCAAAAAGACAAACACCTTTTGTAAAACATTCGAGTAAAGAATTGTTACAAGGGTAGCCTAGACAAGGCATCTTTTTCAAAACATTTTCAAAAACCACGCACAAAGCACCATTTCAAACAATTGAAAATCAAGGCAAGTTGATCTAAGCAAGTAACTAAGAGCCCATGGATAACCATGGATAGAAAGGGTGCTAATACCTTCCCTTTCTATAATCTACTCCCCGAACCCACGAAATATCTCAAAGGTTTTTGCTGTTCTTTTTAAACCTTTCCTTAGGATAAAATAAAAAGTCGGTGGCGACTCTTGCTCAACCGAAACATTTGCGAAAACAAACGCAAAACCCTAGTCAGTTCTCCCACCGTATCACAGAACTGGAGACTCTGCTGGGGATAATACTTATAAGTGGAGTAACCTTAGGGCTTAGATCACCCTCTTGCATGACTAATTGTTTGATTTGATTGCTTTATATCTTGGTTCTTTTGTTTGGGTTTGCAATCCTACACCCGGATTTGGGGAAACATTCATAGATAGCAATACGTTGTGGAAACTGTGCGGGGTATACCGACACGGTCGAAGCAATAGCTATATTAGTGCGACATATTTGTGAGTACCGGTAACCCTTGAGTTCAATCAAGGAGAGTACGGGGCCGCTGAGTGATGTCACTAAGCACTAATGACCTAGAACCTTACTTGACCATCTTGGCCTTTTATTAGGAGTAGTGAGATGACCGGCTTTGGTGCAGTCCGAAGTTGGTAGATACTTGATACTACACTCATTGAGGGTTGTTTTCTTGGAATATTTTGGTCGCTAGTTAAGTGGCTAAACCAAAACCATGAACGATGAAAACAATCCAATGATATTGAGCTCCTTAGAACCCGGTTACTATTTATAAGACAGGTTTTTAAGCCAACTACACTCAACAGGGTACTTACCTATGAAACCCCATGCAAGCCTGAAACTAGGGTTTGGTGTGATTTGCTTGTACATATGTTTGTGCATACATAATAAACATCATAAAAACATCATACGCATTCACTAACCATTTCAAGGGTTTAGATCTTCATCTTTGTTCTTGTTTTGTAGGTCATGGAAATTCTTCGAAGAAAAACCATCCAAGTCAGCCTTGTGAGGATCCCTCCTCAACTCAAGGAGCTCACATCAAGGATTCCGGAAAGCTCACCCTTCAGTGAAAGACATGGTAGGCTGCTCAGCCTAGTCAACACCAACATTGAAGAGGATATGATGAAAGTGCTATTCCAGTTCTTTGACCCTCTTCACCACTGTTTCACTTTCCCCGACTACCAGTTGGTGCCCACTTTGGAGGAGTTTTCTCAACTCCTGAGAATTCATATCCTTAATCAACTACCCTTCAACGGTACGGAAAAGGAACCAAAGCCTGAAGATGTTGCTCGAGCACTACATCTGCAGCCATCTGACATCAAGGGGCATTGGGAAACCAGAAGCGACGTCAAAGGATTCTTAGCAAAATTCTTGTTTGAGAAGGCACAAGAACGTTGGAATTCATTGGACCTACAAGCCTTTGAAGAAATTGTGGCACTCCTTATCTATGGGTTGGTCTTGTTCCCAAATCCTGACCAGTTGGTAGATGTCAATGCCGTCAAAATCTTCTTATCCAAAAATCCAATACCAACATTGCTTGGGGACATTCTTCACTCATTTTACACACGAACAATGAGAAAGAGGGGTGTTCTCATGTGCTGCACTCCTCTCCTTGCAAGGTGGTTTATTTCGCACCTTCCACAATCTGTCTTGAAGAATGACCAAGGCTCAAGGTGGTCCCAACGATTGATGACTCTTACTCACTCTGATGTACATTGGTGTTCTCGGTCCAGAGAAAAATTCATCATCGTCGATCGTTGTGGAGAGTTCCCTAATGTTCCATTACTTGGTATTAGAGGGGGCATTACCTGCAACCCTTGCCTAGCTTTGAGGCAATTTGGATATGCACGGAGGGATGGCCCTCACGACATGTTGATTCCTGACCTAGTTTTTGACTTCGACAACGATGCGCAAGGAATTCGCCAAAGATTCATCAGAGCTTGGAGGATGCCCAACAAGGTTGATAGCAAGACACTGGGGCACAAGAACTCCATCCCTCTTGAGCCTTATCTCAAGTGGGTACGAGCCCGAGCCCAGAGTCTAGTGATGCCTTATCCTCATGTCCTCCCTGTGATTAAAGATCCCGCCAAGGAAGGAGAGGTTGCCTACACCATCCTATATCCTGACATGCCTACATCGTGGGAGGAAATGCAGAAGAGCTGGATTCAGCTCAAGGAGGAACAGAACACTTTTGAAGCCAGCTTCTACGCTAGTGAGAAGAAGGTTCTAGAGCTTACCTGCCGACTCCATGAGGAAGAGACCCTCAACACCTACATCGCACCAAAGAGGATGCGCAATGTCTTTTTACCTAGAGAAGTTGTTTTTGTAATATTTGGCCCACGGGGCATTTATGTACTAACAAATTTCTTCTTATTAATATGACGTGCGTTCTTTTTGTCTGCAACAATTTTGAATGTTCTAAATCCTTGAATGCATTGCATACATGAGCATACCATTCATCATGTGCATAAGCAGGTCTCACGCCAGGTTTCCTTATCTGTCTGCTGTTTATTTCAGTAGGATGGATCTCGAGCAAACAGTCAAGGACCTACTGGCTCAAAATGCACAGTTTCAGCAACTCCTGATGACCTTGGCTAAGGGTCAGGAGGATCTAAAGACCTTGCTGGGGAATAAAGACCCAGTGAAAAAGAAGAAAAAGAGACTCGGGGTGGCTACTTTAGGGAGAAGATTTGAAGGAGAGGCCAGAAGAGTGCTTGAATTTCCTCCTACTTCTGAGGAGGGAACCAGTAAAGGGGGTGCGGCTGCGGTACCTTCCAAGTTCGATATGGAAGAAGAGGAGGCTGAAGAGTATGAAGACTATTCTGATCAACAATACCCTCCGGCTGATGATAAATACAAAGGTTTAGAAGACAGGTTGGCAGCCATGGAGTTGCAGAGAGTGCCGGGTTTGGATTTCGAAGACTTGGGTTTAGTTGCCGGGATTGTGATTCCCCCAAAGTTCAAAGTGCCAGTTTTTGTGAGGTATGACGGGCTGTCCTGTCCAAAAATGCATCTCAGGTCCTACGTAAGGAAGATCCAACCTTATACGGCAGATAAGAACCTTTGGATCCATTTCTTTCAAGACAACCTTTCTGGGGCTCAACTGGAGTGGTTCTATCAGCTAGAGGGAACCAGTGTCCGAAACTGGGAAGACTTGGCCACCGACTTTTACAAACAATATCAGTATAATTCTGACCTTGCTCCCACGCGTACCCAACTTCAGGGTATGTCACTGGGAACATGCGAAGGATTCAAAGAATATGCACAAAAATGGAGGGATTTGGCTGGCAGGGTGCAGCCTCCTTTAACCGACCGTGAACTTGTTGACATGTTTCTAGGGACCCTGTCTGGTCCATTTTTCAACCATCTAATTGGTAACTCTTCTGCGGGGTTTACCGATTTGATCTTAACAGGCGAGAGAATATAAGCTGGCATCAAGTCAGGGAAGATTCAGAAGGGTGCCGCTGCAAGTGTTGAGAAGAAGCCTTTCAAGAAGGAAACGTATGTGGTATACTCTCAGAGAAGAGCAAGGAAGACTGAACGCCGGCCAACTGTGGGGGCCGTAATGATTCAAAACCCTTCAAGTGAGCAGCCTCGCTATAACCAGTCCAGACCAAATCAACAACGGGTGGAACGGCCACAACGGCAGTTCACCCGCATTAATATGACGTCAGCGCAAGTGATTCCCCATCTGTTAAAGTTGAATCTCGCCACTATCAAAGAGGAACCAAAAAATGTGAATACGTCCTCTCCGCATTATCATCCTAATGCTAAATGCGCCTACCATTCTGACAGTGTCGGGCACGACACCAACGATTGTTGGGCACTCAAGCATAAAATCCAAGACCTGATAGAGGCAAAGGAGGTGGAGTTCGACGCTCCAGAGAAGCCAAACGTGATATCTGCTCCAATGCCGAAGCACGGCCGAAATGTCAATGCCATTGAAGAAGATTTGTATGTTGCTGATGTCAATGATCTGATGACTCCGTTGTTAACCATCAAGTTGAATCTGTTAAAGGCCTCGATTTTCCCGGGATGTAAAGAAGATTGCTACTGCTGTTACTCTCTGCCGTTTGACTGTCCGTTACTGAAGAAAGGCATCCAAGGCCTAATGGACAGTCGACAAATTTTGTTTGAAAAAGTTTCTGCTATTCCAACCCATACTGAAGATGTCTCAATTATAACCATTCACGCCAATCTTTCCAAGGCCGTCAGAAAGCCTGTTAAGATTACACCAGCTACGAAGTCTGTTCCTTTGAAGATAACAATTCCAGGGCCTGTCCCCTACATTTCTGAGAAGTCAATACCATGGAACTACGGCGGTGACGTCTACTACCATGGTGTTAAACAAATTGAAATAACTGAAGAAAGTTCGGATGAAGAAGAAGCCAGCATTGGAAACATTACGGGCACAAGCAAAATCACCTGGAGCGGGAGAATATTTTCTCCAGAGATTGCCCCTCCAAGAGCAATCTTTGGACCCTCATCTACTGCCAAAGTTATCCCTGCACCAATAAAACTCTCCGCTAGAACCCCATTGATTGAAGATGTTGTTGTTCCTAGTATTGTCCCTCCTACCACTGCTGATAAAGTTAAGGGAACCCAAGTTGAGCTCGTCAGGACGAGGGCTCAACCCTTGGTCATCCCGGAAACCTCCAAGAAAGAAATGGAAGAGATATTGAAGATAATCAAAAGGAGTGATTACGACGTGGTAGAAAAACTGGGGCAAACCCCCTCAAAGATCTCCATGTTGGCACTACTACTTTGCTTAGAAGCGCACGCCAAAGCTTTGATAAAATTCCTGAAGGCAGCCCATGTGCCCTAGGAAACCTCTGCAGACCAATTCCAAAATTGCGTGGCCAGCCTTACTGTGGACAATGGATTAGGTTTCTCTGATGCCGACCTAACTCCTAAAGGTAGAAACCACAATGATGCTTTGCACATTTCAGTCGAGTGCCGAGGAACGACTCTCGCACATGTTTTGTTCGACACGGGTTCTTCACTGAATGTACTGCCTAAGAAAGCTTTGGACCGACTAGATTGTGAAGGGTTAGAGTTGAAGCCGAGTGATATTGTTGTCAGAGCTTTCGATGGTTCGAAGAGGATGGTCCATGGGGAGGTTGATATTCCCATCAAGGTAGGCACTGAGGTGTTTAAATCTACTTTCTATGTGATGGACATCCGTCCGTCATACTCTTGCTTGTTGGGTAGGCCTTGGATACATAATGCCGGGGCAGTCACCTCTTCCTTACATCAAATGTTGAAGTATCCTGTCAAGGGAAAGATCATAATTGTCCATGGTGAAGAGGAGTATATGATCAGCCACCTGAACTCCTTCCGGTATGTGGAGGTAGAGGGTGAGTTCATTGAGACGCCTTTCCAGCATTTCGAAGAAGTCCCTCCTGAGATAACAGTAGCAAAGTTGGTAGCTGAAGTACCAAAGCAGATGGCCAGGATGGCATCTCTGGAAGACGCAAAGGCCACAATAAAGGAGGGGAAGAATTCAGCATGGGGGGCAGTTGCCTGATATTCCACATAAAACAGACAAATTTGGATTAGGGTTCACTGCCGCGGGCCAGAAAGCTATGCGCCGTTCGAAGATTGAAAGGGCGCCAATCAAAATTTCTCCCTACGGAATCAACGCTTTGGAGGATGAAGACGAAGAGAACAACATCGAAGAGTGGATTTACCCAACTATCAAAGGAGGATTATGCAACTGGGAGGCAAAAGACTTTGTCCCCATCACTTTTATTCATCAGTAATTTATCTGTCAAACATTTCCTATTGGTCTGTAATAATTACTTTTGAACAATCCGCACACTATCTTTTTACCTCATGCCTTGCCCGGGGCATGTAGGTCCATTTGTAAGGGTTTTAATTATTTTCATATCCATATGCCATGTTTAATGATTCATTGGACGTTTTTCATTTGATAAACTGCTGTGTTCATTTTCTTTCCTTTTGCATTTTTTTTGTTTAAGGATGGCTATCCCTTACACACACCCACACTCACAAATGCAGGTACCCATCCACTCTGGATTCCATGGGTGACTATTCTGCTACATCCTTCAATAACTCTGAAGATCTGGTCAATCAAGCCGAGTATGAAGATGACGAAGGTTATGAAGTACCAAGGGAACTAGCCAGACTTCTACAGCAAGAGGAAAGGGCCATCTTACCTCACGAAGAGTCATTGGAAACTGTCAACTTAGTAACCGAGGAAGACCGGAAGGAGGTACAAGTGGGTGCCAATTTGGAACCAAGTGTCAAGGAGCGCCTGATGCAGTTGTTAAATGAGTATGTTGAAATCTTCTCCTGGTCTTATGAAGACATGCCGGGTTTAGACACAGACATCGTGGTTCACCGTCTCCCCACAAGAGAGGATTGTCCACCGATCAAACAAAAAGTCCGCCGAATGAGGCCTGACATGTCTGAAAAGATCAAAGCAGAAGTGATGAAGCAATTCGACGCTGGTTTTCTGGCTGTTACGTCCTATCCTCAATGGGTCGCTAACATCGTGCCAGTACCTAAAAAAGATGGAAAAGTCAGGATGTGTGTGGACTACCGGGATTTGAATAGGGCCAGCCCCAAAGATGATTTTCCACTTCCACACATTGACATTTTAATCGACAATACAACTCAGCAAAAAGTGTTTTCCTTCATGGATGGATTCTCGGGCTACAATCAAATCAAAATGGCCCCCGAGGATATGGAGAAAACAACTTTTGTCACGCAATGGGGCACTTTCTGTTACAAGGTGATGTCGTTCGGACTGAAGAACGCAGGGGAAACTTATCAACGCGCCATGGTAGCTTTGTTTCATGATATGATACATCATGAGATTGAAGTTTACGTAGACGATATGATAGCTCGGTCACAAACAGAGGAGGAGTACCTTGAACATCTAGAAAAGCTATTTGCCAGGTTGAAAGAATACAAACTCAGGCTGAATCCAAGTAAGTGCACTTTTGGAGTTAGGTCTGGTAAACTTCTAGGATTCATTGTAAGCAACAAAGGCATTGAAGTCGATCCAGCAAAAGTGAAAGCAATACAAGAGATGTCTGCTCCCCGTACTGAAAAGGAGGTTAGAGGGTTCTTGGGGCGCTTAAACTATATTGCCAGATTCATCTCTCATCTGACTTCTACTTGTGAGCCAATTTTCAAACTCTTAAAGAAAGATCAGGTAGTCGAATGGAACGACGATTGCCAAGCTGCTTTTGATAAGATCAAGGAGTATTTGCTAGAACCTCCTATTCTGATGCCGCCCGTCGAAGGAAGACCATTGATCATGTATCTAACCGTCTTGGATAACTCAATGGGGTGTGTTTTGGGCCAGCATGACGAGTCTGGTCGAAAAGAGCATGCTATTTATTACCTTAGCAAAAAGTTTACCGACTGTGAGACTCGCTACTCACTGCTCGAGAAAACTTGCTGCGCTTTGGTATGGGCTGCTCGCCGACTAAGGCAGTATATGTTGACTGATACTACCCTGTTGATTTCCAAAATGGATCCTATCAAGTATATCTTCGAGAAACCTGCTTTATCTGGAAGAATAGCTAGATGGCAAATGATCCTAACCGAGTATGACATCCAGTACACCACTCAAAAAGCTATAAAAGGGAGTGTACTAGCTGACCATCTGGCTCATCAAGCTATCGAAGATAATCAACCCATGAGATTTGACTTCCCAGACGAGGACATCATGAATTTGGACAACATTGAAGGTAACAGACCGTATGACGGACCCGAAAAGGGATCCCGATGGACCCTGTACTTTGATGGTGCTTCAAATGCACTTGGAAAGGGTATCGGCGCGGTACTCATTTCCCCGGAAGGTTTTCACACACCTTTCACGGCCCGACTTTGCTTCAGCTGCACAAACAACATGGCTGAGTATGAAGCTTGCATCTTTGGTCTCAAGGCTGCTATAGACTTGGGGATCAAATCTTTGATCGTATTTGGGGACTCGGCTTTGGTTATCAGTCAAATCAAAGGAGAGTGGGATACCAAGCATCCTAATCTTATCCCATACAAAGAACATGTCTTGACATTGTTGCCTCATTTCGAGCAAATTACCTTCGAGCATTTCTCGCGAGAAGAGAATCAGCTAGCAGATGCTCTGGCTATAATGTCTTCCATGTTTAAACTCAACTGGGATAACGAGGCTCCCCAAATCACCATCGAGCGAATGGATGAACCCGCACATTGTCACGAGATTAATACCGAAGAAGTAGTGGAACAACCCTGGTTCCATGAAATCAAAAGGTATCTCCAGACTAGAGATTATCCCGAATGAGCTTCCGTAAATGACAAGAAGTTCTTAAGGAAATTTGCTGCCAAATTTTTCCTGAGCAACGACATCCTTTACAAACGAAGCCATGATTGTGTATTACTCCGATGCGTAGACAAAGCTGAAGCAGAGTTGATCATGACTGAGATACACAGCGGCACATTTGGCACTCACTTGAGCGGGCATACAATGGCTAAGAAGATCCTAAGGGCAGGCTATTACTGGTCTACCATGGAAGCTGACTGCCATCAACATTCCCGTACTTGCCACAAGTGTCAAGTCTACGCTGACAAGGTCCATATCCCTCCAGTTCCTCTCAACGTTTTGACAGCTCCATGGTCATTTGCAATGTGGGGCATTGACATGATTGGAGAGATCAAGCCCACGACATCCAACGGACATCGCTTCATCCTGGTTGCCATTGACTATTTCACCAAATGGGTCGAAGCAGCTTCCTTCGCCTCTGTTACGAAAAATGTGGTTGCTCGCTTCATCAAGCAAAATCTCATATGCCGGTATGGTGTTCCAGACAGGATCATCACAGACAACGGTACAAATCTGAATAACACGATAATCACCGCATTGTGCGAACAGTTCAAGATTTATCATCACAATTCATCTCCCTATCGGCCGAAGATGAACGGTGCTGTTGAAGCTGCGAACAAAAACATTAAGAAGATCATTCAAAAAATGACTGTCACTTACAAAGACTGGCATGAGATGTTACCGTTTGCTCTACATGGATACCGTACGACGGCACGTACTTCAACCGGGGAAACCCCATTTTCTTTGGTATATGGCATGGAAGCTGTCCTGCCTATGGAGGTTCAGATTCCTTCTCTAAGGATTATGAAGGACACAGGTTTGAATGAAGATGATTGGATTCATAACCGACTTGATCAACTCAATTTGATCGACGAGAAGCGACTCGCTGCTGTTTGCCATGGTCAGACGTATCAAAAGCGGATGATCAAGGCCTTCAATAAGAAAGTCAGACGTCAAGTGTATCTAGTCGGAGATCTCGTAATCAAGAGGATTATCTTGCCGCAAAGGGATCCCAGGGGCAAATGGACTCCTACATATGAAGGACCATTTGTGATCAAGAGCATATTTTCTGGTGGTGCAATGATTCTGACCACCATGGACGGTGACGATTTGCCGCACCCTGTGAACGCAGACATAGTCAAAAGATACTACGCATAAAATAACCCGACAAGTCGAAAACCCGAAAGGGCGGCTTGGGCAAAAATGGGAATCCCGGTGAACCGAAAACCCGAAAGGGCGGCTCAGGCAAAAATTAGGGATAAAAACAAAAAAAATATGTACACTCGGCAAGTTGAAAACCCGAAAGGGCGACTTGGGCAAAAAGGGGTTTCCCGGTGGATCAAAAACCCGAAAGGGCGATTCAGGCAAAAGTTAGGGAATTAAAGCGTATGACTATGTCTCGTCGGATCACTTCAAAGACAATCTCTTCATCAACTAGTTCCGAGCTTCTGATCAATCCAGCCATCGGCAGACGAAGCATTGAATGGACAGATATTCAGAGTTGTGAAGGCTATAGCAGAATGGAATCCCATGGAATTATTTCACATAGCCATCTTTCTTTTGTATAAATTTATTCAATATTTACAACGACATCCTCTTACTAGGATGATCGCCTCCTTTGTACAAATATACTCGCAGAAAGTTAATACAAATACTTTTCAGAAATTTGCGTCGTTTCCTTTTCTCTTTGCTTTTGCACTTATGTTTTATTTGAGAAACGTCCAATGTTTTGTTAAATAGGCATATGCATTTGAACATAATCATTCCCTTATAAATCAAGGTAGGTGATCACTATTGAGTTGAAGGTGCAGTTGGATATCTTGATACCCTTTCAAAGGAAATCCCGAGCAGATTTGAAATCCACATTCCTCAGTCAGAACTTAATTCCCTAAACAGAGTCAGACTTCAGAATCCTCATCAGCGAAAGCTCTCTCAAAAAACTGATTTCCCCAGCCAGAGAATCCTCCAAAACTCAATTCCTCTCAGAATTAAGTTTCAGTATCCCCAACAGAGCTAAAACTTCAGGCTATCGATCCCCAGCGGAGCCAGACTAGTGAACCTTCTCCCCACAGAGATGCTTCTCACTAGACTAGAGATTCTCAGTCTTACCTCCCCAGCTTAAGTCTACCAGGTTCTAAAATCCCCAGTAGAAATCATCAGAAATTCTCTTACCCTGCAAGTCACCAAGGAAATTCCAAGTCCCCGCAAGGGGTTCTAAGGCCCCTCGACGTTTGAAGGTCTGGTATTTCCCAAGCAAATCTGAAGACTTTCAGTTTTCAGTTCCTCATTGTATATTCGAAGATTCTCTAGTGAAGATCTCCTCAAGACAGGAATTCCCAAAAGATTGGTATACAACCCAAGCTCCTTATTCCCCAGCAACAACCAAGAATTTTTTCTTCCCGGCAGCAGTCAAGATGCTTTTATCTTCAGCCATCTCGGATTCATCTATCCTCCGTAAGACAGCTCTCCAGCTTACATGCGCATTCATTTACCTTCTTATAACATACATCGCATCATGCATCATGACATTGCATACAACTAACGCTTTACCTTTTCAGGTAAGATCAGTCAATAGACAAAAAATAGTTATCTTCCGAGACTCTTTCTAGAAATAGTTCATATGTGACCCAGACATGGCAACATTCTGATGCTTATTCCAGATTCATCCAGATGCAGTTTTATACGAGCTCATCATCAGGAAACCCTACACCGGTTCCTCCTCAACTTCAAGATTTCTGAAAACAGTTCACGGGTTCTCCAAGTAACGGATGTTAACCTATCGCTTGTTCAATTTCTTCTCAAGACTTCTGAAAACAGTTTATGGATTCTTCCCAACAACGGATGTTAATCTATCGCTTGTTCAGATGCAAATTTTGAAAACAGTTTACGGACGCTTCCCAACAACGGATGCTGCTCTATTGCTTATTCAACTTCAAGATTTCTGAAAACAGTTCACGGGTTCTCCAAGTAACGGATGTTAACCTATCGCTTGTTCAGTTTCTTCTCAAGACTTATTAAAATAGTTTATGGATTCTTCCCAACAACGGATGTTAATCCATCGCTTGTTCAGATGCAACTTTTGAAAATATTTTACGGACGCTTCCCAACAACGGATGCTTCTCTATTGCTTATTCAACCTCAAGACTTCTAAAAACAGTTCACGGGTTCTCCAGTAACGGATGTTAACATATCGCTTGTTCAGATTCTTCTGAAGACTTCTGAAAATAGTTTACAGATTCTTCCCAACAACTGATGCTAATCTATCTCTTGTTCAGACTCTTCTCAACTTTTGAAAACAGTTTACGGATGCCTCCAGATACGGATGTCAATCTATTGCTTATTCAGACCCCAGTTTAGAGATGGTCCTAAACATGGACACCTTTCTGATACTCATTCCAGATGGCATCTTTAAGCCCATCCCCGACAAGTTTCTGTCACATCTCCAAATGGCATCGTTAAGCCCATCTCCAAATGGCATCTCTAAGCCCATTCCCGCATCCATTGCTTTGACGAGTGCAAATTTAAGGGCACTCTAGTGTCCAATCTCCTTTTACCCTCGAGTCACGAAAGGAAAACTTGCCAATCTAACTCTTCGGATTCAAGAAGATTGAACAGGGGCAACTGTTGTACCCCAAAATTTGCCCTCCCTTTTTCTCAACATTTTCTCATCACAAGACCTTTGGAGCTCAAGATCCAGTTAGGGTTTCCTCTGCTCAAGACTTCTCCTTGCACTGTTGACCCAAATTAGGGTTTGTGTTTGAACAAAGATATTTTGACCTAAAATGCCTAAGATGACTTTCATGCTTCATGTTGGACTCCCAAGTTTATCCATACCAAGTTTCAAGTCTTGATTCCAAATTTTGCCCAGTCAATTGGACAGTTGACCTAGAAATCAACTGTATTGGGGAAAAAGTCAAATGTGGCCAATTGACAGTCAAATCTCATGAAAATTGACCCACATCAACATTATGAACTCACATGGACCATTTGATCAAGTTTGGATCACAATTCCACAAGAAATTTTATCAGATCACCAAAAGGGCAAAATGGTCATTTTTAGGGTTTTGACTGCACAAAGGCAATTTTTTACTGTTTGACCTAGCCAATGGCAAACCAAGCTCACATATGTACTCAAGGACCCCATGGAATTGTCTTGACATACTCAACAAGTTCAAAAGATCCCAAATGTACAAGATTGACAGTTGAATTTCCCAGTCAATTGATCAATTTTGACTGTATACTGAAAAGTCAAACTTTGACTTTTTTGGTAAAAATCAAATGTCAAGATTCAGTTTTCATAAAAACATGCCAAATCATGAAACTTTTTCATCAAGAAATCAAGAATTGCAAATTAGGGTTTGAAATGAAGATTTTTCATAACTTCGAATTTTTCGAAGTTATGAAAAAACCTAATTTTTTCCTAACTTTGTCCCACTTTCTCACCAAGATTCATTTGGATTCAAGCAAAAGTCAAAACATGGAAGTTGTAGTCCATTTCAAAATCTACAACTTTGATTCACAAAGTTTTCCCAAAAGAAGCTTGTATCTCAAGTTACAATTTTTGGAACAAGGGTACCAAACCATTCTTAACTTAGAGAAATTTTGAACCATTTTAGGCAAGGTTTTTACCTAACTTCAAGACCATTTTTCACATGCTTCCACTTGGAATTTCAATTTGCATTTCAAAGATGGATTGTAGTACACATTCCAAGCTTTCCAAAATGTCCAAGAACTCATCAAACAACCTCATGGTTAGGGAGAATCGAATTTGGCAAGTTGGGAAAACTTCACTTTTGTTATGACCAATTTACATGTTCATACACTTGTGCCATTTTGAAATCAGCATGCATAAGCTAGTTACAGGCCTCTAATCCCATTTGCACTCAATAATTAAATTCCAATCCATTGTGTGTTAGCATTATTTTGTGCATTTGGACATTACATGTTAGATTAAGCCTTAATTAGATAAAGCATTTTTGCCATTTTTGAAAAATAGAACTTTATGTCAATTAGCAATCCAAGCAAGTACAGTGCAAATCCTTTTGGCACAAGTTTATGAACAAAACACACTGATCAAGGGGAAGGTTAGCAGCACATTAAGGGGGCCTCTATCAGTCTAAAACTCAAGTGGACACTTTGTTGCTTAAAGTTGAAGAAACATAGCATAACAAGACACAACTCTCATTCCTGTAAACCAGAGCTTAAGCAAAGTTATCAAACACTTTCTAATCATCAATCCTAAGCTGAAACACGAGCCAACCATCTCCATTGTCTTCTCAAACACAGAATCACCCTCAAACTGCCAAAACAGGGCACTTGCTGCAGATTGAGTTCCATAACACCATCCATTCATGCATTCTTGCTAAAACCACTTCAAACATATCCCACATCATCCCTTGAAACTATTCCAAGCCTCAAACACGACCTGTAACACTCCCAAGCAACATCACCATTTTCATTTTTTTGTTTTGCAGTTGAAGTTCCCTAACACGATTCTCTTGGTTTCCAAACAAAGTAAAGCTTGGAATAGCATCCCTGGACATCAAGGAAGCTGTACCAATCATCACCTTGCATTGAAAACACCTCCATCATCAGATACGATTCCAACTGAACAGGTAAGTTCATGGACTTCTATCTCCCTATCCAGGCATTGTTAGCTCTAGGTTTGTGAATGAAAAATGTTCTACTCATGCCCCTGAAGTTGTACATATCTTTACTTTCCATTTATTTTGCATGTGCTATGAAAATTTAAGGTCTGAACATTGATGAAAACTTAGGTCAAGAATTAGGGATGGAGAAATTCTCTCTCATCTTAGAGAGTTAAGTCAAGTTCTTTATATGTCTGGATTCGTCTCTTAATGCTCTACATTTTTCATGTTGTGAGTTTTGCTTGAAAGTCCAGGAATCTAGAGATAGAAAACGCGCGTTTTGTTCATGTTCAAACAGTCTGGAGGTTGAAGAAGGTCTTTTGGGCTGGGCTCTGTTTCATTTTTCTATTTGCACCCTTTTGTTACTTTTACACCCCCTTGGCCTATTATGCTTATTTTCATGATTTTTTGACCTTTTCTTTTTTGTTCTGACTTATTTATTTTTCCTTATAACATTAAAAAATAAAAAAATATTTTTCACACTATTTTTATATTTATTAGGCATTTATTTGTTTAAATTGATATTTGTACATAAATAAATATATAGATATACTTTTATTCAAAATACTAAAAAATAATGCAAACACATTTATTTTCTGATTTTTATTTTATTTTATCTTCTGAAAATATTTTATATAAAATATACTTTTTTTTTATAAATATTAAATATTATTATTTTGTGCATATTCAATATATTTAATAAATAATACAAATACATACATATATATTAGTATATTTAGGTTAAAAAAATACAAAATATATACATTTTTATTTTTATTAATATTTAGCATTAAAAATACCTTTTTGGCAAATATACTTCTTTTTTTTATTTCTTGTAAATAATTAATAAACATTGTATATATTAAAAAATAAATACCTTTTATTTGCAAAATTAGGGTTTTGCCCTAAATATATAAAAAACTCCAAAAAAATTAATACTTTTATTTTGTTTATTTGACATATAAAAAATACTTTTTTTCCATACATATACAAAACATTTTTTTTTGCATCTTGCATATTTATTCCATTTCTATTTAATTATTGTATATTAAATAATTTGTATAATTCAATTTTTGATGTAATAGTTAGGTTTAAATTCCTTGTCAAAATACCCCCCATTTGAACATTTGTACCCCCCTTCCCATATATTGTGTTGTAATAACTTAGGAACTTTATTTTTCGCACTTTAAAGTTTTCTAAATATGCCATGATAGAATTAGGGTTTGTTTGCAAATAAATTAACAAAAATAGTTTGACCTAATTTCAAGATAAACAAGCATGAAAATGGACAACACTAATCAAACTTGCACCCCTAGGGTATTCCACTTGTTGCCTTCAATAATGGGCCATATTGCATGTTAGGTCTCTTTGGGCAAAACAAACACAATTCAAATGATCATAGTCCCTCAACGACGCTTTCGAAAGTTGCCTAAAAAATGATCAAGTCCCTCCAAGGAAAAATTGCCCAAAGATACTTGGCACCATTGCAATCATGGTCTAAACGATGACCCGCGCCCGTCCCTTTCACATCCTAACACAAGATTGTCCACTAAATGCAATGGTGGAACAAAATTGTTAAAAGGGTTAAAACATAGCAAAAATCTTTGAGAACTTTAGGGTAGATAGCTCTTAAGTACTTGTCAACTTGCAAAACAAAAACACTTGCCTATTTTTCAAACCACACATCACTACACTTTCAAAACAACTTTCAAAAAACCTTGAAACATCTTTTCAAAAAGACAAACACCTTTTGTAAAACATTCGAGTAAAGAATTGTTACAAGGGTAGCCTAGACAATGCATCTTTTTCAAAACATTTTCAAAAACCACGCACAAAGCACCATTTCAAACAATTGAAAATCAAGGCAAGTTGATCTAAGCAAGTAACTAAGAGCCCATGGATAACCATGGATAGAAAGGGTGCTAATACCTTCCCTTTCTATAATCTACTCCCCGAACCCACGAAATATCTCAAAGGTTTTTGCTGTGCTTTTTAAACCTTTCCTTAGGATAAAATAAAAAGTCGGTGGCGACTCTTGCTCAACCGAAACATTTGCGAAAACAAACGCAAAACCCTAGTCAGTTCTCCCACCGTATCACACATACCATCGTCGTTCACTAACAATGAACTACCACTGTTCACTAATGATAGCAAAAAGATAAGAAACACCGACGTTCACTACCGATGTACTACCAACGTTCACTGAAGGTAGATTTGAAAATAACATCAAGTCTTCCCCAAAATTCTGGTGTTTCACCTGGAACGGGTCTCAACTTCTTCTTTAACCAAGGCACTCTTCCTGGAAAGGGTAATATGCAAATTTATCTCAAATAAAGAGACATCCCCTCATTGTCAAGGGGATTTGCAAAGAGAAATGACTTTCTGGGGATAGAAATACGACTTCCTGGGGAAAGAGGTACGACTTCCTGGGGAAAGAGATATGACTTCCTGGGGAAATGCCACATTATTCCTGCTGAAGAGATAAAGTCTTCTCGTGCAAAATAAATGCACAAACCAAAACTCAAAGTTCTCAGAAATCCAGAGTAAATAATATCGTCATGTGACCACAAATCCAATTCAGAAATAAGCTGGAGCAAGACAGCCAACGAAGATACATCCTTTGAGAAATAAACTCAAGAGGGAAAACCAAATCCAACTAAGCAAGGAGTGCTGCAGGAAGGTTAGAACACAATGTCAATAAAAAATGATTTGTAGCAATGCATGATGCATGAATGAATGTATGAGTGATATCATGCATATGCTGGTAAAAGGATACATAATCAGTACAAACAAACAAAATCGTCTCAAGTACCAACAACATTGGGCTAAACTTCAACCAGAAAGATCAATCCAAGAGAGGTAAAAGCAACTGCGGAAACCAAACCTATTTCCTGTCCTAACTTCACTGAGGAGAAACATCATCCGGATGTAGCTAAATCAAACAGATATCGGGATAGAACATCTTTCTTCCGGTTTCATCGGAGAAATCAGTTTTTCAAAAGAAACATACCTACTGGAGATTGCAAGACCAACCTCAAATTAAGCAGGCTGACGCTGAAACAACCAAACCTCACTGGGGGATTTAAGTCTACCTCCCTGGAGAAAAAAACTGCGGATTGAAAACTTTTCATCATGAATACTCATTCCAACAAGAGATGCCCTGGGATAACCTTCCCGGGGAATAGCACACAGACTTCAATGGGGAAACAAAAGTTTTCACGGTTCACACTTCTACTGGATATTGCAAAACTGATCTTGAATAAGGCAGATTGAAACCAAATTGTCAAAACATTTACTGGGGAATTCAGGCCCACTTTGAAGGAATAAAAACATACGGACTTCACTAAGGGAGACAATGCTTCATCAGCAAGACATCTACTGGAGACTTCATGCTGACTTCATTGGGGAGGTCAAAACCACATCATCAAGGGGAAACCAAGATACGTTCTTCACTGGGGAAACCAGAGATACGTTCTTCGAGAGTAATTATTGCACCAACTTCTTTGGGTAGAAATACCTTCTATCAAATGAACGAGACCTTCACTGGAGAATATTGGATTGAGTCTTCATATCATACAAACCTATTCCAATAAAAGATGCCCTGGTATAGTCTTCCTGGGAAATCAAGGAGTCAACACTAATGCCAATACTGCAAAAAGAGCGATATCTTAGCACACCAAGGGAATAAAACCTTTCATCATATGAGAGAAAACTTCGCTGGGGAATCTGGGACGGAGGCTTATGACCATGTAAACCCAAAACCAAAAGCGAACCAAGACTTGGCCGGAGATAATGGGATCACAAACCTAATATTGTACCCTGCATCCACTGGTATCATCTTTAACCATCTGAGAAACACACAAAGATTGCGCACATACCAACAAGATGACTTGAGAAAAACCTTCATGAAGGAAGTAAATCTTTTTAAAACAACCGGAATTTGTTCATTCCTGGGATCGCCATTTTTGTTGTCATTGTTTCATCACAAATTTCAAAGTAACTTGAATTGTAAAGATGTCATTCTTTTTTTTGAAAAGTCAATTTTTCTTTTTAATATTTTTGCTTTAAAAATTATTATCAGTAATAAATGGAGTCTTTGCAAGCTAAATAAAATAAGAACACAAAGAATTGGGCAAAAGCTCGAATTTCATTAATAGAATGGTAGTCTGCGAATGGCGAGACTCCATGGATGATTACAACGTTTGGGAAATGGTAATATATAAAGGAAAAGATACATTGAGATACAATGACCACTATTCTCCCTAACAACCTTTGAAATCCTGAGCAGCAGCTTTTGTTGAAGTATGGTGAGGATCCGAGAAGATTGTTGCTTCAACGATCAAATCTTATCTGACGTAGTTACTTGCCAAGAAAAATCCCTAACTTTTGCCTAAGCTTCCCTTGCGGGTTTTCAACTTAGCGGGAAATTTATTCTGTTTATGTCTCTAATTTTTGCCTAGACCGCCCTTTCGGGTTTTCATCCTACCGAGACGCTCCTTTTTGTCTAAGCCGCCCTTTCGGGTTTTCAACTTAGCGAGTTGTTCTTTTATTTCTTTAGGCGAAGTATTTCTTGATTGCGTCAGCATTCATGGGACGTGGGAACTCCTCGCCATCCATAGTTTCAAGAATTAATGCACCACCAGAGAAGGCTTTCTTGACAACATACGGGCCTTCAAAATTGGGAGTCCACTTGCCCCTAGAATCAGTGTTAAAAGACATGATCTTTCTGAGCACGAGCTCGCCTTCTCTGAATCCACGAGGTTTGACCTTTTTATCAAATGCTTTCTACATTCTTTTCTTATATAACTGCCCATGACACAAAGTTGTCATTCTCTTCTCTTCAATCAAATTCAATTGGTCAAACCTATTCTGGACCCATTCAGCCTCTGTCCACTTGGCTTCCATTATCACACGCAACGAGGGAATCTCAACCTCAATTGGGAGTACAGCTTTCATTCCATATACCAGATAGAACGGTGTTGCTCCTGTTGAAGTGTGAACAGATGTTCGATAATCATGCAGAGCAAAAGGGAGCATTTCATGCCAATCCTTATAAGTAACAACCATCTTCTGGATAATTCTCTTGATATTCTTGTTAGCAGCTTCAACGGCCCCATTTATCTTCGGCCTGTATGGAGACGAATTGTGATGGACAATCTTGAATTCTTCACACAGTTTTGTCATCATCTTGTTGTTCAAATTCGAGCCATTGTCAGTGATGATTCTGCTCGACACACCATACCGGCATATAAGATTGTTTTTGATGAAATGCACAACCACCTGTTTGATAACATTTGCATAAGAGGAAGCCTCTACCCATTTGGTAAAGTAGTCAATTGCTACCAAGATGAAACGGTGTCCATTCGAAGCTTTGGGTTCTATCATCCCGATCATGTCAATACCCCACATAGAGAAAGGCCACGGGGAGGAAATCACATTGAGAAGTGTCAGAGGCACATGGACCTTGTCTACATAAATCTGGCATTTATGGAACTTCTTTGCAAATTTGTAACAATCAGATTCCATTGTCAACCAATAGTAACCTGCCCTTAGCATCTTTTTAGCCATCGAATGCCCATTAGCACGAGTGCCAAATGAACCTTCATGAATCTCATGCATCAACATGTCTGCTTCGTGTCTATCCACGCATTTGAGCAAGACCATGTCATAATTTCTCTTGTATAACACATTTTCACTGAGGAAGAAACTGCCTGCCAATCTTCTCAGTGTCTTTCTATCTTTCCTCGACGCACCAATCGGGTATTCCTGAGTCTGAAGAAAATGCTAGATGTCATAATACCAAGGTTTTTCATCTGCTACCTCCTCTGTCGTAAACACATGAGCGGGCCTATCCAGCCGTCGAACTGTAATACGGGGTATATCATTCCAAGTATTCAATTGGTACATGGAAGCCAGAGTTGTCAGAGAATCCGCCATTTGGTTTTCATCTCTAGGAATGTGATGGAATTCAACTTTGTTGAAGAAGGGTAGTAATCTTCTAGCGTAATATTTGTAAGGGATCAAGCCAGGGTGACGAGTATCCCATTCTCCTTTAACCTGATTTATTACCAAAGCTGAATCACCATACACATCTAGAATTTTGATTCTGAGATCAATAGCTTCTTCAAGACCCATGATGCAAGCCTCATATTCTGCCATATTATTAGTGCGATCAAATGTTAACCTTGCAGTAAAAGGAATGTGCGATCCATGAGAAGTGACGATCACAACACTAATTCCTTTACCATAAGCATTCACCGCTCCATCAAATATCATACTCCAAGGAGATTCAGGGTCAGGACCTTCCTCAGGCAATGGTTCATCACAATCTTTCACTTTCAAGAACATCACATCCTCATCGGGGAATTCATATTCTGCAAACTGATGATCTTCCACTGGCTGGTGAGCAAGGTAATCCGCTAACACACTACTTTTGATAGCTTTTTGAGTGCGGTACTCAATATCATATTCAGATAACAACATCTTCCAGTGGGCAATTCTCCCAGTAAGAGCAGGCTTCTCAAAAATATACTTGATTGGATCCATTTTGGAGATCAACCAAGTGGTATGATTCAACATATACTGCCGCAGACGCTTTGCCGCCCAGGCCAAAGCACAACACGTTTTTTATAGCATGGAATACCGTGACTCACAATCAGTGAACTTTTTGCTGAGATAATAAATGGCGAACTCTTTCTTCCCTGTTTCATCCTGTTGTCCCAGAATACAACCCATGGATTTTTCCAACACTGTTAGATACATAATCAACGGTCTTCCTTCTATGGGAGGGAGCAAGATAGGAGGTTCAAGCAGATACTCTTTAATACTCTCAAATTCCCTTTGGCAGTCATCTCTCCACACACAACCTTGATATTTCTTTAACAACTTAAAGATCGGTTCACACTTTGTAGTCGTGTGGGAAATGAATCTGGAGATATAATTCAAACGCCCGAGGAAACCCCTGACTTGCTTTTCAGTTCTTGGTGCCGACATTTCTTGAATTGCTTTGACTTTATCAGGGTCAACTTCAATTCCTTTCTGGATAACAATAAAAGCCAATAATTTCCCCGATCTAACTCCAAAGGTGCATTTATTTGGATTCAAGCGGAGACGATACTTCCTCAAACTCTGAAACAACTTCAACAAATCTTTTATATGCCCTTCCTCAGTTTGTGATTTTGCAATCATATCATCGACATATACTTCAATTTCCTTGTGCATCAGATCATGGAATAGGATTGTCATAGCCCTCTGGTACGTTGCACCAGCGTTCTTCAACCCGAAGGGCATCACTCTATAACAGAATGTTCCCCAAGGTGTGATAAACGTTGTTTTTTCCATGTCCTCTGTAGCCATTCTTATTTGATTATACCCGGAAAATCCGTCCATGAACGAGAATACCTTGAATTTTGTTGTGCTGTCCACTAACATGTCAATGTGAGGCAGTGGAAAATCATCTTTCGGACTAGATTTATTTAGATTTCTGTAATCTACACACATGCGGACTTTTCCGTCTTTTTTCAGTACTGGGACAATATTGGCAATCCATTGAGGATACGCTGACGTCATAAGAAAACCAGCATTAATCTACTTTAGGACCTCCTCTTTGATCTTTACTGCCATATCTGGGTGGGTCTTCTCAACTTTTGTTTAACTGGCGGACACTCTGGCTTCAACGACAAATGATGCTCAACAATGTTTGTATCTAGACCAGGCATATCTTGATAAGACAAAGCGAAAATATCCACATACTATTTCAACAACTCAATCAACCCGCTTTTCACATCAGGATGCAACGATGCTCCAATCTTAATTTCCTTCGGATCTTCTTCTGAACCCAAATTAATCACTTCCAAAGGCTCCTTATATGGCTGAATGGTATTTTCCTAGTGCTCGAGCAACCGTGAGACCTCTTCTGGAATCTCATCATAATCTTCTTCTTCAGCCCCAAACACAGGACAATCAAAGTTGGGAGAGGGTGCAGGGTCATTGTATTCAACAGGTTTTTCAATTAATCTGCACATATGATTTATGATTGCTTTTAGAAACTGACACATATAACAAGTGATCATGCAGATTAGTTTTCAGTTATTATTTATTTTGAAAGGGTTTTTTATTTGATTACCATTTCCCAAGAAAAAAACAGAAAATAAAAGACATAATTTTGGAAGCAAAGACAACTTTTATTAATGATCTTAACAGTCAAAGCAAACAGATAAGCCCATACAATACTTTCACCTTGGGCAGAGTGAAAGCTTTTCAAAAGAAAGAAACAGATTAACAAAACAAATTACTTTGAAATATGTATGCAAGAAGGAACATCAATGGTGACCCAGTTCTGAACTCGGACTCCATGCGTCACATAATTCGGTACTTCATGCTCTGCTTCATCCTCTTCAACAAAATTAATTCCAAAACCAATTGGATGGAGGTAGCCTCCGCTGCGGAAAACATCATGATAACTGTTCACAGAAGACTTTGACTTCAAACTTTCGCCTTTTCCATTCTTCGAAGAGAAACCCAAACCAGCTCTGCTTTTGTTCACGGGTGGATCCACAAGTTGTCCCCAAACTGCATTACAACCATTGCGCACAACCTGCTGCGCGTCCTTCAGCGAAACCACAAAATTCTCATTCCTCCTTATGTTGTCAATAGATAGGGCTTGGAACTGGGTTCCAACAGCAGCCTCATCCGCTTCTACAATACTGAAAGAGGATAGATGGGATATCAACAACGCCTGCTCCCTATTTATGATCACTACCTTCCCTTCACGCATAAATTTTAACTTCTGATGCAGAGTTGAAGTGACAGCCCCTGCTTCGTGTATCCATGGCCGTCCAAGCAAACAACTATATGCGGGAATAATGTCCATTACCTGGAAAGTTATCAAGAACAAATGTGGTCCTATATGGATGGGCAAGTCCACTTCACCGATGATAGATTTCCTCGACCTATCAAAAGCCTTCACAATGATGCCACTCGGGGGGCATAGGTGCTCCTTGATACTTTAACTTCATGAGGGTACTCCTCGGTATAACATTCAGCACAGATCTGTTATCAATTAGTACATTGGACAGCGAATCATTCTTGCAATTCATAGATATGTGGAGGGCCAGGTTGTGATTCCTCCCTTCACCTGGTAACTCATCATCGTAGAAACTCAAATTGTTACATGACGTAATGTTTCCAATTACGCTGCTGAATTGATCTAATGGCATGTCATTCTCCACAAAAGCTTGGTCTAGTACTCTCATCAGTGATTCTCTATGAGCAGAGGAATTCATCAATAAAGCTAGAATAGATATCTTGGAAGGAGTCTGCAATAGCTGATCTATAATTTTGTAGTCGCTCATCTTAGTTATCTTCAAAATATCATCCACTTCTTTCTCTAATGTAGCTCCACTAGTCTCTCCTGCAGCCTTCTTAGGCTCATCATTCTCAACAATTTTCTTTCCAGCAACAACATCTCTTCCAATAACCGGCGCAAACACACGACCGCTACGGGTCACCCTGCTATCATCAGCTATATTTCCAACATCTGGCATTGGCTGGATGGGAATTTCTATCCTGTCTTCTAAGATTGTAGCATTGTATTTGTAAGGCACAACCTTATCTGATTCATAGGGAACAGGACCTGGCAGACTAATTACCAATGGGGCAACAGCTGGTTTGCTATAGTGCTCCACCTCAAGATGAGTGGGTGCACCAAAACAAGGTACAATGACGTTTACCCCTTCCTCAACACAATCAGCCATCAAAAAGTCATTTCCAGCAAGCAAATCTTCGTCTGAAGAGAAATACTCATTTGCTGATGCATACTCTTCCTCTTACTCTTCTTCCATCAAACAAACTTCAACCATATCAATCTCATGATAATCATCTCTCTGACCTGTGATCTTGATAGTTCCATTGTCTAACAGCAACTGAACACCTTCCCTCACAATTGAACATCCTCGGGGATTTCGACAACAAACTATGCAAGATCCATATTGGTGTTCCACCTGACCAGCAGTATGACAGAAAGTGGCATGCAACTGTACGAGATCCTCATTCAAATGCTCCACATTGAAAATTCTGAATTCACCCGGACATCCAGAAACCATATTCACTTCCTCTTCATACTCTGCCCTAGGCCTGATTATATGGATTAAACCTTCATCCATCATCTCCTGTAAATCATCCTTTATCTTCTCGCAACCCTGTATATATGTATTGCAAATAGCACAACCGGCATGGTCATGCGTATAATAACTGAATTCACAGAGGTCTGCGTGCATCTTCACCAAATCTCCTCTAACCAGATTAATGTCAAAAATTCGAAAGTCTCCTGGACAACCGGCCACCATATTTACAGCATTCACTCCCCCGTGCTTGGGTAGAGGATTGTCTTTCACATTAGGTCCCACGTCTTTAAAAGATAGAATTCCAGACTTCACCAACCTTTGCACTTCAGTCCTCAAAGGATAACAATTATCCACACTATGCCCTGGTGCTCCCTGATGAAAGGCACACGTCTGGTCTGCTTTGTAATACCAAGGTAATGGTGATGGTATGGCTGGAGGTGGTCGTGTCTGGACCAACTTCTTCTGAATCAATGTTGGTAGTAGCTCTGCATAGCTCATGGGAATAGGATCATAGTTCTCCCTTCTCTGATTATATCCTTGATTCCCCTGCTGGGACGGTCTCTGATAAGCAGCAGTAGTCAAAGCGACATTCATAACAGGAGTAACTGAGGTGACTTGCTGATGACGCTGATAATTCTTCCTAGGAGCTTTTACCCTTCTCTCTTGCATAACAGCATTTGTATCCCCCTCTTTCTGTTAGAACATAGTTTGATTCTACAACCCTTGGTTAGAGTTTTGATGATAACAAATACAAAGAATAATTAAATACGAAGAATATATATATAGAACAAATATGCTCCTTAAAAATATTTTCTATGTATACAGAAGTTCTGATGGGATCAACACCATAAGATAAGCTAAAGTATTACACGCTGAAGCAAAACAGTTTTTACGCTGAAGATTGATGACCAGAATTTGCGCCTAAACAAGTAAACTCTGAATCTGAACAAAGACATATCAACCAAGTCATCAACATTCTGAAGCGTCATCAGCAATTAAAGCAAAGAAGATTTTGAAGCGTTACTGATTATTCAAGACAGAATTAAATGCCAACGGCTTTCTTCAGACAATATCTTCTACAAAAGGAAAGTTTGTTATTAACATTAAACTTGCTTTATGGACAACGTCTCTTGCTTGCCTATATAAACAAGTATGCTTGCAAAAGAAGCACACACGTACGCACACATCAATTTGCAGAGAATTCCAAACTACGCATAATCAAGATCTAGCAAATTTATTCTATACTATAAGCCTAACCTGTGTAATTATCACAATTGTGATAAACTGTTTTGTTAAGAAAACAACAACACATTCTTGTTCAATTATTTGTAAAATATTTCCTTGAGATTAATAGGTTTGTGGTTGTACTCAAGAAGACTTTAACAGTTGTTAAAGTAGATGTTGTAATCTTTTGAGATTAGTGGATTAAGACCTCATTGGAGAGAGGCGAAATCACCTTGACGAGTGGACTGGAGTAGTTTGAGATCAAATGAACCAGGATAAAAATACTGTGTCATTAAGCTGTTTTTGATCCAAGTTTTTCAATTCAACCCCCCCCCCCCCCTTCTTGTGTTTTTCACATCTTCAATTGGCATCAGAGCGCCTGGTTCGGAGCTTAAACACTTAACTGTGTCAGTACAAGATCCAGCGTCAGAAAAACACAATGGCAGGACCAAGTCAAAACATCAGTAATGACAACAATGAAGAAAGGGACAGATTCAGTGGCAAATCTCCAGTCTTTGATGGAGAGAACTTTGACTACTGGAAAGACAGAATTGAGAGTTTCTTTCTGGCCCATGATGCTGATCTGTGGGACATGGTGACTGATGGATACATGCACCCAGTGGATAGACCTGGCCAGAAGATTGACAGGAAAATGATGTCTGATCAGCAAAAGCGTGAGTTCAGAAATCATCACAAGGCCAGAACAATTCTTCTCAGTGCCATCTCATATTTAGAATATGACAAAATATCAAACAGAGAAACTGCCAAGAATATGTTTAATTCTCTGAGAATGACGCATGAAGGCAACATTCAAGTCAAAGAAACCAAAGCCATTGTGCTCATTCAAAAATATGAGGCATTCAAGATGGAAGATAGTGAATCAATAGAAAATATGTTTTCAAGATTCCAAATTATTGTTGCTGGTCTAAAAGTTCTTGACAAAGGGTATTCCACTGTTGATCATGTTAAGAAGATCATCATAAGCTTGCCAAAACAGTGGAGGACAATGGTCACAACGCTTAAGCTAGCCAAAGATCTCAACAAAATCTCTCTGAGGAACTTGTCAGCTCCCTCAGAATTCACGAGATAGAGCTAGAAGAAGACGAACCTCAAAAGCAAGGTAAGCCATTAGCTTTAAAATCTAACAGAAAATATGACTCCAAAGTTTTACAGGCTGTAGAAGAAACCTCTGATGGATCGTCATCAAAAGAAGATGAATTGTCTCTCCTCTCCAGAAGGGTGAACCAACGGTGGAAGCAGAGGAAAAGAAAGTTCAGGAATCCCAAAAGATCAGAAAATCAGAATAAATCCTCATCCAGATACAGAAGGTCAGAATCCTCCTCTGGACACAGAAGATCTGAAGGCTCTTCAGAATACAGAAATCCAAACAACAAAGACATCATCTGCTATGAGTGTAACGAGCAAGGGCACTACAAAAGTGACTGCCCAAAGCTTCAGAAAGAGAAGCCCAAGAAGAATCTTATCAAAGAAAAGAAGAAAAGCCTCATGGCTACATGGGATGATTCAGGCACATCTGAAGCTGACCCAGAATCAGATGATGAAAGAGAAAACATAGCTCTCATGGAAAATGTATCTGAAGACAGTGAAGCTTCTAGTTCAGACTCAGAATCAGACACTGAAGAGGTGTTCCCTTACTTTACTATAAACTTTACTAAGGCTGAACTTGTTGAAAGCCTTAATGAAATTCTGGAAAATGTATCAGCAGATCAGAGTCAAATTCAGAAACCTGAAAAGGAATCTTGCTTCTGACTCTGATAAGACTGAGAGTCTCAGATTGGAGAATTCTGAGTTAAAAGAAAAAATTTCAAAATTAGAAAACCATTTGCAAAACTCTCAGAAGGATACAATCCCTGAAACTCCCAACAATGCTGATGAGATCATCAAAGAGTATGATCACAACTTTCAGAAGTTTCTAGCTAAAAACATAGACAGAAGCAAGATGGCTTCAATGATCTATGGAGTTAGCAGAAATGGCATAAAAGGGATAGGATATCAAGGTAAGGTACCTATACCAAAAAATGTCATGGACTTAGTTATAAAAAGCACTCCACTTGATTCACACTTTATATATGAGCATACACACGACATAAAATACACGAGTAGTGATTATTCTGCCAAACCAAAATTCAATCAGAATTTTGGTAAAACTAACAAATCAGGACCCAAGAAAATATGGGTACCTAAGGATAAAATCATACATGTGGCAGATATCTTTAGCAGCAAAGCAAAGACACCAATCATGGTACCCGGACTCTGGCTGCTCACGACACATGACGGAAAGAAGGCATATGTTCCAAAGCCTGGAACTTAAGCCTGGAGGCCACGTGGGGTTTGGAGGCAACCAGAGAGGAAAGATCATTGGCTCTGGAATAGTAGGTAATGGAAATCTTCCCTCTATAAGTAATGTTTTATTAGTTGATGGATTAATGCATAACCTGTTATCCATAAGTCAATTAAGTGATAACGGTTATGATATAATCTTCAATCAAAATTCATGCAAAGCTGTTAGTCAGAAAGATGGGACTATCCTATTTAATGGAAAGAGGAAAAACAACATTTATAAAATCAAACTTTCTGAACTGAAAAGTAAGAATGTAAAATGTCTACTGTCTGTTAGCAACGAGCAATGGATCTGGCACAGAAGATTGGGGCATGTTAGTATGAGAAGAATATCTCAGATTAACAAACTCAATCTGGTCAGAGGACTTCCTAACCTGAAGTTCAATTCAGATGCTCTGTGTGAAGCATGTCAGAAAGGCAAGTTTGCAAAACCTGCTTTCAAATCCAAAAATGTTGTTTCCACCCCTAAGCCATTATAACTTCTGCATATTGACTTATTTGGACCAGTAAAAACAGCTTCAGTCAGTGGCAAGAAGTATGGGTTAGTAATTTTAGATGACTATAGCAGATGGACATGGGTAAAGTTCTTAAGACACAAGGACGAGTCACACTCTGTATTTGTTACCTTCTGCAACCAAGTTCACAATGAAAAGGATCTTAGAATCGTCAAAGTCAGAAGTGATCATGGTGGAGAATTTGAAAATAAAAATTTTGAAATATTCTTTAATGAAAAAGGCATTCTGCATGATTTCTCTTGTCCTAGAACTCCCCAGCAAAATGGAGTTGTAGAACGAAAGAACAGAACATTGCAAGAAATGGCCAGAACCATGATCAACGAGTCTAACATTGCTAAGATCTTCTGGGCAGAGGCAATAAACACAGCGTGTTATATTCAGAATAGAATATCCATAAGACCTATTCTGGAAGAGACTCCATATGAATTGTGGAAGAACAAAAAGCTCAACATTTCTTATTTTCACCCATTTGGATGTACATGTTTTATTTTGAATACAAAAAATTATTTGAACAAGTTTGACTCCAAAGCTCAAAAGTGTATTATGTTAGGATACTCTGAACGCTCAAGAGGGTACAGAGTATACAATACAGAAACACAGATTGTTGAAGAGTCAGTCAGTGTTCGGTTTGATGATAAGCTTGACTCTCAAAAGTCAAAGCAGAATGAATTCCTTGCAGGTATGGAAGTTGAACTCATAGGTACTGAAGACAACTCATCAGAAGCTCTCAATAGAGACACTCCCTCAACATCAGAAAGAGTCACTACAAGAAATCCAGCACCTTCTATTGATCAACTCCAGAAAAGACCATCCAGAAGCAGCATTGATCACCCAGAAGAAACAATTTTAGGAAGGAAGGAAGATCCAATCAGAACAAGATCTACCTTCAGAAACTCTGAAGAATCCCTCATGGGACTAGTTTCTCTGATTGAACCAACAACTATTAATGAAGAACTTTTGGACAATGACTGGATTCTGGCAATGCAAGAGGAGCTAAATCAATTCACAAGAAATGACGTATGGGATCTGGTTCCCAAACCAAAAGGATTCAACGTCATTGGTACAAAATGGGTGTTTAGAAACAAACTGAACGAACAAGGTGAAGTCATCAGAAACAAAGCACGACTGGTAGCACACGGTTATAGTCAGCAAGAGGGGATAGACTATACAGAAACCTTTGCTCCAGTCGCCAGGTTAGAATCTATCAGACTTTTAATATCATTTGCTGTTAATAAAGACATCATTTTGTATCAGATGGATGTCAAAAGTGCATTCTTAAATGGCTAGATAGAAGAAGAGGTATATGTGTACCAACCCCTGGTTTTGAAAGTTCCAAAAATACAAAATATGTTTTCAAACTAAAGAAGTCACTCTATGGTCCGAAACAAGCTCCCAGAGCTCGGTATGAAAGACTAAGTAACTTCTTATTAGAAAAGGAATTCACCAGAGGGAAAGTGGACACAACCTTGTTCTGTAAGACAGTTAAGAATGACATATTAGTGTGTCAGATTTATGTTAATGAAATCATATTTGGATCCACTAAACCCTCTCTGGGAAGAGAGTTTGCTAAATGTATGCAGGCAGAATTTGAGATGAGCCTAATGGGGGAACTAAAATTCTTTTTGGGCATTCAAATAAATCAAACTCCAGAAGGAACTTATATTCATCAGAGCAAATATGTCAGAGAACTTCTGAAGAAATTTGATCTCTCAGAATGTAAGCCCTCAAGGATTCCAATGCATCCCACGTGTATTCTAGAAAAAGAAGAGGTAAGCAAAAAGGTAGAACAGAAGGTCTACAGAGAAAATCAAGTGATTACAGCTTAGTAGGATACTGTGATGCTGATTTTGCTAGAGACAGAGTAGAACGTAAAAGCACTTCTGGAAGCTGCCAGTTTCTGGGAGAAAATATGATATCATGGTCCAGCAAAAGACAATCCACAATATCTCTATCAACAACAGAAGCTGAATACATAGTAGCAGCTGGATGTAGCACGCAAATGCTCTGGATGAAAAGTCAACTTGAGGACTTCAATATATTTGAGAGTAATATCCATATCCTCTGTGACAATACTTCTGCTATTTGTCTCAGTAAAAATCCTATTTTGCATTCTAGGGCTAAGCATATAGAAATAAAACATCATTTTATTAGGGACTATATTCAGAAAGGGATTCTTAATTTAAAATTTATTGACACAGACCATCAATGGGTTAATGACTTTACAAAACCTCTTTCTGAAGATAGGTTTAACTTCATTCTGAAAAATCTCAGCATGAAGCTTTGCCCAGAATAAACTGTTTTATTTACATATCTTAATCTTCAGAATTTTGGTTATTTTTTGTGAACTGCTGAACAATCTGCCTTCAGAATTTTAGAAGTACATATTGCATCAGAATCTATCCATGAAGATCTGAGCGTTTCATTTCAAGGATAGATGTGTGCTATTCACACAAGCAAACAATTGTCATCCATTCATCAGCTACCTTCTGAGGCTGAACACGCGTTCACTTTTCTGAAAGGTCAAAAGCGCTGATTAGGTGCATTGAGACACATGTCATGGGTAACCGTTCCAATATCTTTCTGAATCCCCTAAAATCAACTATCATTAATGCTTATAATCATTACTAATTATTTCTCTCTCTTGTAGTTTATGTTTTCAAAAATCTATTTAAACACAAGTTTCACTCGTTACACTCTTTCACTTTTACTCTCACAATTCATTCTAATTGTTTTCTATGTGTACTTTCAAAACCCTTTCATTTTCTTCTCAAATCTCTTGTGTGAACATGGCTTCCTCAAGCATCCCAAATACCAGTACTCAGAGAACAGAATCTATGGAACAATATGAAGAACCGTTCAGAACTCTCCTTACGCCCATTGACAACCTAGAAGTGCTTTCAGAACTAATCGTGGATTTTGAAAGTCTCCAAGAAAATGGATTCAATCTTTCTGAATAGGTAAAAGCTCAAGGATGGAACAAGTATTTTGACCGTCTTCTAGGTCCAACGTTTCCAATCCTTGTGAAGGAATTCTGGATTCAAGCTTCATCCTCCAATCATCAAGTCACTTCGTATGTAATGGGGAAGAAGATAGTAATTAATGAAGACCTAATTGCAAGACTGATAGGTTACAATGGTGGTGGCATAAGGTGTCTAGACATGGCTGAAAGATGTGATGATGTTGCTTCAATTGCAAGAGAAATTTTCACTCTGGGTCTTCCCTCCAGCAAGATAAGGGATCTGAAGGATCATCACAGAATATGGGCTAAGATAATTCTAGGATGCATCAACCACGGGAAGCCAACCAGCTCTCCTGACTACATAAACATTGATCAGCAGTTTCTGATCTACTTTATCTCCCAGAAGACTAAGGTGAATCTGGCTCACTTGCTATTCAATCATCTGAGGACCAGTGTTAAGGAGACTAGAGAAGATGAGCGTACCAAAAGGGACTGGATACCCCTTGGAAGGCTGATATAAGATATTCTGACAGAGAATAGGCTGATAGAGCATCTAACAGCAGCACAAGAAATCATCTCTCTAGAGGCAACTACTGGGAAGCCTTTGAATGCGAAGAATCTGAAAAAGATGAAAATTATTGAGAACATCAGAAAGGAACCCAATGTTACATCCTTTGCAACCATTACTTCCAGAAGAATCCCACTGGATGATTTCCCTATGTTCTCAGAAATTGATTCCAAGCATGAGATTATCGTCAGATATTTGGATGCATGCAAGGCAGATGACACTGCACCAGGGGTAAATATTCAGGACTTGCAACAGGCGGCTCCAGAAGTTGTGTTGAAGAAGAACAAGAAAAGAAAGGAAGCAGCAGAAGGATCATCCTAGCGGACTCCTAGAGCTGCTAAAAAGAAAGGTAATCCTTCTTCTGTTAATGTTTTAGAATCAATATCTTTATCAACATCTGGACCCTTACCTACCCATTCAGAAATTCCTACCCCACAAACGTTTGATGATTTTGACATAGGGTTTGACCCCTTAGAAACTCTAAGTCTTAGAGAAACTCACTCACTTCCTATCAATCCAAATATTGAAACAACTCAACCAGAACTTGCAAAAGTTCTGTCAGACATTGAATCTTTTGACCAAAATATTTCTGCTCCCACACCAGAAAATCCAAACCCTCTAATCCCAGAAAATCCAATCTCTGAAACCACCACAGAAGCTCCACAACCAGATATTCCCCTCTCTCCTCAACTAGAAATACCACTACCTCCATCTCCTCAACCATATATTCATCCACCATCTCCATAACCTGAACAATCACAACCAGAAGTTCAAACTTCTGAGATCCAACCTTCTGAATCCTGTGAAACAGAACCTCACCATCTTACATCCAACCAATCTGAAGAACC